>CM074307.1:6340700-6668200 GCA_037194245.1 Opsariichthys bidens | reverse complement strand
GAAGTCAAAATATGTCAATATATATATATATATATATATATATATATATATATATATATATATATATATATATAGGTTTCGGATTAATAAAGGATTCCAGAAATAATTTGGGCTGGAAATCAGCATATTAGAATGATTTCTGAAGGATCATGTGACACTGATGCTGAAAATTCAGCTTTGATCACAGGAATAAATTACATTTTAAAATATATTACAATAGAAAACAGTGATTTTAAATTACAATAATATTTCACAATATTACTGTTTGTACTGTATTTTTGAGCAAATATATGTAGCTTTGGTGAGCAAAAGAAACTTCTTTATTATTCCAAACTTTTGGCTGGAAGTGTGTGTGTGTGTGTGTGTGTGTGTGTGTGTGTGCGCGCGGGTATTCCCTACGTTATGGGGACCAACAGGTCTAGTAATACTAGTAAATTTTGATCTTGTGGGGACATTTTTTTGGTCTGCATGAGGAAACAAGCTTATAAATCATACAGATTTTGAAAATCTAAAATAGCAGAATGTTTTCTGTGATGGGTAGGTTTAGAGGTAGGGGTAGTGTAGGGGGGCAGAATATACAGTTTGTACAGTATAAAAACCATTACGCCTATGGAATGTCCCCATAAAAAATAAAAACACAACTGTACGTGTGTGTGTGTGTGTGTGTGTGTGTGTGTGTGTGTGTGTGTGTGTGTGTTCTTTATGATAGATCCACAGGTCTACAGGAAAAGTATAGTTTCAAAATAATGTTGTTAGAGTACTCTTAAATTGGTTTTAAATAAATTAAAATTGAACAATAAACTTTAAAAATCATATTGCCCAAGCAAACAAAACAAAACACAAGACAAAACTAAACTAAACTAAACAAAAAACAAAACAAAATACAACACAACACAACAAAACAAAACAAAACAAAACAAAACAAAAACAAAACAAAAAACAAAACACAAGAAAAACTAAACAAAACTAAACAAAACTAAACAAAACACAAAACTAAACTAAACTAAACTAAACAAAAAACAAATCAAATCAAATCAAATCAAATCAAAACAAAACAAAACAAAACAAAACAAAACAAAAACAAAACACAAGACAAAACAAAACAAAACTAGACAAAACACAACAAAACTAAACAAAACAAAATACAACACAACAAAAAAACAAAAAAACAAAAAAACAAAACAAAACACAAAACACAAGAAAAACTAAACAAAACTAAACAAAACACAAAGCTAAACTAAACAAAAAACAAAACAAAACACAAAACAAAACATAAAACAAAACAAAACACAAAACAAACAAAACAACACAACACACAAAACAATACAAAACCCATGAAACTGATAAATTTCCCTTTCAATCACCAAAGCAGTTACTAGAGTTTCAAAAACCAAGCAGACAGAAAGTTGACAACAGCTTCAGATCTGAACCGGACAAAACCACCATCGAATGGATAAATCCAACAAACGTAAATCAGCCAAACACAAACAGAAACAGTAAAACACACCCACCAGCCGAGCAGCAGCATAGCAAAACTTTAAAAATCCCCTGTAAAGCACACAGTACAGCGACTGCATATCAAACATCACACAGCAAAGCCAAAGGAGATGTACCAAAAGTTGAAGGAGTGTGTGGGCGTGTGCGTGTGAGTTTGCAGTGTTTACATGTCCGTGTGTGTGTGTGTGTGTGTGTGCATCTGTGCTGACATGTAGGTGTGTGTTTAAGAGTGAGGGAGTGTGAGATTAGTCAGAGCAGCACAGGTGAACCTCAGAGTCTGGTAGCACAGCTTTAGTAAAACAGCAGAGGCCGTACCTGTGCTCCTCTGCTCCGGTGGCATCAAACTCTCCTGGATCCGGCAGTTATCCGACAGCAGGACGTGTGGCCCAGGTTCTCTCCCGGCCCAGCTAGGAAGCACAGGGAAGAGGACGAGAGCAAGTCAGAGAGATGGAGATAGAGGGAGAGGGAGAGGGGGGAGTCAGAGGTTTGCCACTGTGACACCATGATGGATCCATGTGAGATTGGTCATAGACTCTCTCTCTCTTTCGTGTTCTCTCTCTCACCCCAACACACACACACACACACACACACACACACACACACACACACACACACACACACACACGTTAAGGCTCTGCAAAGACCATTAAGGTGCTTTGTCTAGTTCACCCTTCCTTTAGAAAAAGTAATACACTTTCACATACTTTTAAAAAGAATACTTATTTCGGGAATAATATACTTTAATATTCTGAAGGAATACCGAATTCAGTGCTTTTCATATATATATACATATATACGACTGTCTTGCTGTCCAACGATTAATCGCAATTAATCGCATCGAAAATAAAAGTTTGTTTACATAATATATGTGTAAGTACAGTGTATATTTGTTATGTATATATAAATAGACAAACATGAATGCATATATTTAATATATATTTATATTATATATATATATATATAATAGAAATGATATATAAATATACATGAAAACATTTCTTAAATACATGAATGTATGTGTACTCATTTATACAAAAATATACAGAGTACTTACACATATATTATGTAAACACAAACTTTTATTTTCGATGCGATTAACTGTTCGACAGCACAATTTGTAATAATGAACTTGCAATGTAGTATATTTAATATAGATTAATTTTAATTTTAATATCAACTAAGTCACTACAGTTAAAATCATAATAAAATACACGAGCTTTAATATGTTAGTTATCAAAATAACTTAAAAGAGTTCCCGAAAGATCATTAAAACATAATGGTTTTTAGAATAGAATTTAAAATAATACTGACTTTATTACAAAGTGAACTTTTTAAAAGTGCATGTAAGTGTGTTAAGAAACATTGTCATGGAAGGGCATTATCTCAACATATTCTTCTTAAGTGGCCTGTTATTGTATATGTATAAATGTGTGTGTGTGTATATATATATATATACTTTTAAGATTTGAAGTACATTACAACTGCACATTCAATATAATTAAGTGCACAAGGGCAGACATGGACACTGTCCAGCAATCAGAAAAATGTAATCAGAATATGCATGAAAATAGGTCAATGTATGTGATAAGCGCAAAACCATGTGGTTCATTTGGAGATCAAAAATATAAATTGGTAGACTCTTTCATCTCTTTGGCTTCGCAGCTCGTGATATTCCAAAATATATTTGTGGGACTGTGAAAATGATTCGGGAGCCCAGCAGAATGCCATTAGCATTCATTCACAGTCTCCCCATAGCATCTGCTGCGTATTTTAAAGCCGGCTGGACGCAGAGGGGCAGCTGGAATTGGACGGGCAAATAAAAAAAGGGTCAAAAGTCTTCCACAGAGCAGAGTCAGTCCAGCCACCCAAACAAAAGACAATAAACAAGAGGCTGGGATGCGACTGGCCGCCGGTACCCCAAACAGATACAGCATTTGAACGAAAAACATCAAAACTAGAAGTTTACACCGCTAAAGGCTAGTAAACCTGGCTAGAGAGTTAGAGGAAACAACCTGCAAAGTTTGTTGCTTGATATTAAATAAAACGATTCGAGTTGACAGCTGCATATGAAAGGTGCTTTTGGAAAGCGCTTGGAGAGAATTGTGAATCACATTTTTAAAAGGCAACTGCTTCCCTTGATATAAGTGTCACTCATTTCTCCGGAGCATTCATATTATGCATACCATATACAAAATACCGTACGCAAAATAAACACCAAACATTTGGGGTTTTCTGCTGCCACGTTGATGTGAAAATTGATTTGCATTGCATGAAACATGCATAAAGGGATCGGCCATCCAGCTCGGCCCTGCTTGGAGAAATCACATTTTTATATAAATCATGCCCCCTACCCTCCATCCCTCCCCTCTTCTGACTGGGGACAGACTAGGCCAAGTTGAGTTGGCCCGAGTCTGTTGACCCCTGTATGCAAATGTTCCCATATGGCCACGGCACCCAGACAGGCCAGACCTTGTGGCTGAACTTGACTCCCAGCAGTGCAGATGGAGGGGAGGACGGAGGGGAGGAGGTCTCCCTCACCTTTGTTGAACCGTAATCTCTAAACAAACACACCGAAAGCTCGTCCAGCGGGACGGCTGACCTGGTGAAATGGTCTCTGGACTACCGAAGTTCTCGGAGTAAAATTACATCTCTGAAATCATGACCCTGTCCCAAATGTGCCATCAGCCCTTGCGGTTTTTCTTTAAATACACAATTAGGGTATGATGCCACATAGATTGTCAGGTATACTAGATATCGGCTTTGGAATTCAGAAGACACTCAGCAGATTATTGCAGAAGTGCTTCAAAAAATGAGAGTGAATGTATATATATATATATATATATATATATATATAATATATATATATATATATATATATCTGTTCCAGAAATTTACCGTAAAAACACCGCAACATTTTAAGTTTTATGTATTTAACTTAAATTTTAAACAATTATTTACATTTATCAAAGCTCATCACAAGCAGCTTTTCCACAAGCTGAGGTTAATACTAATATATGTGCGCAATGTCATTCACACATACACGAAACACTGTCATGGTAACGCACATGAAATTAAAAATGCAATAAACATTAATTTAACAACATTAGATACAACATAAATCCCTAATGAACATTTCTGATTAGAAAAAAAATAAGAAGAAATATAGTTATTTTTATGAAAATCCATCAAATGTGAAGGGAATTATGGGAATGTCAATTTACGTACTATACAAGTACTTGTTCTTTTTCACTTCCAAAAACTGTAAGGTTGACGCAAGGTTTTACTGTAAAATTACATTAAGTGTACGGTTAGATTTTTACAGTTATTCCCCACATATAGTACAGAAACTTTCTGTTAAGCAATTAGCATTTTTACTATATATAAAGGAAATAATTTGGACTCTAAAATTGTTTCAAAGCCATTTATTTGTTCCAATTTTTTAAAGTACCATTTCGATACTAATGTAATGTTCAATTTCAAACTGTTTTAATAGGAAGAATTTTGAGTGCTTAAGCTTTCAAATGATACATACTTTATGATGATTACTAAAATATGAGATAAAAATGCAATAAAAAAAGTTACCGGGACGCATAATTAACATGCTAAAGGGATAGTTCGCCCCAAAATCACCCTGATACTCATGTTTAAAGCGTGGCTTTCTTTATTCTGTAGAACCAAAAAAAAAGTCACCTTTGTTTACCACTGACCTCCATTGTATGGAAAGAAAGAAAGAAAGAAAGAAAGAAAGAAAGAAAGAAAGAAAGAAAGAGAGAGAGAGAGAGAGAGAGAGAGAGAGAGAGAGAGATACAGGCTTTGGATATTAAATTGATATTAGAGATGGATGACTCTTTTTTTTTTTCAACAGTATGTACCATTTCATTTTTAAAAACTCCAAAACATAGTTTCTATCCTTGGAATTTATTCTTTTGAATATAAATATGTAGCAATTTAAAGAATAAATTGACCAATTATGCGTGTGTTTGCTCTTTGAAGGCAACTGCAAGGCAAGTTAGTTCTCTTGACACTGGCAACCATATTTGGAAAAAAGCAATATCTGAAAAACAAAAACAAAAACAAAAACAGATCTATCTAAATACCATATTTACATTTATTAATTCAGCTGATGCTTTTATCCAAAGTGACTTACAAATGTGGAATACAAAAAGTGAGTTAAGGAGGCAATATAAAGTTTCAAACATCGTCTAGAATAGTATCTAGTTTTTAACAGGGAGTGATTTAAAAATGGTAAAAGCATTTAGGATACTATATCAAGTCAGCGATAAAATAATTATTTATTTTTTAAAAAAGGCAACACTTTATTTTAAGGTGATGCACGTTACATGTACATACTGTTGTAATAACAGTAAATTCTGCATAACTGCAAGTAACTAATCCTAAACCGAACCTCGATCCTAACCTTAACCATTTCACAGTACTTACCTGTGTAATTACAATGTAACCTTAAAGCAAAGTATAACCTATTTTTCAAAGCTCAAATCATTCAAAAGTTGATAAGCTAATGCGTATGCATCTCCTATAGTAAAAACAGTCGATGCTTCTATGAAAAGCTAGTTGACTCTTTTGACCGTTTGACTTTTTCTATAGCCGCTATATTCCGCATTGCCATTTCTCCTGCATGTTAATTTTTATAAGAGCAGTCCTTCTCCTCCCACTTATCATGTCTCTGTCCACATTGAGTACAGGATCACTGGATTCTTTGTGCACAGTGTCAAAGCTCTTGAGTCCTGGACTGAATGTCTTCCTGCATAAAATCCCTGATCACATTATGTCCTGCCCTGAGCCCTCATATTCAGCCCTTTTCTCTTTAATCGTCCCTTCTTCAGCCTATCTCAGCTTCTCCTCCTCTATCTTTATCTCACCCTCAAAAATGATTCTGAGTGCAACAGCAGGTAAAATATTCCAATTAAATACAAAAAAGGAAAGGCTGCCTTTCTACTTAACTTTGACATTTAGCGCTCAGTGTGGGGGTTCCCTTGCTCGGAGAGATGGGTCAGATTGAGAAGGCAGAGGGGCCGCATCGATCTCTGTGAGAATGTGAGTGATACCTCCTGCCAATTACAGTAATCACATATGCCTGTTTCAGCGGTGAGCAAATGTTATCCACGAGAAGCAACAGGAAGCTCCATGATAACATGCCAACCACTGTTACACTAACACACACAAAGCTTAGATGGAGCGCACGCTGAGTATACGATAAACTGTCAGAATAAATCTCCGCTACTTTAAATCCAGACTGGGATTCCAAAAAGGGTTTTTGCCCTAGAAGAATGATTTTTTTATGGAAGCCCCCAAAAATAAAAATACAAATTAGTTGCGTTATAAAATTAGCTATAAAGTCAGAATTGGGAGATAAAAAGTCACAATTGCGAGTAATAAAGAATTCTTACTGTTTTTTTATATCTCGCATTCTGACTTTATAACTCACAATTGTGAGTGTAAATCTCGCAATTCTGACATTATAACTCGCAATTGTGAGTTTAAATCTCGCAATTCTGACTTTATAACTCGTAATTGTGAGTTTATATCACGCAATTCTGAGAAAAAAGGCAGAATTGTGAGATAAAAAGTAGCAATAATCTTCTTTTTTGTTTTTTCAGTGGTGAAAACGTCCATAAATTTTGGCTCCCCAAAGTAACTGAAAACGTTTCTAAAAAAAACATTTTTCAATATAAAGTATGCTTTGTGCTTTTGAAAGGTTCCATGAATGTTTAAGGTTAAAAAAATCATTTAAAAAAAAAAAAGGTTTTGAAATTTTAAAAATCGCTACTTCATCAGAATGTTATGTTGCGGCAGTAATGCGCTAAAATATCGAGAGTGCAAAATGGACACATTCCACCAACCTGAAATCCGGCTGACTATGCTCTGATTATTAATTCCTGTTTTTGCTACATGTTGTTGAATTTTAATGTCACGTAAATGTGACTCGTAAAATGAATAAAACAACTGATGCTTCAAATCAACATTTAAAAAAAAATCGTAGCCTTGTAAAAAAAAAAAGTAGACTTTAAGAATGCTTAAATATATATCCAAATCCACAACTAAAAACAACTAGAGAATTCATGAGCCCATTTATAAAGAGCTATATAGGAATTTAGTGGTTACACCACAGCATTATGTAAGTTTTTTTTTTTTTTTTTTTACTCCCAGCAGATGGCACTAATCTGCCTCGAAAAATTGGATTTTAACGGTATTGAGCCCTATCATACTCCCGGCCCAATGTGACGGAATGAGGAACGCAAGTGTTTTTTGCCAGTTTCAGCCCGACGGGGTTATCATTTTCATGTCCTGCGCCCATGTTGTTTAAAAAGCAAGTTCACTGGGCGAGCTGGTCTGAAAACAAAGTGTGATCAGGTGCATTGTTGGCGTGTTGCTATTTTGAGACTACGCCATTGACTAACAATAACGTGGTCTAAAGTCAATGCCCCAGTATTTAAAAAAAAAAAAATTAAATTTAAAGGGTGGGATAGTAATATGCGCCTATATGTGTTACACACACAGGGCACACAACGCACACATACCTAATATTCAAATTAAAAGGATTATGATGTAAAAGACTTTTATTGTGTATTATTGTGTCATAATGGATATTCATTGAATGCATCAGAATTGTATCAGTAATGATGAATGAAACTGGCTAATCATTTGACCAAATACACACATGTATTTTAACGGACTCGTCAGCTTGAGGGCGTCTATATTCCGCCATGTAAACAGCAATCCACCATGGAGCAATCACACTTGGCTTTTAAAGGGAACGGGAGATCACTCTGATTGGTTTATTGCACCTGGGTTAACAAACATTTTTTCCGTCATCAAACTAGCAAAAGTGGACAAAGTCGTGCACCATTGTCTCTATTTTAATATGAAATACAGCTTTAATTGAAAAGTAATACTTTTTTTTTTTCTATTTTGAATGGGGAAAAAGGATCATAACTATTGCATAAATATAAATAAATAAAATTCTCTCAAAATACAAAAGAAAAAATACATTATTGAACAAAAAATATTATATTGATTAAAAAAAAAGTTACATTTCAGGTGTTTGGTCACTTTTGACCATGAACGACACAAGTTTGACCCCTAAATGAACAACAGTCGAGGGTTAAGAGTGTAGGTGCACGATGGGCGTCCGATCCGTCATGGCCCCTTGTTCCCCTGGGCCTCTCTATGGCCAAGCTAACCTTGTTTATGGCCGTTCGGGTCACTACAGCCCATATCATGCGACTATCTCTGCAGCGGCCAGCGAAATGCATTTACCGAACTCTCAGGGACGAAAACAATGAAAACATAAACCTCGTGTCTTCATCAAACACCAGGCAGAACAGAGAAAAAAGGATTGAGGGAAGGGTTTATGAATTATTAAGATTAAAATCTTTCTCCGATTACCCGTTCTTTCCTACTTCCATTCCCTTTTCTTCCCTTTCTTTCTCTTTTTCGGAGGAGAATTTTAAAACATTTATATCCGTCTGTTCCTGAGTAAAGGAGCTCAGGGCAGATATTCCATTAAAAATAAAAAGTTGGTGGAGGGAAGCAGCCTGAGCCTCGGTGGGTTTTTAGATTTTAGTCACCTTTAATCAGCCCTACTGTTTCTATACTCATGGAAAAAGAGGCAGATGAAACAGGTGCGTAATGATTTTCTTCTTCTACTAGTTTGCTGCAGTCTTTGGATGCTGGCAACTTAAAAGGATCCAAAGAGAAAAGACTTTTCTTTACCTTTTATTATTACTGTCAGGGCACCCGCTCTCTACTTCCCTTTGTTGGAAGGTCTTATCAGTTTTCCAACTTATTAAAAAAATGATGCATTAAGGATGTAAGTGCTATTATCCTTTCTCAGGAGTGTAGAGGAGGACAGTGGGATTTTTAGCTGACGGCCTCAGCAACACTTTAATGATTGTCTTTGCTGCATCAAAGAAAGTTTGGCCCTAACCACGGAGATATCATCAGTGTCTTTGGTTAAGCAGGCGAGAACGAGTTCAGGTCTCTCTCTCATTTTAAATCTGGAAAAATAACAGAATCATATGATTTAGAAGTTCAAATAGAGCTGATAAGGAGCGCATTACTTATGTATTGCAGTAAAAAAAAAAAAAAAAATCAACAGTCAAAGAGAATAATGTGGTCAATGTAGATTCATTTTTAACACCATTTAGGCTTTTTAAATTTACATGCAGGGCCTATTTTTCTTTTTAAGAGAAAAGGAGAAATCAGACTTCACATTATTTTTATAGGCTAAAAATAATGTCCGCGTCCCCCGCTTGGATTTCCCCAAAAAAGCATTTCACAATAAACTGTTAGATGTGGCGAATAACAAAAAAAAAAAAACCTAAAAATGTGTGTGCACCCGTTTTCCTACACCACTATAAGGTTAATATCTTATTTGAAACTTGACAGGCACTAATAGTGACTTCAAAACGACTGATGAATTCATTTAGAATATTCTTTAGACTGTTCATCCAACAAACACAAGGATAAAGTGCTATTTTCACTACATATTATTAAAATTACATTGTGCATGTCTCAAAAATGTCAAACTTGTCAAGAGTAAAGGCCCTTTCACACTGAACACGAAACAATAGATCTCCTTCAGCGAATTCACACCCGCACACACACTTTAGGTGGTGCTGACCGACAGTGCTTTTTCGTCATGTATGTACCTCGCTGGTTTTTCTGTTTGCCTTTAACATCGTCTGCTACATGCATTACATACAGAATTAAAGCTGTAGTCCGTAAGTTGTGCCTCTATGCTGCCATCTCTGTTCAAAACCTGCAATTGGAAACTTTATATAACACAGTTCTGACTTTGGTAACCATTCTGACTTAATATCACACAATTATGACTTTATAACTCGCAATTATGACTTTATATAACACTATCCTGACTTTTGTAACAATTCTGACTTTATATCACACAATTCTGACTTTATATCAAGCAATTCTGACTTTATAACAATTCTGACTTTATATCACGCAATTCTGATTTATATATAGCAATTCTGACTTTATAACAATTCTGACTTTATATCAAGCAATTCTGACTTTATATCACGCAATTCTGACTTTATAACAATTCTGACTTTATGTCAAGCAATTCTGACTTTATATCAAGCAATTCTGACTTTATAACAATTCTGACTTTATATTAAGCAATTCTGACTTTATAACAATTCTGACTTTATATCACGCAATTCTGACTTTATATCAAGCAATTCTGACTTTATATCAAGCAATTCTGACTTTATATCAAGCAATTCTGACTTTCTAACAATTCTGACTTTATATCACTCAACTCTGACTTTATATCAAGCAATTCTGACTTTATAACAATTCTGACTTTATATCACGCAATTCTGACTTTATATCACGCAATTCTGACTTTATAACAATTCTGACTTTATATCAAGCAATTCTGACTTTATATCACGCAATTCTGACTTTATATCAAGCAATTCTGACTTTATATCAAGCAATTCTGACTTTATAACAATTCTGACTTTATATTAAGCAATTCTGACTTTATAACAATTCTGACTTTATATCACGCAATTCTGACTTTATATCAAGTAATTCTGACTTTATATCATGCAATTCTGACTTTATATCAAGCAATTCTGACTTTATATCACGCAATTCTGACTTTCTAACAATTCTGACTTTATATCACTCAACTCTGACTTTATATCACGCAATTCTGACTTTATATATAGCAATTCTGACTTTATATCACGCAATTCTGACTTTATAACAATTCTGACTTTATATCAAGCAATTCTGACTTTATATCACGCAATTCTGACTTTATATCAAGCAATTCTGACTTTATATGAAGCAATTCTGACTTTATAACAATTCTGACTTTATATTAAGCAATTCTGACTTTATAACAATTCTGACTTTATATCACGCAATTCTGACTTTATATCAAGTAATTCTGACTTTATATCATGCAATTCTGACTTTATATCAAGCAATTCTGACTTTATATCACGCAATTCTGACTTTCTAACAATTCTGACTTTATATCACTCAACTCTGACTTTATATCAAGCAATTCTGACTTTATAACAATTCTGACTTTATATCACGCAATTCTGACTTTATATATAGCAATTCTGACTTTATAACAATTCTGACTTTATATCAAGCAATTCTGACTTTATATCACGCAATTCTGACTTTATATCAAGCAATTCTGACTTTATATCAAGCAATTCTGACTTTATAACAATTCTGACTTTATATTAAGCAATTCTGACTTTATAACAATTCTGACTTTATATCACGCAATTCTGACTTTATATCAAGTAATTCTGACTTTATATCATGCAATTCTGACTTTATATCAAGCAATTCTGACTTTATATCACGCAATTCTGACTTTCTAACAATTCTGACTTTATATCACTCAACTCTGACTTTATATCACGCAATTCTGACTTTATATATAGCAATTCTGACTTTATATCACGCAATTCTGACTTTATAACAATTCTGACTTTATATCAAGCAATTCTGACTTTATATCACGCAATTCTGACTTTATATCAAGCAATTCTGACTTTATATCAAGCAATTCTGACTTTATAACAATTCTGACTTTATATTAAGCAATTCTGACTTTATAACAATTCTGACTTTATATCACGCAATTCTGACTTTATATCAAGTAATTCTGACTTTATATCATGCAATTCTGACTTTATATCAAGCAATTCTGACTTTATATCACGCAATTCTGACTTTCTAACAATTCTGACTTTATATCACTCAACTCTGACTTTATATCAAGCAATTCTGACTTTATAACAATTCTGTCTTTATATCACGCAATTCTGACTTTATAACAATTCTGACTTCATTTCACGCAACTCTGACTTTATATCAAGGAATTCTGACTTTACATATCGCAATTGTGAATTTATATCAGGCAATTGTGAAATTTATAACCTGCAATTGTGACATATCACGCAGTTCTAACTTCTAACTTTATATATCTCAATCCTGACTTTACATATCGCAATTATGACTTTATATTACACAATTCTGACTTCATAACTCGCAACTCTTACTTAATATCACACAATTGTGACTTTATAACTCGCAATTCTGACTTCATAACTCACAATTCTGACTTTATATCTCGCAATTCTGAAAAAATGTTATAACTTGCAATTGTGACTTTATATCAATTCTGACTTTATAACTCGCAACTCTGACTTCATATCACACAATTCTGACTTTATATCACTCAATTCTAACTTTATATCTTGCAATTCTGAAAAAGAAACGCTAGAACTTGCAATTGTGACTTTATATCTCACAATTGTAACTTTGTATCACTCAATTCTGACTTTATAATTCGCAACTCTGACTTTATACCACGAAATTGTGACTTTATATCTCGCAATTCTGAATTTAAATCAAGCAATTCTGACTTTATAACAATTATGAGTTTATATCTCATAATTGCAAGAAAACGTCAGAATTGTGAGAGAAACAGTAGCAATTAGCCTACCTTTTTATTAACTTTTTATATATTTAATTAATGATATTTTATAATCTTTTAAAGAACAAGCATTTTGATAAATGTGAGCTTTAAGATCTCACTGTGTGTTCAGTATAGAGATGGATTTTATAGCTTTAGAGTTTACTACAGTTAAAAAACACTACAACTGCAAAATAGGCTATTATAAATTGATAAATCTACAAGTTGGAAATTTTGAGATAGAATAGTTTGCGTATAAACACTGTAAAAGTGGACTAGTCAGAAGATGAGTTTTCTTGTTTGGCGTGATGATGTTTATTAATCATTTCTGCAGTACTCTTGTTTTCTAAGATGTGTATTTTTTTATTTTTTTTTTACACATACTGTGTATTCCCTTAAAGGTATAGAGTTTTAAAATGAGAGATTGCAACATTGTACTTTTTATAGGTACAATTTAAAGAAAAGGAAAGACAGGGACAATTTGTCTTTGAAATTTAGGATCTGTTTCCTCAGTGCAGCTACATAAACAAAACGCACTATATCAGCCTCCATCCTCACTTCTTGCCAAACGTTCCCATTGCTATCCATGACACAGATGTCCCTGAAATACGTTTGCACATGTCTGACTGCTTGTAGTGTAGCTTAAACAATCTTAATAAAATATTTCTGTAGAGGTTAGGTGGACCCCTAGCTCCTCTGGCTCATTATAGATCTCCGTGCGGGCCGATGAGTGCTGTTCAGGTCCCACTATGATTTATTAAGGCTGGATAAAGGAGAGGAAAGCTTGCTGGGTTTACGCCGTCGTAAGACTCTCAAACCACAGGGATGTTTTAGGGGCGAAGGTTCAGCAAAGTGGCCACGCCAGACAGGTTTACATCATCTGTGGTTCATTTTAAAATGAATTATGAATGCCTAAATGAAATACATAGGAGGTAGCCGCTTTTAAATAATTCTCTCTTCTTTCGTTGCTTTCCGTTCTTTGTAACTTTCAATCGCTGTATATGTGAGTGTGTTTATGGATGTGCCCTGTGCATCAGCAGCATTGCCCTGAGCTAAATTCAAGGCCATTTGCTCTTCAGAGTACAGCGCTAATGGGCGAGGGGAGGGACAGACAGGCCTTCTGTTTAAAAATGGATGGCTGTGATATGGCCAGATCTGAGCAAACAAACATCAGAGACTAATTGGTTTGTTTGAAGGACAAGAGGCAGGGCTGCTCCTGTAGTTCTCCCCACCCACACCTGAAGGGTTGTTTATTCGAGTCAAGACACGGGAAATGGCTGCAAGCGTTTAGATCGAGTTCTAGACAAACTGTCCTCGATGGTGATGCAAACCTACTGCGGCCCATATCACCATATTGATCCTTAACCTTTTTACTAGCAAACTCAAAATCTTGATTTCCCGTTGTGATTATTATTATTTTTTTTCTAAATAATGTATTATTCAGTGCGAATTTAGGGCCAATAGCCTCGGACCTCGAGCACAGAGGACAAAGATGCATTTCCGCTGTTGCACCAGTAGCCCCCCAACACTTCCCTAATACCCACCCTTAACATGACATGATAGTGATCTGAGGAGGTTCGAGCGGTCTCTCCCGTCTCAATACAGTATATTCTTTCAGCCAGAGCAACAGAGGGAGCTCATTAGAAGAAAACAGGAGTTATGAGTTATACGAGTCAACTGGAGTGCGGCATTAGTCCGGTATCAACAATGGCACAATCATATATGAGTTGTTTACGTTCCTCAAGCAGTTTCTGGAATTTTCCATAAATGTGTGTATTGATTAACGCAATGATTAGCATAACTAGCCAGTAGCATCGCATATAAGTGTAGATTTGTGATCTGATTGCAACACTCACATGGTGTCTGAAAGTAAGTTTTGAGCTGGAAATTGTTTAAAATATCTTAAATGTTAGCTGCTAGCCTGAAATAATAACAAGACGGTATTGGCCGTCACCTGACTCAGGTAAACTCCGCCTCTTTTCATGTCCAGTCCTCTAGCCTCAATTGGCCTTCTTTGGACCAAGGTTTTAAGCAGGCCGAAAAAACCCTAACCGTTGGCCCAGAGGAATCAATGGAAACTGGCTCTGGCATGCACTAGCACGCCTGCCTTTGGCCTGACTGTGGAAATGCTGCTATTGTGGCACAACAAGCTTGTCACATGACACTGGTTTTTTGGAGGCTACCTACAGTACACATTTTGGATGTCTCTCTAACCACACTTGATTCATCTCGCTTCAAGATCTGAAATAAGTGTACAATAACCATGCACTGGAGGACAAAAGGGCCTTTCGTTCCGGAGGAACCTTTTATTGGCTGAAGTACATGGATTTTGATTTGTTCGCACTGCAGGAACAAGGAACGATTTTAGTTCTAGGAACTCCTTTTGGGGAAACTAAATCAGCTCCGACTTCAGAGTAGGGTCTAACCAACCTCTATAGGATCAGTGACGTAAGTGTACGTTGATTGGTCAAACGCATATCAAACACCATCATTTTTAAAAAGCCTTGTAAACATATTTACTTCAAGAACATGGAAAACAACGATAACGGCATTTACCTGTTGTCTGCAGGGTTGTGTTCTTTTCTCCACCTCAATACTGAAAGTTGTCATAGGAGGTTTTGTACAATACCCACGACATACAACAAAGAGCCCCAATCATGGCATCCTCCGTTCATTTTAGCGTTTACTAAATGCCGCACTTAGCCACTTCAGAGTTTCTATTCTCAATGTAAACGGGTCATGGCCTGGGGAGAAATTAGTTCCGGGGGAACTATCCTAGGGGCCAGTTCCTAGAAATATTTGGTGCATAAGCCCCTAAAGTGTGGACGAGTAGTTTAGTGGCACTACAAGTGGACTAGTTGCTACAACTTCAACATAAGCTTACTGGAAAAATATGCCTTGTCCTCTACCAACAAATTTTGCAAGACTCTGAAAACATATAATACATATAATACACTGCAGTTTCCAGCTGAAATGAACACTAGTGGAAGTAAGACACCATAAACTTTGAACAGAAATTATGATTACAAGGCAGATTATCAATTAAAAATGACTTAACAAACCTGGCATTGTAAACTTGCTTGGTAGCCCACCTGGTACAGCAAAACCTTGATGGAGAGTTTTCAGTCCTGTAAAACGCGTCACGGTAAAAGAGCTCAGAGTCTTGTCGATGCAAATCAAAACAGTTTAACAAATGCGTTTTTGTCGCATGTTTGCTTTTGTTAACACTATCTGTTATTTAGGGTAGGGTTATTTTCAAGAGCCATACAGCATTAACCATTCAGTTTTTATAAATATAAAACTGAATGCACTTTTTGAAGGCCACTCACTGGACAGCATAATATCCTTTTTGCAGAAATGTTGCCTATATAGGCATATTTTTCCAATGATCCTAGGTTCTACTTCTCACTTGATGAATGAATCAAAATTGTATTTCAAGATTTGCTCATTGAATGAATTGATTCAATAATAATTTTGTTATTATTGTTATTGAAATAATAATGTGTGCAGCCACGTTTGTTTACACTGCAATGCAATGTGGGAGTCAAAGCTTCTAACAGAACAGAACATCAATTTGATCTCCCAGAAGGGGTGAAAATGAAGGACTTACAAACTGTAAGAAGGTTGGAACAAAACAGCAACACACAAAAAACTCAAGCTGCTGCTTGTTCAGTTTACTTTATTAAAATGAGCACATGGAACACAAATCTTGATTTTGTCGAAATGTAATTTCATTCCTGCATAAATATATTTTGGTGCATTAACTGAAACTGGGCAGTGGGTCTTTCCAAGAGTCTGGATGCTTGTTAGTGTTAATTTTCCTATAATATGGGAATTCAGATGAATTTTGATTATGTTGGCTTTTTGGGGGTTACCATTGTGCTGAAGAAGGTTGATGATGTTTGTTATTTTAATAAGCAACTGCTGTGCAAAAGACAATTCATTTGTATTTTTATTGAAAATAAAAATACAGTTAGTATGCTAATTTGTTATGTGAAGTACTAGTAACTAGCGGTTTACCTGAAAGCTATTTTAGCATATCTAAATTTATTGACACTTGACACAATTCCGTCATTTGAGGTGAGTCTCTCTGGTAATTTTATGTTATATTTTCAACCACAAATGATTCACAAATGAATCAAATTAAGCCAAAAAAAAAGAATTTACAATTAATACAACTCAGCTGACGTGAACAAAACAGTAAAATAACAATCCTGAAATGACAATTCTTGTGATTATGTGAATATCTGTAACATTAAAATATCTGTGGAGCAAATGCAGATTAGAGATTCATTATGTTACACTGGAGGTTCTAATCAAATCGGTTTGATTGTCAACCTCGTTGGGTCGATCTCACTGGTTTTATGAAACGTGTGAGAGGGTTAACCAAACACTCTTCACAAGACAGCAACATTCACTCTTGTGTGTTGGCGGGTCAGGATTTGAGCGGTATAGAGAAAGGACTTGACATCTTTTGACCGAGGCAACAGGCTTAACAGAGAAGGAATAGAGGATACAAAGATATATATTCCTTTACTCCACAGTTAATTTTCAAATCTCTAACATCCTATGGCTGTCTATTTTTTTCTGGAGCCTTCTCTTTTCACTTTTTTTTTGCTTTCATTCTTTTCTTTTAAGACGAAACGGGAGCTGGGTGCTGATAGTGATAGATGGCTCAGCGCTCTAACACTTTATCCAATTCAGTGCAGATTTCATCCAATAAAGAATCACTTGTGCACTCTCAAACTAAATGGAAGTCAGGCAGCGGAGAGAAAGGGGCTGCGGTTTGTTTCTGAGCTGCGAAAATCAAATTTTCTTAAAGCTGCCGCGGCAGTGGCTCGCAGAAAAAGCAGCAACAGCCATGACTGGCCGGGGCCACAGCCGTCTGCACACACAATTTAATCCATCACAGAGCGCCTGACACCACATCAATCAAGCTTTCATCAGCATGGACCCCAAAAACTATATTTCCATTCACCTACTCCTAACTGGGCCAAAGCCAGGCCCCTGCTGGCCAATAGCATGGACCAGGAGGCCCCCGACCAGACAGGACCACGTAGCACCACCTACGGCGCTCACGCACAGGCATATCGTGGACATTCCCACACATGTACACACTCGGAAATTCCTCGTTTGAACAGCACAGACGAGTCTGCATATTTCAGCCACTTTTCAGCAAGTTTGAAATAACAGGGTTTTATTTTTAAAGTATAAAATGAAACAGGATGGTTTCTTTAGATCGTAGATATCCCTCTGTTTGAGCCAAATGAATCAAAAAACAAAGAAAATCCCTGTTGGAGAGCTAAACAAGGATTTGCATTCATGTAGTACGCAGTCCCTAAGGGGGACATGATAATGGGAAAAAAAATTGACATTTGCTCTCAAAAGGTCTGAGCCGTGTTGGCAAAATGAGTCGCAATGAGCAAATTTTCAAAAAAGAGATATCGTTATTCTCACATTCTCTTTAAAAAACCTTCAAAACGATGTATGTTTTCTGGAATCCGACAAAAATGACTGAGTTACACCTGTTTCAAGTCGATAGAGTCAGTTTTGAGAAAAATTGAGTTTTCTGAAGGTTCCAAAAACAAAATCAACTAGCACCTTAAAATCTCTGGTAATACTACCAAATTTGGCAAAAACCAAGTCAAATCCCACATCTATAGGAAAAATATATTTATTCAACTTTTTCCCCTTGATTTTACAATGGTTTGAGTAATATTAATGAAAAGGACAGCCTAAATAGGCTATTAAGACTTAATGCCATGTATCTAATAAATTGTTACATATCAGATGTTTTTCCCCAGCAGTTAACCAAACGTTCACTTAAGAAATAACAGATAATATTTGCGTGAACACTTGCCAGGGCAGATATTTTGAAATATTAATGACTTTAATTTTGTGTGTATGGGATCTCGCCAAATCTGTCTTTGTGTACAGCTTCTTATCTGTCAGTCAGCATGAGTAAGATGGTTTTGTTTACATCGGCATGAGTGTGAAAATCACATTTCATTGGTTCAGACTCAAGCCATTGATAATTCGCTATGACTATTCACAAAGTTGGAATGCTGCACTTTACAACAATACCAAACTTGTGATGAGGGAAGCACCAGAAGTTGAGCAGAGAAAAAAATATTTTTGGGGTCAAAGGAAAGGTATAATCCTCTCAGAAAACGTAAAAATAAAGATACTTTTAGATGTTTATTTTTTATTTGGAGCATTGGGATCGCTAGACCAGGGCCTAATGAACTCATTTTTGTGAAAACCTCAAATTCGAGCGCATTCCGACTCATTTTGCCAGCACGGGTCACATATAGTTACATAATATTGTCAACATCACAAAGTTTATTGGGGGATTGCAAGAGTTTTGCGAGGGAACCTTCTTGGTAGAATACCGAGGCATTGAAATCTAATTTTTTCCACCAATCTCTCTCTCCATTTTTTTTTTTTGTCCCTTTAGGGCCTCCGTAATGTACACACAAACATATACACCAAATACCAGTATCAGTCTGGCACCGTGTAAATCAATATGTCAAAGTACATGTATAATTTAATACATGTATTAGATATCCACTGACATTCTTTAAGGTGATTCGTAAAATATATGAAGAAAAATGGTCAAAAGCGGCAGTTCTGCTCGTTGTTTTACTAGGAAGGTTTGCATTTCCCGTGAGATCGCACATGGTTAAAGTTGTCAGATATTTAGCATTTTCCATTTAAAGACAGATTACATTATAATTTACTTGTTTTGTTGCAACTCTTGCCTTTTTAATAAGGCTAAAATCTCAATCGTGGCAAAGCCAACACACACACAAACATATTAAATGTAGCGTCCTTCATCATCCTTCGCCGTATGACACCCCATCATCCCGCCCTCCCCCTACCTAACCTGACCCCTCCCGTGGCTGTCCTTTGTTCCGGGAACATGTCCCTCTTCGCCCCCTCAGCATCCCAGAGGCTGTGGCTCTGGTGGCCTGTGATTTATAATTCATAGGGGCCGCTTTTATACGGGACCTTGGTCTACCTGATATCTCTCAAACTGGTCCTGTCCCAGAACAGGGAAGCGGTGGGGGCTTTCTTCATTACACCATGACAGACTTCCTCCCAAGCCCGGCGTGCCACCACCGTCCTGCATGTATATGGGTTTTAATGATCTCCCCACTGTAAGGCAGACCAGTGATATCATCCATCGGTACGCACTCGATGTCTGAAAGAAAAGACCCTTGATTGTTGTCTGCAATGATAAACGCCGCACAGGCATTAGCCTCGCTCCTGTAAAGCATGCGGCCCCCTGGCCCGGACCAGCGCGAGTGTGTGCGCACGACAGCGAGAGAGCGAGAGCGGCGCTGTGAAGTTGACCCCAGCGTGGGCTCTGGGCGTCAGGCTGTGGGCCAGGCCTGATTCTGCTGAAGGCTCTGCTCCATGCTCCGCTGGCCTCCTGAACCCTGCCCGTGCTCCAGCGCTGCCCCTGCACTGTACTCCTGCAAGCTCTCCCCCTCCTTCACCTCCCCACGGGGGGCTCCATCACGGCAGGGCTTGTCCGATTGCCAGCGGCGGGTTAAACGACAAAGAGAGGGCAGCTCAGCCCGGATCAGAGGCATGTTTTATTGTTGTTGTTGCTAAGTGCTCCGGACTAATTATTCCTCCCTGATTTGCAAATGGAGTCTGGGCTCATTTCCATATCAATGGCCGGAGAAAGGCAGAGAGGGGATAAGATGAGTTGAGGAAGGGGTGTTAAGCGTGCGGCTATGCCCCGGCGACGCACAAGCAAGCCCCTTGTTCTGACAACAAACACAAAACAAACCCCCCTTCTTCTTGGATGGGCTAATAAAGACACTAAACAGAATGGTGGTCGGTGGAGTCATTTGGAGGGGGGTGTGATGAGATGAGGGCTCTCTGTCAAATTATTGGGCAGGCCTTGGATTAGTTCAGTTGTAGCGTGGCCCCGCACTCCACTGAGATCATTTAGGCAATTACCAAGAACAAAGACAGCGGCAGTGTTCAACAGCTCCACTTCAAAGGCTTGCGCCAGGCGAACAGTTACAGCACACTGGTCAATTTCCATACAAACCGCACCCCCCTCCCCTCGGCCTCCCCTCCTCAACATGCCTCAAGGCATTCTAGCAGTGCTAATGAACACTAGCTGCCTCCACTGCCAAACAACACACTCGCACTTCTAACTCCGACGAGAAGTTCATGATGCGCTCTCTCTTGTGTTTCGAACACAAAGAGGACGAGCGAGCCTTGACAACAACTACTTGACTCTTTATTGCCCAATTGTTGGCTGGGCGTCGGGCCCCTTTGTCCCCTTTCCCTGCCTGTAAAAACAGCAGAGCTTGTGAAAATTGTATGTTTTTCAGACAATCACTTCACCTTCAAATCGACATCAAATCAACGGCTTTTGAGAAGAAGCTATTTATTTTGTTTTCTAAAGGCTGCAGCGGTTCTTGCGTAACTGGTTTAATCATCGTCATTGTTTAGCAAAATATTTTCTTATGCATAGCACCAACTAGATGCCAAAATTGCACTTTTATTTTGAAACTCTACATGAAATGGCAGAAACTGATATTACATTAGTAATAAGGCAGAGGAAAGTGTTCTTTTATAAGTAAATTGAGGAAAAGAGTGGGAATGAGATTTTAATTCACACCTATTCTATTCAAACAATATTAATATCAATCTGAGATCTTGGTGTTGATTCCTTAGTACACCTGGCATTTTTCAATTAGTACCATGTTCGTGCCTCCAAAATGTTCATATCACATTAAACAGATCTAATTTCATATGTTGAACATGATTTCACAGAGTACAAGAAGTTCCTGGATCAACATCTTTCAAATCAACCAATCATATTTGATGGACAAGTTTAGAGTTTATGTCAAATTTAGGCTTATAACCAGGGGTAGGTGCTTCTATATCAATGTTATTCACCTATCATTGAATTTAGGGACAAGTTAAGGGTAGGGTTAGGTTTAGGGGTAGGACTATATTTTCAGACATGTTTCAGATATGTTGATCCAGGAACATGTCTAACTTGGCAAAATCACAGTGACCAATTTCACATACCACTAGAATGAGCTTCTTTCAGTTTAATTTATTACTTCCTGTTGGACAGAATTACCCCTGTGAAAAAGTACAATTTCAAAAAGAGTACTTATTAGATAGTACTTTAAAAGTACTCAAACAATATAATCTAAAAGAATATACTTAAGGGTGAAGTAAATGTATTGTTTTCAGACAATCACAATTAAAAGGGTCTTATTATTCCCCTTTTCACAAGATGTAATATAAGTCTCTGTTGTCTAGAATGTGTCTGTGAAGTTTCAGCTCAAAATACCCCACAGATCATTTATTACAGCTTGTCAAATTTGCCCCTATTTGTGTGAGGAAAAACACACCGTTTTTGTGCGTGTCCCTTTAAATGCAAATGAGCTGCTGCTCCCGGGCCCCTTTCCAGAAAAGTGCAGAGCTTTACAGCTCACTCCTCAGTTACTCAACAACAACAAAGCTGGACAATCTCACGCAGCCAAAATGACGATTGTCAGTAATGGCGCCCTTTGTTGCGTGTGCCTGGGGGCAGGGATTATGTAAATTTTGGGGATTGGGATGTAGGGTGTGACTAGGGAAGAACTTCCGACCAGCCATTTGTTGCAGTCCTTAAAAAGCGATTTCTGTAAAAGAAAATATCTCCCTTTGCATTGAACTTTGAGCGTTGCAACTTTGCAGACATTACACACTAACTAATGTTTAAAAAATGATCAAGGACCCCTTTAAATGAAAATGCATTATAGTTTCAATTTAAAGGTAAAACTTTTTTAAGCAAACTTTTTTTAAGGGTATGCCATACTGTTTCATGAGCTAATGCTAATGCATGCTTTTTTTCTTTAGAAACAATAACAATTATCCTTGTGTATGATTTTCCTTTAAAACGCAAAATAAAGCATAAAAAAAAAGTCAGGCTAAGTAAACTTTGGTTTCAAGTGGCCCAAAAAGGTTTCAGACATGAAGTGGAAAAAGCAGCATAAGTCAAAAAAGTATTATGTGCAGTGTTTAAAAGGATGAGGGATATTTGAAAAGTGTTGACTGAATGCTAGTCTCAAAAACTGCCACAGTGGCCCTCCAACTGTGTGCCAAAGTGATTGGGTTTGCAACAGTAGCACTTAAGCTGTACCGCTGAAGTGCGGCCCCCTCCAGCATTCAGCGCTAATGTATTCAACGTTTTTTTCGCCATGCTAAGATCGTCCTCGATTTACTCGAACAAAAGCACAGCTTCTGCAATCATGCCCTATCTGCTAAGTGTTCTCGCTACGACTCTGAGCAATCTGGGACAAGCTGGAGTTATAAGAGCGAGGAACAAAGTCTTTAATCGTGTTTACACTGCGGCTCCGAGAGTCTCGAAATGTTTCATTGTTTATCGCCGATTGGGAAATTGAAGCAACAGTCACTCACACTGTTCTTTATAATGATCATCACCATTAGAAGGCCTCGGTGTTCACTGGCCGTTGCACCTGAGCGAGGCAATTCCTTAAAAGTGTGGCTGCCTAGATATTAAAAATTCAGTTTCTGTTTGCCGGCTGTGACCTCCGTGTTTGTCAGGCTGCGGCATGGCCTGACAAAGGGATTGCGGATGGGTTGACAGGATCAGTCATTGCAGATGGCACATTCTTCGGTGCGGCGGCAGGCCGCGTGGAACTGCAGCCTGACGCCTCCAATCGGGCGACAGGCCTTTGAGTTTGAGACAAACCCGGAACGTCACTGCCAGTTTGGGGGAGTCACTGGGTCTGACAGCCCTCCGCCATCATTTCAGCGCTGCCTCTTCCCTTACGACTGCACCAGAGCTGGCCAAATTGGTCGATTCCAGCCCCCTTCTTGATGCTTTTAAAGATCCAAGACAAACATACAAGCAACCAGATCCCCCACTTAGGATTGGGTTTCGACAAAATATAGACCCTTATCACACGCGATAAATAATTCAGATGCAGCAAAATCGGACTTTGTAAAATGTTTATTGATACGGCATGGGCGGTGTCAGACCGGTGACATGGATATTGATAACGCCACATGAGCACATGACTCGGGGGGCGGGAGGGGCGAATGAAAGACGCATGAAAGAAAGCCGGAGAATAGTGCATAAATAAAAATATTTCTTACAAACACAGAGACTCGTGTCATAAATGTAACCGATTTAGGGGGAATCGAGAGCCAAGAAAGAAAGAAAGTAGGAGACAGAGAGATGAAATGAGGCGAAGGCGGCTGATAAAACAATGACACGAAGACAAGAGCGATAAAGTCGTTGCTGAAAGACTGGAGATGAAAGGCAGAGAAATAAAAGCGTGGATGTCATTAGAAGTCATCTTTTCATTCCCTCACAAAAGCAGTTAATATGAGCTTGAACATACAGATATATTAAAGCAGAATATTCTCATTATTATTAATACTAATAAGGAGAGATCACATTGTGAGGAACAGCCTCGGCGCATGCTAATAGTCGCAGGACTCATAATGGTAATGTCATGAGATTCAGCTTCTCCCGCTCATCACCGCATCCGTTTTATTCCCATCTTCCCATTCATCTGACAGGAGTCATATTCCTCTAAATCTAACACTGAGGCCCTTTAGCACTGATAATATAAAATAATGTATTCTTTACATTTATTAAATACACACTTGGAAATATAATATAGCGCCGCGCCCCCACTCTCCTCCCCCCGGGCCCCCTCCCCGTTTCCGTTCCCAGGTTGTGCGGTGACGAAAGAGGCTGCTGGTGTCAGGGAAAACGGTCGGCGAGTATTTGTTTGAGATGCAAAACTGTTTAAATCTTTAATAAAACGACAAGGATGGAATATCAGACATCATCTGCCGGGCGTGAGGGACAGGGCATTTATATTGTGTCATTTGAAGGCCTGTGTGTGTGTGTGTGTGTGTGTGCAATGGCCTTATAGGGTTGAAAATTGTTCCATGATGACATTATTCTTATTTGAAATATTCCTCTCGCCTCTCTCTCCGTCCTACGATGCCGCACCAGAGGCCATTTTAATTCCCAGCCCTCCTGGCAGCAATCCTTCAAACATTTCCAAGACAAATTTCCATCCCTCTTAACGCGTTATTAATGCCACTTGGTTTTATTTCTAAATAAGTTATGTTTGGAAGGTGAGAGAGATTCAGAAACGCTGCCGCGTCACTTAGAAAAGAAAAAACGCATGGGAGAATGAGACCATTCTCTTAAGTTATTATAGAAGCATCATTATGGTGCATCTGCTTTTTTGCGTGACCGGCTTCATAAGCCGCCCGTTCTCCGCTCATATTGGAACTGTTTGATGAAAAATTACAACAACCATTACGTCTGCTTATCATAATAGCCTGCTTGCCATAGACAGCAGCCTTCGCATGTGAACAATTCCTAATGTTCCTGCAATCCAGGCATTTAGAGCAAATGAGCAGGGTCATCAGCGGCACGTTAGACGTGGTAATATCGCGCACGTGATGTCGGCTTGTGGAGAGATTGCAGCATCCCCTAATGGCTTTCAACAGGTATGCTGAATGCGCCCAGGCTACGAGACGCACCGGACAAGCGGCGGAACACACACAAACGCAAATGTTTTGCCAGCAGGTGCATGCTTTCTCCGTCTCTCATCTTTGTAACTCGGCAGCCCAACAGCAGTGAATGTGGACCACTGGGAGCGATATCAAGCGGGCCGCCACATGCGCGGCATTCTGCAAGCGAGCGAGCAGACATACAGGGGCTTGTTTAGCAAGCAGCAGCTTTGTTTTTAGGGGCGCTGAGCTACAGCAACGGGGTTGACGGAAGACAGAAGTCTGTCAAAAACAAGCAACGGCTTTGAATGAATGAAGGGTGGGGGTCTTTAAAAGCAATAGTGGAGTAAGCAAGCGAAATAGAAAACCAATGAGAAAAACACACACGCACACTGAGCTAGAATAGACAAACATAGTATGTGTTCCCGCAACATCCAGTACAAACAAAAAGGAACAAAATTACTGAATATGAAACCGTGTTTGGGAAAAGTGGGTTATTTTTGAGCATCGTTTCACTCTTTTCCAACCACACTAAGCCTGATGTTATTCAGATTAGCATTGAAAGGGGGAGAGGTGCTGCTAAACCTCAGAATAGCTGGCTGAGATGGATCAGACCGGTGAATATTCGCTCGCTGGTCTCAACTTATTGGCATAAATCAACATGAAGATGGAAACAATTTTCAGCCAATTGTATCAACATTGACAGCAATTATCGGGATTCAAGCATTTTAAGGATTTTAAGCCAATGAGTACACATTTAACAAGCATGTAACTACTTAGATTATAGATTGAAAAGACTATTTACAGGCAATTTACAAAGAAAATATGTATCTCCATAAAAATTTGCATGCTAGTTTAGAATCACATGTCGCATGCGCTCACCAATTTTTTGTTCTCAAAGTTTTCATTTGGGAGTTTAATTGCATTTTGCCACACTCTTTTCTAAATGCCCCTGTCAGATCTACCCAAATGGTGGCTTTTTTTTTTTTTTGATAATTGTTGACCTAGAATGTTCATATTGTATTTACGCTAGTTTGGCTCCGATCAAGAGAAAAACCAAGGACTAGTTTGCGAAAGTACTTCTTTTTTTTTTAACATAATAGCAAATATTTAACAAACGATTTGATTGACAGCAGTGGGTCTTGAATATTGTGTGGCTGTCTGAAACACCACAAGTTTAGAGAGGCATAAAACTCGTTGATTTCTACCAAAAATCTTACTGACCTTTAGGGCCATAAGTCGAACATGTCCACCGAGTTTCGTTACTACCTCCGTTAATCTTGTCTAATAGGTGCTCAAAATTCATTGGCCGATGGCAGACATGTTTTTAAAGATACACATATGTCCTCATATACAGACATGGAACCTTGGACAAAGACACTGCATGCCAATTTTCAAGTCAATTGAACAAACAGTCGCATGGTTATAGCCTTTTTCATCTTTTTTTCCCTGTTATAGCACATTTCACGTAACCAAAGATTGAGCCCGCACACAGAGTTTGTTGAAAATATCTCATTCTGTTCACGAGTTATAGCCATTTTAGTAAAAGTGGCTCCTCCCACTTCGATCGACATTTTGGCGGCCTTATGGTACGTGAATCGAAATTTCAACTTTTTTTGATAATTCTTGACAATCAGACTCCAAAAAATCTTGCCGCACTGGTTTGGTTCCGATCGGGCCAAAACCTCGGACTAGATCGCAAAATTAGATTTTTCAAAAAATCCAAAACACCTGAAATTTCAACCATGAGCAAATCTGTTGCTTTGTCTATCTTGAGTCAAGGATTCCAACGAAATAAGACATGTGAACAGTTTAGGAGTTATCCTTCCTGTCAGGCCGATCGGGGCAAGCCTTGGTGACGTTGTAGACGGTCTGAGTCACTACGACTTACGATTTGGTCACTTTTAGGGGAGAATGCTGATCTTTGGATATTTTAACAATTACAATATGGTAAAAAAAATGACATGTGAAGGTCATGTATGGTACTCAAAATTTGTCCTCTGCATTTAACCCATCCAAGTTAGTGCACATTAGGAGTAATGAGTAGTGAACCCACCGTAAACTTAGGTGCCTTGCTCAAAGGGCACCTCATTAATTTCCAGCCAGTATTGAGAATCGAATCTGCAACCTACTAGTGTGATTCTCTAACCATTGGGCCACGACTGCACCACAGGCTTCAATATCTCAGGTAATCATCTGTATGCAACAATAAAGCTCTATAAAACAGTGGTTTATTTCCAGCAATCCTTAATCAAACATTATCACTGATGAACTGGTCACATCTCTCACACGAGAAAGCACTTAAAAGCAAAAATATCTCCTCCATACCACATGACACAGCTGCAATAGAGACAGACTGCCAGTGAATACACTCACTGTGCCACCACCAGTCTGTAGAGAGAGTGAGAGGCTCGACGTCCATCACTCTGACGCACAAGAAATCAGATACTAGATATACAGCCTCACCAAAGCACACGGGCCTCCACAGCAGCTCCTCTGTTGGGCTTGTCATCTAAATATTGCATGAATAACACAGGCAGGGCCTAGAATGCAGTTAGACACCGCTGATAGGAACAGATGTTCCTCCGTGCCCTCAACATTTTTAAAATAAGCTTTGCTTGACCACTGGCCCAAATCTACAAATACTCATCCTGTCAGTCAAGAGACCGCAGAGAAGAGAGGCCATATTGTTGAGCGTAAGCTACTGTGAGCTTTGTGAAATCGGGTTATGGAGTGACGGAGAGTCTTTAATATCTCAGTTGTTTCTCCTTTTGAGACTTGTATGTAATTTTCTGGATGCTTTTGAGTCAACTATAAATAATGTGCTTGGAGTTTCATTCCCTCGATTACTTGACGCTCATTGTGTGTGTGTGTGTGTGTGTGTGTGTGTGTGTGTGTCCTATCTATTCATTTGTTTACATTTTACATAACATAACATTTAAAATTTCACATTCAATATCATTTCAATATTTCAAAATTTAAAATTTCAACTAAGAAAAATAAGCATTATTAAAAGTATTTAAAAAAATTAGTCAAGGTTTCAACAAAAATATAGCAGCACTGATAATAATAAGAAATGTTTCTTGAGCAGGAAATTAGATATAAAGATCAGGTGACACTGAAGACTGGAGTAATGATGCTGAAAATTCAGCTTTGGATCAATTCTATTTTAAAATATATTAAAATAGAAACAGTTCTTTTAAATTGTGATAATACAAAAGGAGAGCATAAAAGACCACAAACATTTGAACATTAATGCATTGCTAATTCACAGCTTATTAATATTTGTAAAAAAAAAAAAAAAAAAAATAAAAAATAATGTGATGTGATGTGATGTGACTCCCCAAAAACATTACATTTCATGGCATGTCTGAATTAATCGTTCATATTAAACAAAACATTTTGAAAAATATCATATTTTTATATATTATTCATTATTATTATGTTATATTTAAAAATGTTTAAAAAAAAATGCCACAGCATTGGATTGACTCATCCATTGGTGTGAATTTGAATGAATCTTTTTGTTTGACCTATGGCAGTCGCTTTGAAAAGTTATTTGAAAACAGTCGTTATTTTTTCCAATTGTGTTTGATGAAAAAAATTACACACTTCATCTTTCTCATTCTCATATTTTTCTTCTGAGAAAAAAAGACTCACATGTGTCTGCTTCAAAAGAGATCTCAACAATGTCACGCACTCTTTGAATGCCTGATTTCTGCATGGCGGCACTGCAGAAAAAAAGAATGATTTGATTGTAAAATCTGCAGATTTATTACAGCAGTGTGGATTGGTGTTATGGCAATGACACAGCTGAAGAGCCAAAAAAGAAGCAAAGCGACGACAACAACAACAACAAAAAAACCCAACTGCTTTTTTTCCCCCACTAATCTGGTCAGGAACTGGCAATGCTGTGAAAACGTCTTCTCTTGCAGAGCCGATAGGCCTGGCAGAATGTATTTGAGTGTAAAGTAATTTGCCATTCAAGTATTCTCTCTGATGAGAAAGGGCCCGGCGGTGAGTGGTTTCGCCGTGCTTGTCGCTGGCCTGAAGACAAGCTGTCTGCCTGCTGAAATCTCACAAGCTCAAATAGTCAAGTGGAGATAAAGACAAAGAGAGGCTTTGCAATTCTCTGCTATATTTCTCTGAGAACTCAGCAAATTCCAAAAGATCAGAAAGCACCACGTCACTTTGCCTCAGAGCAATCTCTACATTATGAAGTTTAATCCCCTCTGATCTGCATCAATAATTACTATGGCAGAGGCAACTGCTCGCCTTCCATTACCGCTAATTATAACTCTGCCATTGATAATCCTTTTAATAATCATCAGATAGGCCGCGCATTGAAGACTGGCTATGGATAATGAACGCTGGGGGTGGCGTGAATGATAATGGTACTGTTCACCTTCTCGCAGGAAAATATTCGAGTGGGGGAAGTTCGGAATAATGGCAGCATCAACACGCAGCTTGAAAGTGCATTTGTGTGTGTGTTTGTGTGTGTATTTAGCCACAGCACATCTCACCTACACATTCATGCATGCTGTTTATTTGCACATATGAAATCGCGCAAAGACAACAGACGGTGTGTGCCGAGCTTAAAGACGGTCTGTTGAGGGAAGCCGTGTCAACAAACTTTCGCGAGAGACAGACTGAGCAAAAAACTAAGGGAAATTTAGAAAAAAAGAGATGTATGAGTTGGAAGGAAGGAAGGAAGGAAAGAAAGAAAGAAAGAAAGACGGAAGGAAGGAAAGAAGGGAAGAAGGAAGGAAGGAAGGAAGGAAGGAAGGGAAGAAGGATGGAAGGAAGGGAAGAATGAAGGAAGGAAGGAAGAGAAGAAGGAAGGAAGGAAGGAAGGAAGGAAAGAAAGACAGAAGGAAGGAAGAGAACAAGGAAGGAAGGAAGGAAAGAAAGACGGAAGGAAGGAAGGAAGGAAGGAAGGAAAGAAGGAAGGAAGGAAAGAAGGGAAGAAGGAAGGAAGGAAAGAAAGAACGACGAAAGGAAGGAAGGAAGGAAGGAAAGAAAGAACGACGGAAGGAAGGAAAGAAAGACGGAAGGGAGGAAGAAGAAGAGAAAGGAAGGAAGGAAGGAAAGAAAGATGGAAGGAAGGAAGAGAAGAAGGAAGGAAGGAAGGAAAGAAGGAAGAAAGAAAGACGGAAGGAAGGGAAGAAGGAAGGTAGGAAGGAAGGAAGGAAAGAAGGAAGAAAGAAAGACAGAAGGAAGGAAGGAAGGAAGAAATTAAGACGGAAGGAAGAAGAAAGAAAGAAGGAAGAAAGAAGAAAGAAGAAGAAAAGAAAGAAAGAAAGAAAGAAAGAAAGAAAGAAAGAAAGAAGAAAGAAAGAAAGAAAGAAAGAAATAAAGAAAGAAAGACAGAAAGAAAGAAAGAAAGAAAGAAAGAAAGAAAGAAAGAAGAAAGAAGAGAAAGAAAGAAAGAAAGAAAAAGAAAGAAAGAAGAAAGAAAGAAAGAAAGAAAGATGGAAGGAAGGGAAGAAGGAAGGTAGGAAGGAAGGAAGGAAGGAAGGAAGGAAAGAAGGAAGAAAGAAAGACAGAAGGAAGAAAGAAAGGAAGGAAGGAAGGAAGGAAAGAAGGAAGAAAGAAAGATGGAAGGAAGGAAGGAAGGAAGGAAGGATGGAAGGAAGGAAGGAAGGAAGGAAGGAAGGAAGGAAAGACAGACAGACAGACACAGAAAGAAAGAAAGAAAGAAGAAGAAAGAAAGAAAGAAAGAAAGAAAGAAAGAAAGAAAGAAAGAAAGAAAGAAAGAAAAGAAAGAAAGAAAGAAAGAAAGAAAGAAAAGAAAGAAAGAAAGAAAGAAAAGTCTTGGCCCAACCCATCCCTCTCCAGAGCAGCATAAATTGATCTATTAAGTCCCCTCCATCTCTCCCCATTCCCATCCATCCTTTCTCTCATATCCATCTCTTTCTATCCAGGAGCTGCTGGGAAAATCTGATTACTTTATACATGAGGCTGGACTGAAGGTGGTGGGCAGAGACAGATAAAAATGTGGAGGAGAGATTGGGTGAGGAGGTGAGCTGAAAGATGCAAATCAGCTGCTGGAGAGAGAGATGGAGAGAAATCAAAACATCAGAGCCACAGCCGAGCAAAGGGGCCACCAAAACATGAACACATTCACACAGCAATATGGACACTGCGGATTTGTTTTCTACAACACGCTCTACAACAGTCAGGTACTTAAAGGCAAAAAAAAAAAGCAATACACACATATGTTCACTTAAACTTGTAAAACTGCACTTTACGTTGTGTTGGGAGTACATCAGCCACCTTAAATTGATTTCCAGGGACATTTGTCACCTTTTCTAACCTTATTAAATCATCTTTTTCAAATTCTTACATTTAATCAATAAATTCAAACAGCATACTAAGACGCTATAGAGCTGTTACCAATCAAACGAAATCAATATCAACAAAACGCATCTTAGCATTGCAGAGGCGGCACAGAAGCTCCATCTGAAGTGGCACAGATGTATTTACTCACAGTTTAACGCAGCTGAGACGTGGTATAAATCAATTATGTTTGCATAAATAAAACCATGAGATTAATGTTTTAAAAATAAAATACTTGCCAAGAGAAACATGAAATGATGGGGAAAACATGAAACTAAACGTAAAATTAAAGTAGGTGGTGGCAAGTCACATTCTTAGAGTGAGATATTCATTCAACCAATTTGTTCCAAAACGTTGATTCATTGAGAAAAACCAAGCAAGCGACTGTTTTATGAATGGGTTGTTGAATCATTCACTCAACTGATTCTAAAACAAGGATTCGTTCAGAAACTGTGGATTTGGGTGGAACTATTTTCACGGTGAAAATACAGCAAAATGACAATATTGTGTCTAAAATGTAAAATGAACTCCTCGCTTATTCAATTGTTTTCTTTTTTCATGCCGGTATTCGAGGAAAAAACGGCACCTTACTGTGATACTGTGAGGAAGCTTGTTTCCGCCGCAAATTAACAAATAAATAATTGTGTAAAAGTCAGAATTTCGAGTTACATATTAACAATTGCTAGAAATAAAGTCAGACTTATGAGTTATTTACTCACAATTCCGGGTTCTAAACTCGCAATTGCTACAAATAAAGTCAAAATTGTGAGATATAAAACTGGCAATTCTGTTTTTTTTTTTCTCACAATTGTGAAGGTCTATCTGGCAATTCTGACTTATTATTTCAGAATTGTGAGATATAAACTCGCAATTTCTAGAAATAAAGCCAGAATTGCGAGATATTAAAACTGGCAATTCTGATTTTTTTCTCACAATTCTGACTCGCAATTGCGAGTTATAAAGTCCAATTCTGAGGGAAAAAAAACCTTTTTTATATCTCACAATTCTGACTTTGTAACTCACAATTGTATGTTTATATCTTGCAATTCTAACTTTATAACTCTAAATTGGATGTTATTAAGTCAGAATTGTGAGATATAAAGTCATAATTACCTTTTTTTTTAATTTTTCTATTGAGTGGAGGAACAATACTGCTTAACCAAACAATATATAATAAATATAACTCTAACAGGGCCATTTTTTGAACCCATATCTTGAATATTATTGCTAAAATTATGCTGTGTCAATGCCAGAACCAAGACTGGCCTCTTTTTAAATGAAATTCTATTTAGCATGCAAACATATACTTTTTTCTGTTTTTTTTTTTCTTCTCACTAACATTCAGATATTAAAATTGAATAAAACTACCTTGATTAGCTGCGTAAAAGTTTAAAGATATCACCATCAGTGCATACTGCTGTAACCAACAAGCGGATGCGATGAGACCCGTTTCCCTGTTTGTTCACGTGACGTCCGACATAACTGAGTGCACTTTAAATCTGAACACAACTGCATGGTATGTGAATATAGTACTCACACAGTACCATGGCATGTCCATCTTATTCCATCAATCTACAGGAAAAATACTTGTGTAAGGGATAAAGGGACCTAAATTTCCTTTCACTGTTTCTTTAATTCCTGTCAGAAAAAGAAGAGAAATGGAAGAGAAACCAACTAAACTCCGGCCGCTCTGTCCTGCAGCCTTTCTGCGCCTCACCATTTTAACTGCACCTGTCATTTGCGCTCCAGTCATTTGCCACTTTCTCTCCCTGAGCTCATAGGGACCGCTAACTAGAGCTGTCCGTCAGGCAGACCAGCTCTGGGCCGGGGTGGGGTGGGGTGCGCGCGCGTGTGTGTGGTGGGGGGGTTAATGAGCCAGAGGCTGGGTTAGTGAGCGCTAACGCTGAGGAGGGAGTCCATCTTACCAGTCTCTGCCGTGGACAAGAGGCGCTGCCTTGAAATGGCGCTGTGCGCGGTCTCTTTCTCTCACACTTCTCCTAATGTCATTTCCCTTAATCTCACCGGAGGAGGAAGGAGGGAACGTGATATCTACCGCCAGAACAATAGAAAAAAAAAATAGGCACCTGCAGTTATAGCTAAAACAAACACACAAACTTTTATGCACACACACACACACAAATGTAAACACTGAGCGTATTCCGACTCGTGTGAGCAGTCTTGCCGCCGCTGTTGCTTTATTATTTCATTAAGTATAAATCCTGTCAGTGATCTCCCACCCCCAGCCCAGCCGGGGCCTTCTTGCTCTAGAGTCAGCAGGTTAAATTATAATTTAATTACCAGGCCTTAGCTGAATAAGCTGCCTGGGAGCTCTCGCCCCCCAGAATAATTTGAGAATATGGCATCTCTCTATCTCTCTCGCTCATTCTCCATCTAACTATCTATTTTCTATATCTCGGTCTCTTTCTCTCATTCTCTCTGATCCACAAGGTCTGGGACCCCAGAGGTCTCCCTCAATATCCCACCTAATTATGTCTCTCAAATCAGCTATGTATTACTACAGGAATAGCAGTAATTAAGTTGGATGGGGGGAAAAAAGTGTAATTGTTCACAAAAATGTTTGGCGGAGATCACTCCGGCAAGGATTGTGGGTGGCCGTGACAAGCCACGGCTCTCACAGAGGTGTTCTCCAAATAAATAATTCCCCTTTTCACTGTAGGCGGCATCAAGACATTCTTTCCCCATCAGGAAAATCCAGATTTTGTTCCAAAACTCCTACAGCCCTGACACAAAACGCTCAGCTTCATGAGCCCCATTGTCTTCAAGACCAAACAATAAAGGCGCAAACGTGGGCATTTTAGTCTGTGCAGCACATTTGTTATTGGAGATAGAAATGTTTTAAATTGTATTCTTTTAACTCATTACTCTTTTGGCCTTCAGTTTCTCACAGGAAGGTGTATTATTACGTTCCGTCTTTGTAGAATTAAACATTGTTCATGCTAGCTCAAGCTCCATCCACCATTCAATTTCAAGGTCCGTCTTTGAAGATTCAGACCTCCTCAGCATAGTGGAACAGCCAACACGTTTCAGCATAAATACAATAATGAAGCAAAAACAGAATCATCTGGCTTTGAAAAGATAAGAGACGAACTCCATTTCACTCGGCTTCGCGTGCAAATGGGAATCAGGGAAAGGAAAGGGACCTTTAAACTGAACATATTCAAATTTTTCTCAAAAAACACCTGCGATAAAGAGTGCGTTTCGAGAGCTAGACAAACGCACGGCACCTGTTGAAGACGCCGTTCGCTTGAGAATTTGCAGTTTAGAAAGTATACGCCTCGTGTTTGCGCCATTTGGCACTCGCGTGAACATCGATAGCGTCCTGAAATTCGTCAGACCGGGCAAAACTTTTAGCAGCACTTCAAAGAGTATGTAACTCTTTTTTTTTGTTTTCCCCCTGGGTTTGTGTTCATTCCAAGTTTAAGATATTGTCTCCACAAAAATCATGCTTTTAATCTTGCTAGCATGAGGCTGGCAGCAATAATTTCTTGGAAATCATTCGTAAAAAAAAAAAAAAAAAGCAACAGCAAAGCGGTGCCAGCTGCAATTGAACATCGGGGCTCTGACGTTCATTTGGAATGACAATGTCAATTACGTTTATTTTATTGTAAACAGAGAAGGATATATTTTTCCCCTTGGCCTGCATTTATTAGCATGTAAATCCAGTGCAGCTAGCTCACTTTTATAAGCTCCTGCCAAACGCTCTTGAGCCAAGGATGCTTGATGAGGGGAATTATTTTCAAAGAAATATATAAATCATTAAAAGATGTGGCACACGAGGTAGGAAAATAGCAAGTAAGGCGCCTTCTCCAGGAAGAATGGTGTAATTTTCTTTGTGCTAATTTGACACCATAAAATTGTACATCGCAGCCCAAAAGGAGCACATTATACGGGGGGCCCTTGGGAAATGTAATTTGAAGAAATCAAGGATCTAATTCAGTATATAATACCAAAGAAAAGTAGAAAAGTACTCATTTGCTATTCATACTGTCTTCCGAGCGCAAGCGTTCCCTTGGCTTTAACACAGCCGTGTCAGAGTGAAATTCGCTGTTAAAAACCTTTCTCCACATGAAAGAGGCCTTTAAACACTTTGATTTTTTCCATTTTGAGACAAAGATAAGTAAATACAGGAGAGATAATGAATGGAGGGGAAAATGAGCGTTGTTGCTCTGCCATGTTCAAGCTCAGAGACAATTGCAGCATTTTGGGTGAAATTGCAAGGGGACTGTGACACCCCTTCCTCACCTCGCCCCCTCCCGGCCCTCTAATCCTCCAGTGAGGAGACAGGGCTCTCTCTGTCCAGGCGGACCCCCCACCCGGAGGGACCCTACCAAGGCAAATTAGACCAGAGGGGTGCCTTTTGTTTCGGAGCACTCTGTGAGGGGGAAAAAAATCCAAATTATTTCTCGCGCTAGAGCAATTTGACATGCTGTGATAACTACTCTGCAAGAAACTTCTTTGACAGTATTGAAAGAGAAGATTTTCCAGCCATAAAATACCCCGTCCTTTAAGAACCCTCGACGCTGACAAAAGACCCCCAAACTCATTAGGCTGTTTAATTATGCCACCTTTTCTTTTTGCTCACTCCATCTCCCATCTTCATCAAAACATCGGTGCAAAGGACCGGGCCCCATTTGAGGCAGTTATGAGGCTCTCATTAGAACTCTTTTAGGGCCCCGCTTTCACACCCTCCTCTCTTTTTTTTTTTTTGCTCTTTGCCTCGCCGTCTTTCACTTTTTCCCCTGCGTCTCTCACTTTCGTGTTGTTCTCCGCGTGTGAGGGCACCCCACCGCAGTGATGTGGCGTTGTACTCCAGGGAAGGAGATGTTTGACTACACTTCACTAGCTGCACTCCAGTAGTGCTGTTTGGACAAGCGCCTGGTCAGTGTTTGAATGTGTAATCAAAGGGCAAACAGACCGGTCCCCAACAAAAAGGAAAAAAAAGAGAGAGAAAAAGAAAAGCTTCTTACTCAGAGTGACTTGACAGATGGAGAAATGCATTTTATATGCAAATCGGAGCCACTCGTGCTTTAGAGCCGGTGATTGATCTGGGGCTTTACAAATGTAAAACTCATAATTAATAGAGCAAATTATCTTCAGAATAGTGAAATCTCATCTCGGCAGTATTTTGTGAAAACAGTTTATCTGCCCTTGTCAAGTTCTCTTATTAATCTAATTCAAGGACTTCATTGTAGTCGATGTTAGCAAATATCAAATATTAGGATGATCTAAGAAATGCTGTGATTCATTTATTTTCTGTCTTTGCAGTCTTGTGCTCTTACAAAAGGACAAAAGGATTTTCTTCACTTAATGGTCTCAAAACATTATAAAAATCATAGTTATTAGGGGTACATGTAAAACACAATTTGGATTCTGCCATCAGCTCAGGAAAGGCGGAATAACAGGGAACGAGAGAGGCCCACAAAGGTATAGCCTACTCATTGGGTCCTTCGCTTTGAATTCTGGCCCTACGCCTTATTTTTTCATCCTCTTTTAATGTTATCATGTTCATGGAGAAACTATAGAAAAGTGTGCAGGAGCTGATAATAAATTGAAATATACACCCCTGTTCAAAATACTTCTCGCAGGTCAAAGCACTTACGGTTCATTCTAGGCCTTCCGTATTCACGCAACGTCAGTTACGCTTTTTTCGTAAGTTGAAAGTCTTGCGCAAGCTAGATATTTTACTTCACAACTTCTGGATAAATATCCAAAAATTTGGATATTTTTCTTGTACAAACGCACATTTCAGAAGCCCTTTATTAAGCCCCCAGAGCCGTGTGGAGTACGTTTATGATGAATGGATGCACTTTCCTAAGCTTCATACTCTTTGGTCCCTTTCACTGCCATTATATGGATGGCTTGAGGGTGAACAAATCTTGTTGTAATTGTCATTTTAAAGCAAACTCCTTTAAATTGAAAGAGAATTGTTTCTTGAGCACCAAATCAGCGTATCAGAATGAAATCATGTGATACTGAGTAATGATGCTGAAAATTCAGCTTTACCATCACAGGAATAAATTACATTTTAAAATGTAATACATTTTTAAATCGTAACATTTTATTAGTTTTAGTTAGTTGTATTTTGGGTAAAATAAATGCAGCTTTGTTGAGCATAATGCCAGATCCAGACAAGCCTTGCCAGACCTTCTATCGCAGCTTTCATTGACCAAGGACCGCCCAAGAGGACATCTGACTGACATGTAACGCAACCAATCACAGTTCGTTTTGTTCCTCGTCACGTTATTGGGCGTGAAAATGTCGATGTCCCTAAAATAACAGACCGACATTGACGTACATCTAATGACGTCGAAACTCCTGGAGTGTTTCCAGATAAGTGTGCCATATGCATCAGACTTCAACCAACGAAGTCTGAGACTGAGACTACAATATTTTTATCTGTTACGATAGTCAGTGTCAGATAACGAGATTTTGATTCCTAAATGCAAAATGTCAGACTACGCTTTGCTTTCCGACCAATCATCGCTTGCTGTCTTTAATGATATGCATTTCACGAGTTCATGCTTACAAATAATTAGATAGAGTAATTAGCATGCGTATTTGGCGTGCTGTCCGAGGTGAGGACTCCGAGCTCGGTAATTTTGGCCCGAGCCCAGAGTACTTCCCCCGAATTCTGGTTTAAGAAGTAACCAGGTGGTGGAGAGATGCTGAAAACTGTCCAAAAACATAGTATAGACATATATAGGTCTCTGCTCATGCAGATTGGGTAGACATGTTGATTGCTGATTGCTGATTGTTGGTTGGAAATGATGTGATGATTGGTTAGATCATTTGACTGTGTTCCTCCCGAACTTTGTTAATAAAACATCACAATATCATCAAGAAGGCAGAACTAGTGACAGACTTCCAGAAACAAGAGTGTAAACAAACAATGGCTACAGAAGGAGCGTATTCACCGGGTTGCCGAACTATCATTCGCCAGCATTTGTCTTCGTCGTAAGGCATGAACATTGTTGCCACAAACCTTTCCTCAATTGCATAAAACTACCTAGCAGCACCAATACCATCGTCTCTATTGGTCATTGTCACAGATGTGACAGAACCCGCCGTCGAGCATCAAAAAAGAAATTGAACATGCTAGTCTTTCTGTCGAAACATCGTGAAGCATCACAAATGCGGCGTCGGTTGAGATAAAATGATCAATTATCGCATCTCAACGCCCATTGACATTTATGAATCACTATGCCAAACCGATCATGCCAAAATTGAGCTCATGAAGTCTGAACTATATACACTGTTAAATGCAGTATAACAAACTAATACTTTTGCTCCGACATTGTATTTTTGCACCATTTTCACCTCTCAGATCTTCATCAGGCTAATAGTGTTAATTGAAAGTTTTTTCAAAGAGTGGACTCTTTCATTCCCGCACTCGAAATTTTTAGAAAACGTCTTCTCAAAAGTACTTCAACTGTCCAGAACTGAACATTTCTTGAAGAGCAGGCTGTGATGTATCAGTCCTGCTTAACTTGTTTCATCCTGTTGAGCTGAGGGAGCTACCGGTCATTCTTCTCACGATTAATGCTATCCCTATGGGCAAACATCTCCATTATCTCTACACGCTATCCTTTGTCATGTTGTCAGGACTTCAGCACCCAACAGGAAATTTGACTTTTGCAGATCCAATTACAGCATCTGCACATCCCCTCTCACCTTCTGTACAAACACGCTCAGACAGAGAGAGGAACTCGGCACGTGGAATGTCTGTCCATCCGAATTTCGTCAACAATTACCTTCAGTTTGAGCGTGCACATTCACTTGTCTCTAAAAAGACGGCGTGCACTGTATATACATCTCACACGACAGATCGGTCACCATTCACTTAGTATCGAGGGGCAGCACAGCGGGTCTGATTCACACTGATGGTTCAATGAATTTGTTTTGTCCATCTGCCAATACCCATGAAGACATGTTATCAATAATGTCACCTAGATCTCTATTGATACAATTAAAAGGAAAGGAATCTATACACACACACACACACACACACACACACACACCCCTTGGCTCTATCTCTCTCTCTCTCTCTTCACTTCTCTCTTCCTGCTCCTCTCTTTCCTTTGCTCATGTTCAGCCAAGCGCATACAGGATATTAGCTCCTCTCCTGGCAAATTTGCTTTTCACATCTTTTTCTTTCTTCTTCCTCTTCCAGTTCTTGGAAGGACTTGTTATTGAGCTTAGTGTCCACAAATGCCATTGATCCGAGCCGCCACTCCGATCCATACCCGAGAGCTTTAACACCCTCTCAGCATGTAAGTAATACTAATCCCGCTCAACTTGTGGAGCCATTGATTTTATAGATCTCCCTCGAAAGTTGTGATAATGATATATCATTGTTAAATTTGGTAGAACAAACTGCTTTGTCAATCTATCTATGTACACATGAGCGAGGATTCAAAAGGTGCGCTGATTTTTCAGCCTCAGGTGTGACCCATCTTTACCACTTTTTTGCTGTCTTTGTGTTTTTTAAAATTTCTCCATGAAGGGCTGCAGGGGTCCTTAGTGAATTTTTGATCGGGCCGTTAAAATGAATTGTTATTAAAATAACTGGAAAATTTGCATGTAAAAATCTAAATAGTGCAACATCATATTTCTTATTCTAGAGCAAAATCAGTTACCTCTGACAGTTTTCATCAACACCATTTTTTTCTATTCTTCATAGACTTCATTTACTCATTTTTTGTTTAATTATAGGCTATTTCTGAAGTAACAAATTTGGAGAACTGTTACACAAAGCAATATTTATTTATTTACATATTTTTAAGGTCAATGTGTTGATATTAAAGTCTCTGTCAGCATTAAATTCTGTCAGCATTTACTCACCCTCATGTTGTTCCAAATCTTTAAGACCTTTGTTCATCTTCGGAAACACAAATGAAGATATTTGAAATCAAATCTGAGTGATTTCTGTCTCTCCATTGACAGCTACGCAACTACCACTTTTACACTTCAAAAAGTTCATAAAGAGATCGTAAAACTAATCCGTATGAATTGAATGGTTTAGTCCAAATGTTCTGAAGAGACGCGATCACTTTACAGTATATGATGAATTTAGGCATATAAACATTGATTAGTGAACATAAACATAAGCTCAAACCTCATTGGTTCTCTCAAATCAAGCGCAAACGCTTTATCTTCCGTCCACAACCGATGTGTGAGTTGATGAACGTTTCAATGTGAATAAAAGCCTAAATTAAATCTGTTCATCATATAAAGTGATCGCGTCTCTTCAGAAAATTTGGACTAAACCTCAATTCATATGGATTAAGGGTTTGTTTGGTCCGGACCAAAAAACAAAAACAACCCATATAGTCCTGGTCCGCTTAGCGTTCACACTGGCATTTTTAACAGAGAACCTAAAGTTACTGAACCAAAGGCATAGGGATACGGTCACCACCTGATTGGTCGGCTTTTATGACGAATATTTCGCGACGGAGCTCGCTTACCGAACATTCAAAACAATGCTGTGTGCTGGATTAAATATCATTTTATACGTGTACAAATGCTTTATTTTTACCAGGTGAGAACTCACGAAGAGCTCAAAAAATGTTCAAAACATTCAAAACAGCTCCAGAAACAAATATTGATGAGGCATTTCACCTCCTCGTTGCTCCACGTTTGCCCTCGACTCATTTTGGATACACCGATCTTTCCGCGTCGTCAAATCAGTGACTTGTAGCGTCGCATCTTGTGACATCCGTCCTGTTTTTGGTTCGTTTACATGTCTTTGGTCCGTGTTGCGTTCACATATCAATCGAACCGCACCAGAGTTGGTTTGGAAGCGGAGCGAGACCCATCTTTTTAGCGGTTTCGGTGCGCACCAGGGTTCGGATGGCAGCGTTCACATATGTTCAAACGAACCGCACTAACTGAGCAATCGCACCAGCGTTCGTTTTAATCGAACCAAACATGACAATCTCTTTATGTCTTTAAGTGATTGGAACGACATGAGGGTGAATAAATGATGACAGAATTTTCATTTCAACTCTCCCTCTAAATTCAAAAGACCTTCAAATTGGCCAACAGTTTAAAAAAGAAAAACCGTTGTCATATTTTCAGCAGAAGTACAAGAGAAAAACTCTTTGACTGTGTATAGGAGGCCTTTGACTTTGGCAATAGAGGACTTTGAAGTTGCAAAGGTTGAGAACATTTCAGCATAAGTAATCATATACAAAAATAACCCAGAATCAGGCCTGTTGATGCTGAAATGCCTGTTTTTGAAGGTGTTGTTTATAATGCGAAATGTGCAATATAAAAAGGGTCAATCTGTTGAATTCCTACTCCTCAAAACACTGCCATACCTCCCTTTGACTGTTAAAACTGGTTGAATAGCAAAACACTTCTTTGCTCCTCATAGCTCTTCAGCACTTTTTTACCCCGATGACTTAAAAAGGAGCATAGCTGCCAGGAATGTGCTTTTTGTGTGGTTGTTTCGCCAGAAGACAGAATGTTTTTTCCCCTTCCTAACTGACAACGTGCAACAACAACATATACATCTAAACAAAAACCTAGTTAAATCCCAGTTGATTACCGATGCAAAGTATAGAGGTGACAAATAGTTTAAATAAGCCCTACAGCATTTGATACCTCCCTGGGCTAGAGCGAGCAGAGAAACTGCACCGAAGGCAGTATCTCTTCATCGTACACACCACAGAAAACAGAAAACCTGCAAGATGAAGAATGTTTACCGTGGCAGCATCCCTCCTAATATGGCCGAGGCACACATGGGTAGTGATGTAGGGCCCGGACTGGAGGGGGGAGAGAGAACTAATGGGCTACGCAGAGATGCCTCAGTGCAAAGAGGCAGCATTGGCCAGACACAGCTGAGGGCCTCAGAGGAGAGAGACGCCTATTAGAGGAGGATAAGGGTCTGTTTGGAGGAGAAGCCTTATAATGCTGTACTGGGCACCAGCGCTGGTCTGTGTATCAATTAAAGAGAGGAAAATATGACATGGAAGTTGAGATGCATTAAATAAAAAGAAAAAAAAATCCTGGCCGAGGGGCTGCAGCTTCCACCTGCTGTGATGCTCCAAAGGGAGAATGCTCGTCACCCAGCAAATAATGCGCGAGAGATCGATGGTGTGTGTGTGTGTGTGTGTGTGTGTGTGTTTAAGTGGAAGCATTGTTCAGGGCACTGTGGAAATGAGCAGCTATACCTCCTGGCATAGGGCAGTCTAAGTAAATGAGAAGAGGCCTTCAAAATTCAGAGAGAAAGAAAAAATATAACATGTCAATGGGCTGGCCCATGATGATGGCTAATGTACTTTTAATTCATCTTCAATTCCTTGCTCTTTAGGGCCTAAGGGCGATCACTCTGCCAGTTTCAGTGGCCTACATTTCCACTGTTAAAGGGACATTAGTGTGTGTGTGTGTGTGTCACTGTTGTGGACTGACCAAGGCCGCTCACTCTTTAAGACTAAACCTATTCAAATGAATACATGAAGGAAAGTCTAACAAAGCCAGTAGATGAAAAGATGTTCGGTCCAGACTGGAACATGTCCAAAAATCTTTAAAGGCTCATAAGTTAAAACATAATAACATGCCCTAAAGTCAGGTAAATGTTGGGAGTTAAACTGAAGTATGCGGTTATCCCTTTTAAAGCATGGGTATTTAATTATTTATCAGTCATGACATTGACATGATAGAAGTCAGTGATACGGATACTGAATTAGGGCAACTATTATATAACCTATATATGGAACTGAATGATTATCATATATATAATTCTTAACAATTGCATTTACATGGTTACTATTTACATAGCTATCTGTTACCTGTACATGTTAAGAAAAAAAATACATGGCTGTATTAGTGTGTTAAAGTGAAGAAGATTGTTTCTACAATGAAATAAAAAATAACAAAAGTAATAACGACTTTTTTTCTCACAATTCTGACTTTTTTTTAAATCGCAATTGCGAGTTATAAAGTCAGAATTGTGAGTAATAAAGTCCAAATTACGTGATTTAAAGTCAAAATTACTTGATATAAAGTCATAATTGCGAGTTATAAAGTTAGAACTTTGAAATATAAACTAGCAATTCCGTGTGGCAAAAAGATTTTTTCTCAGTTGCATGGTACAAAGTCAGAAGTGAGTGATATAAACAATTCAATTTATATCATGTAATTCTGACTTTAGAGCTAGTAATTGTGAGTTTATATCTCGCAATTCTGAGAAAAAAAGTCAGAATTTTGAGATAAAGTCAGAATTGTTTGCTAAAAACACAACTTTGAGAAAAAAAAGTCAGAATTCTGACTTTTTCTCATGTAGTTGTGATTTTATATCATGCAATTCTGACATTATTACTACCAACTGCAACTTGCAATTCTGAGAAATAAAGTCAGTGTTAGATACAAACTCGCAATTGCAAGAAAAAAGTCAGAATTGTGAGATAAAAAGGCGCATTTACATTTTTTATTTTCTTATTTAGTGGCAGAAACAAGCTTTCATAGTTAGAGTGCTAATTTAAGTTTAAATAAAATAAATAAACTAAATTTAATAATAATAATAGTAGTTTTGGGATATACTCTAAATTCTACAAAAGCACTCCTGTGACCCTGCATAGAATAAGTGAGGAAATTAAATTAAATAATAAATTAAATTAAAAATAATATTTTATATATATATATATAAACCTTCAAATTAGCCATATTCAAAACCACACTCTTCTCTAGAGCAGGTGAATATGTATTGTATTGTATTGTATTGAGCTAATGGCAGTATTGATAATTTAATTTAAAATATAGGCATGTGTGGTTTAGGCGTAAGATTGTAGTTTTCTTTATATATAGGTGACACATCACCTCAATGACAATTTCTAGTAAACAATAATGAGCCAAGCTGACACCTACCACTGATCTCAGGGCAAAATCAAGAGAAATGCACAATTTCTGTGGGTGTGCGTACGTGTTTTGGTTTGGGGTGGGTTAACGCGATTTCCGTTCCGCCTGTCGGCTCTAGAGACCTGGCTTTGTGAGGGCTGGTCAGGTGAAGTCGAGGCTCAGCCCCCCTGTGGCCATTAGTGTGGACAGGAGACAACCCAATAAAGAAAGGATGCTTTGATGCACACAGGTCACTGCACAACTGCCAGTTACAACTCATCTCCACTTTTAACAGTGACGTGCGAGGGTGGATCGGTAGGGGCCTATGGGGGCTAATGGTAAGACCTAATTACTGGACATTCTCTTGTGGTTTTACACAGATTCTGGAAGCTTCTACGGGAGGGGGCTAATGCAAGTTGCGTAAGACCATGGCCGTGTAAGGGCGCTGATGGGAGTTTGAGTGAATTTACTTCGGCAAACATCTCCAGGGCCACTTCGGGAAAAGAGGGAGAACCGAGCGCAATGAAGGCGGCAATCTTTATGTCAGCCGTTATATTGTTAATGCGTTGTTTTCTGTTTATTAATACACCATGCACCACACACACACACACACACAATCTGCCTGCCCCCTCTGATGTTTCCCTGCCATTTCCTTTGGCACGCAGCAGTGCATTTTAAAAGATGCTGAGAAGAGAAAGCCAACAGTGAATCTTTAAGGATTTGACTTGCAAAAAGCACCTCATATATTGTTTATGAAAAAAGCACCCCTCCATCTCCCATCTGCCCCCAGCATGTTAGTTTGTTTTATTTACTTATTTTTAGACCCGTGCACTAGTTAGGGGAGAGGCGCACTTGTCTGTGTACATCTACCTCGATGAAGACAGACTGCGTCCTCATCTGTCATTTCATATAAGAGGAGTCAAAACGCTTCCATTCAGGTTAAAGATTCCTCCGTGACATCCCCAATTGAGTCAACAGATTTTCTTTTCTCTTACTTCTTGTACAGAACTATCAGGGAGAAAGGGGTGAAAGACAATGAAATTCCTGAGCGTGTGTAACTGTAATGATAAAACAGAAAGAAAAAAAAGAATTAAAAAAGAATCTGTCAAACGGGTGTCAACTCCCTCCACTCGGAGGAAAACCTCTTAAGAGAGGAGAAAAAGAGAGCAGGAAAATTACCCTCCGTAATTGGCATGTTGATCAAAGACAGCGATGGCAGCCGAACAATAAAACCTTTAATTTATCAGAATTCATTATGAGCTACTGTTGTAATGCCAAGATACATTAGAATAAATAGAGACAGAGAATCAAAGGCACTTCTGTTGGATGGTTTTGTTGACTGCTCTCGTTTCGAGACACTCGTGAGGGTGGAGGTGGTGGCGCTGGTGGGGGGGTTCACTTACATACCTGATAACAGTTCATCCTAATCACGACCTTGACAGGTAAACATGACATTCAGCGTTGCCCTATGAATATGGATGTGTGCTGGCTGTTCCATATCTGCTTGCTGACTGGAAAGGGCACGAAAGAGGGAAGCTGTCAACGTGGGGCCTGGGGACCGTGTTCCAAGCGAGTGCTCGCTGATGGTGGAGGCCTGACTCTGCCCCTCTGCCCATGGCAGATAAATGGACACCTTACAGCTGAGTCATCAACTCTGGACATGCGTTGAGCAGTGTTGAGGGACAAGCATGTTAATTATTCACCAGTCTAGGCCTAGCGTCGAGAAAGAGAGGGAGAGTTGACTATAAAAATGAAAGTATAGTTGAGCCACCATTTAGGGTTCTTCAGACCGGCGGAGCCTTCTGGAGCGCCTCTCAGGACCTTCTGAAGGTGCCACAAATAGTCTAATTCAGGGGTATTACTATCCTCCAATTGTAATCTAACACACCTGATTCAGCTAACCAAGGTCTTCAAGATTGCTAGAAACTTCCAGGCAAGAGTGTTGGGCCAGATTGAAGCTCAACACTGTAGACATTGGCCCAGCAATGGCAGGACTATTCCTATCCTGTTTAGTAACTCGAAGAGCTTTAATATATATTTTAAGTAATTTTATGATGGAGTTTTCAGAGGAGCCTTTGGAGTGCTTAAACTTTTGGGTTCCATTTTCTAAGTGGGAACTAAATCGGAATCCATGTTCCAGTTCCAGCAGCTAGTGGAAAACATGGCTATAGTGTTCTTGTTCCCAATTTACTTTTGGCCATTAAAAGGAACCAATTATTCCCTTTTTCACAAGATGTAATACAAGTCTCTGGTGTCTCCAGAACGTGTCTGTGAAGTTTCAGTTCAAAAAACCCCACAGATTATTGGGTGTGAGCAAAAACACAGTATTTTTGTGAGTGTACCTTTAAAATCAAATGAGCTGCTGCTCCCGGGACACTTTCCAAAAGAGGGCGGAGCTTTAACAGCTGAAGAACAACAAAGCTGGAGAATCTCACACTGCCAATATGACGACTGTCAATAAAGGAGCTCAGCCTTACATTGTTCAAAACGGAAACTGATGGAGTGACTTTTAGAATGAAAGTGGACGTTTCTGAACGGTTAGTGGATACATTTATGTAGCTGCTGTGGAGTTGAATCAACTCATCGACTAACATGTGCCGTCATGTTAATCTTTTGTGCAAATTCAGTGTTTCTGAAGCAGTCTGGCGTAAAACAACGGCATGGCAACAACACTCTACACTCTTCTCTAAAGCAGCCCGACATAGTGTTCTGTGCTCGTCTGTGCAGTCAACGACAGAACAGTTAGCATGCTTTGCTCGAACTTTTGCCAGAACTGGTACACCATTGTCGCTAGTGAAAATAAAATGGCGGGGTGGAAACATGCAGAATACCTGCAGTAATTTATAATAAGATCCCAATCCCACTTCACTGGAGCGAAATCTCATTTTTTCACATGCTTGCAGAGAAAGGCTTACCAAAACAAAATTACTAGGTAGTGCTTTTTCACGTTTTCTTGGTTGGTAGATGCACAGGGACCCGATTATGGCACTTAAACACTTAAAAAAGTCAGATGTTCATGATATGTCCTCTTTAAGCAGTGTTGTAGCTGAGACCAACTAATTCGAGTCCGAATCTATGCAGAGACGTAGGTTGAAGGCCAAGAATAGAAGATGATTGAGTCTGAGATCTGAAAAATGAATTGTAAATATGATTTCCCTTGGGGTGAATTAAGATTTTCAGTGTCACACAAACCTCTGGCCCAGAGACTTGATGTCACAGTCTACAACACTGTCATAAAGCTAAGCTTCAATAGGAAAACAAGGGCAGAACATGATCAGGAAATGACATCATCTAGACTTGCATGGTCTGCATAAGCATCACTGCGCAATATATTGGAGCATATGCCTCCCCAACCCTCTATCACATGCTTACTTTACACATATATTTCCTTTCTAGTAAGTCATGCGCCTAGGTGAAGCCAAAAAATCATTCAGGACACAAACCGTTAATGATCTCAATAACCGAGCTCTCCCATTCAGCTCTTCGCGAACCTCAAACAGCTGCCTGTGAGAGTCATCATGCAGGGCCAGATGGGACCACTTTCTGTTGACAAATACATTACTGCGCATCAATTAGACTGATTCTTCACACTGGCTCCGACTGCTGACATTAATCAGAAAATGAGGAATGAGCCCCTTAAAAGAATTACAGCAGGCTGGCTGTTGGAGTGACAGTATGGGTACTAGAGGATATTGCTATTCCCTTCTTGAGACGACGTCCCCCCTCCTCTTTTAATACCTTCTCGTCCTCATTTCCTTGATCCCTAAAGATCATTGGCCGTTCACCTGCATTCTCTCGCTGTGTTATTTTCTCTCTCTATTTTTCTCTGCCTCTCCTGCTCATGCTTAACTTACCACTCACATTCTGGAAAATACACAGATAAGATGGTCGCCATAAACACACAGGAGAAATCTAGTATCTCTTGTATGCCTCCTACAGTTTCATGAACCACCGTCGTCAATTGTCTAGTGCAAGATTTTCTCTGGCTTAGACTCTCTGATTAGCTCAGACAGGCAATTGAGTTTTTTATGGCGAGATATATAGATGGATATAAAGGGTGATGTATGGCACAGCCAAAGGGGCCCAACCTATTGTAAGATTCAGAGTTCAAAGGTCAGAAGGTTCAAGGAATCAGAAATGGAAGATGCATACTGCCTTTAGCCATCAAAACGGCAGACTTTTAACTTGCTCACATAGTTATGGCTAAAACTAGAAAGTATTTTTAAGTATAATATAAGAGTATTTTAAAATATGATAATTTACACGTATCTTTTAGTTCTTTCCAGTTAGTTTCTTGATATTTCACCAGTATCAGCACTGCGACTTTTTATAGTTTGTGTCATTTTGCTTGTCAATGTTAGGTTCTCTAAAAGTTAATTTTAAATGTACTTTTCTTAAGGTTACATAGTATACCGGTAAGAGAGTCGTATACGAGCCACTGAATTCTTCATTCAGTCGGTTCATTCAAAAATGCTGATTCATTCACTAACAAAACAAGTGACCAGTTGAATGAATCGGCAATTTGGATGAACGAATGATTCAATGACTCCAACAGAAAGTCACTTTTTTCTTGCACACAGGTATATTTGCATGCATTACAATGATTCTGCTTTGGCTTTGTTTGGAATTATTTTCTTCGACGGACAAATATAAAGTCACTGGTAATATTGTGCATAAAATTTAAGTGATTAAAATTGTTTTTTGAAGTAGTCGTGGCCTAGTGATGAGGGTGTCGGGCTTGTAATCTGAAGGTTGCCAGTTCGATTCGCACGCAGGCAGGAATTGAAAGTGGGGATTGTGAATAAACAGCACTCTCTCCACCTTCGATACCATGACTAAAGTGCCCTTGAGCAAGACACCTAACCCCTAATTGCTCCCCTTGTAAGTCGCTTTGGATAAAAGCGTCTGCTAAATGATGAAAAATGATTCGATATTAACTTGATTGTTTATAGAACTGTTGCTCTGCATAAATAATTATCACACAAAGTAGTAGAAAGTCTTTAAATTAGGTGGCCTTAACTACAATTTACTTACATTTCAATTAAATATTTGATACAATGCACTTACATACATGTTTTTAAATTATACTTATATATACTTATATACTTATATTAGTATATGGGACGCTCCTCATTATTTCCTATAGTTCGATTGTGTGATATTGATTGATGTAACGGTTATATTTATTAATGCATACAACAGTATATTCATTTTATCCCTATGGTACAAAGTAATTACAAATGTTTCAATGTGTAGTTTTATACGCTTATACATGCCAATACTTTAGAGTAGATCAAAAACAGACGTTCATGTTTTTTTTTTGTTTTTTTTCTAACTCTAATCTCAGATGTTTGAGGGCGTTACTAATGTAGGGGTCACCCACTCACTAAGTAAGGGATGCTATGATTGACCCAGAGCCTGGAAAGATCCCCATAGTCCTGCCTGTGGGTGGACAAACACAAACGCAAGCCCATCGCCAACAACCATGAAACACATAAGCGTTTCTTTGTGACAGACAACAAGCCCAAGATCTAATTTTCACTCCTTACTAACTGTAAATGATGCCAGGGCTGCAGGTGCGTGCACAGTGCAGGGCAAGTGAAAGGCAGAGTCTGAGATGTGGGTTTGCGGCTAGGGAGGACTGTGAGCCTTATACCCTGCACCCTCCATCTGGAGGTGGAGGCCCTTGGTCAGCTTCCCAGCATTAAGACATGAGCACTGAGGAGGGCAACTCTACCAGTCAGAACTGGCAGGTATAATTGCACTGAAAATCACTGTAAATCTGCTCCAGAAGGATCTCGGGGCATGGGGATGTCAGCAGCTGTCCCATGCGGTGAAATATGTTAAGAGCAGAGCACGTTACACACACACACACACACACACACACACACACACTAGACAGATGAAGCTGTTGGGCTGATTCTGCAGGTTTTCCTCTTGGCATCGAATCCACTCAGCTGAGAAGATATTTCCTCATTAGCCAGCCTCAGCTTCAGACAGCTGTGGGGCTTGGAGCAAAGAGGAAGAGTGTGCGTGAGAGAGAGAGAGAGAAAGTGAAAAAGCGAACAAAAGATAAAGGAAGAAGATATACTAGAAAATATAAGTCAGTGGTTGCAATAAAGGGCATTCTGGGATGTATACATTATGCTAGAGCATGGAGGTGAATGCTGTGGAGGTTTAGGGTTGTAGGAACTTTCAATCTAGTCTTATATTATTACTGGGGTCCAGCGAAGGCCCAGCGAGTCTACAGTACAGGCTGTATCATAGAGAAGGAGAGATGGGGGATACTGGAGGAGATAAATCACTGAGTGCCTCACCTTGGGTCAGCAATCACACCAGAGGCCACCGACAATCTGTATTTGAAGCACTGTCTCTGCACTTCCAGGGCCCTGCTCTCTGGCCCCACTATAAATCAGCATACACACATATACTTGGCCTGGAAGAACACATTTCTAGCACCTGGTTATGCTTTAGCATCTGGTATCCGATTCAGGAACTGCAAAGTCTTCCTAATCACGTTCAGACGTGGTATTGCTCGTGTATTCACTGATTTATTAACAAATGGCGCAATGCAAATCTACCACACCTGAAGTGATATGATATGAATATGAAAATAAGATGATTTATCGTGTTACTGACCATCTGACTATGAAAGTATGCTTTGCATTTATTTTGCTATGCAGACACACGCTGCCAAAGTTTGGGGTTGGTAAGATTTTTAATGTTTTTGAAAATAGTCACTTCTACTCTCCATGACTACGTTCATTTGATTAAAAATACAGTAAAAATAGTAATGTGGTACGTAAAAAAACAGTAAAAAACTTTTATTTTAATAAAAAGTAACTTACTCCTGTGATGGTGAAGCTGAATTTTTAGCATCCATTAATTCAGTTTTCAGTGTCACAAGATCCTCCAGAAATCCTAATGATTTAATGGTGCTTTAAGAAATATTTCCTATCAGTTTAAAACAGTTGTGCTGCTTAATATTTTGTGGAAACCATGATGCATTGTTTTTTCAGGATTCCTTGATGAATAGAAAGTTTAAAAAAAACTTCTGTAACATTGCAAATATCTTTACTGTCACTTTTGACCAATTTAATGCATCCTCGCTGAATAATTTATAATAACTTTTTAATGCATCCTCGCTGAAGTTTATTTCTCTCTCTATCTTAAATAAAAATAATAAAAAATCGTACTCACCCCAAACTTTTGAATATTAGTGTGTGCGCTTGTTTTCATGATCCATGAGGACACAAATTTGTATAATGATATGTGTATTACACTGGTATTATGACGTAAACATGTTTTATGAGGACATTTCAGTCCTCATAATTAAAATAGCTTTAAAAAGATACTAAACAATGTTTTATTAAAAATGTAAAAATGCTAAATGTTTTCTGTGATGGGTAGATTTAGGAGTAGGGGTAGTGTAGAGGCATAAAATGTACAGTTTGTACAGTATAAAAACTATTAAGCCTATGGAATGTTTTCACTAATATAGCAAAAAAAAAAAAAAAAAAAAAAAAACCTGTGTTTGTGTGTGTCTGATCAACCCTTTTGTTATGTGGACAAAATGTCCCCACAAAGATGGCAATATCCAAAATCCTTGTCTTTATGGGGACATATTTTTGGACCTGAAGAGGAAAACAGTGTTTTGAACATGTTAAATTGCAGAAAGTTTTCAGTGAGGGGTAGGTTTAGGGGATAGAATATACAGTTTGTACAGTATAAAAATCTTTATGTCTGTGGAATGTCCCCATAAAGAATGAAAACTCTACTTTTTTTCGCTAATCTGTGATTAGCATTTTATCATTGTGTCTCGCACTATTTATGAGATAAGCTAGTCTCCATGCATCTGTCCCTATAATCCACCTGTTTAAAAACACGAAGGAAAAAAACAGTTTTGGTCATTTAATACAATGTGATTCCACATATGTGTAACAACATGGAGCTCTGAAGAAAAGAAAAAAAAAAACAAGTCATCCCATAAAAACTCCTTATGGAAAATGTTCTACTGTGCTAAAGGTTGTTAAAGATGTTTAAAGATACACATGGTTGTGTGAGATGATTTCTTTATTAGATTAGTGCAAGTTTTTGACTGTTTTTGTTAATATTATTATTATTAGAATAGAATTACAATATTGAAAACGTTACCAACCAGCAAGCGAGTAACTTGCATTTGGCGCATCTCTTCATCAGCAAAGATTTCCGGGGTGGGCGCAGTTTTTAGGAGGCCAAATAAAAGAGCCCGTTCTGGATGTAGTCCCCCTGCTGAGGTTGGAATTTTTGAGGTATGTGAGAAACGCAGATACGGCCAAGAATGAAATATAAAGCAGAACCATAGGAGAGCGAGGAAGTCCCACCGACCAGGGCAGCTCTGAACAGGAAGTGCCCTTGCTTCCTGAAGAGAGGAGTATTGGAACAATGCCATATGTGACTGACAGATGGATTATTGTTTGGGAAAATAATGTGTGAAATCTGAGAGGCATTCTTCTGAAATATACAGATGTGCATGGCCCGTCCATGTTCTCCTGGTCTGAGCTTCACAAACCGCCACATTCCTCAATGTCATCTGACCGCCAGAAATATGATTATACACACGTAATGACAATCATTTACTTAAATTATGGAACATGGAGCCAATTACTAAATTATTTCTGACTGTCATGAGAACAGCACACATAATTATTTTAAAATTAGCTTTCAATAGCTCCACAGTCATAATTTCCCCTCTTAAAAAATCTCTATTTTGAGACCACTGATTATATTTCCTTAAGCCCCCCTCTTAATTCAAGCTTGGCAATTTTCCTCCTTTTGACAAAACCAAAAATTTTTGGAAATATTTAATCAGCTGCTCATTTGCCCTAATTGTTATTTCAATGAGAAATGGAGAAGAGGGCTCATTTGTTCAAATGCTGAGGGAAATTCTCTTTATACTTAGAATACGAAAAGAAAAAACACCACTAGAATGTCCCCCCTTTTTAATGACACATAATCAATGAATCTATCTAAACCAAAAAAAAAAGGCGAAAAATGCATAAAATCAAACAAAAATAAAGATAACAGATCCTTGACTAATACTGTACCAGTCATATGGAAAACAGTTGTTGGGACAAGAAGCAAAATATATGCCTTAAAAGCGCTTGAATGTAACTCTACACCCTTGTCTCATTTATTATACGTATATATACGAATATGCTAATTAGCCCCGCCTACACTCTCACAAGCTCAAGAGATCCACTCTATGAACTTACTGAGGTAAACGCTGCACAATGTGAACGCTTTTTTACAATACCAGGCAAATTACGGTAATTAATATGATTAGCCCTTGACTACGTCAAACAGCTAATAATGTGTTGCAAATGTTACAAAAAACATGTTTCCGTAGGTGAGTCAGACAGCTGTCTTCTAACAATCAGTATCCTTAGAAACGTTTTGAACACCTTGACGTCAGTGGAGAAAGGCATAGCTCAACTAAATATTGTTTTATATATATATATATATACAGGGAGTGCAGAATTATTAGGCAAATGAGTATTTTGACCACATCATCCTCGTTATGCATGTTGTCTTACTCCAAGCTGTATAGGCTGGAAAGCCTACTACCAATTAAGCATATTAGGTGATGTGCATCTCTGTAATGAGAAGGGGTGTGGTCTAATGACATCAACACCCTATATCAGGTGTGCATAATTATTAGGCAACTTCCTTTCCTTTGGCAAAATGGGTCAAAAGGAGGACTTGACAGGCTCAGAAAAGTCAAAAATAGTGAGATATATTGCAGAGGGATGCAGAAGTCTTCTGAAGCGTGATCATCGAACAATCAAGCGTTTCATTCAAAATAGTCAACAAGGTCGCAAGAAGCGTGTGGAAAAACCAAGGCGCAAAATAACTGCCCGTGAACTGAGAAAAGTCAAGCGTGCAGCTGCCAAGATGCCACTTGCCACCAGTTTGGCCATATTTCAGAGCTGCAACATCACTGGAGTGCCCAAAAGCACAAGGTGTGCAATACTCAGAGACATGGCCAAGGTAAGAAAGGCAGAAAGTCGACCACCACTGAACAAGACACACAAGCTGAAACGTCAAGACTGGGCCAAGAAATATCTCAAGACTGATTTTTCTAAGGTTTTATGGACTGATGAAATGAGAGTGAGTCTTGATGGGCCAGATGGATGGGCCCGTGGCTGATATAAAAATCAACAGAAAAATATATCGGTATATATTCTCTAGAGAGAATATATACCGGTTCGTTGGCGATTGGTTACAAGGTAGTTTGTGACGTCAGAAACACCAGAGATTTACATTACATCAAAAAATGTCTTTTGGAACCTTTATTTTTCAAGATTGTAACCAAAACTAATGCACAGTTTACTAACGTTACGTTAACAAAAATGAATAAATACTGTAACAAATGTGTTGCTCATTATTAATGTCAGTTAAATGTTACGTAAAGTGTTTTTTTAACAACATAAACGATTGGTAATGATGCTAGAATTGCCTTTTGATTAAAACTGTAACTTTTAAAAGCATACAACACCTAGAAAAATGACAATTCTGTCATTATTTACTCACCCTCATGTTGTTATTCTGTGGAAAAATAAAAGGAAATATGTCTCAATAGGCAGTTTGGTACCCAATATTTTTCAAAATGTCTTTAGTGTTGAACACAAAAGAAAGAAAGTTATACAAGTTTGTAATGACATGGGGGTTACAGTTTTTCTCAATCAATTTGACACGTTTCTCCATAGTAATGTAACTGCTCTAAAAACAGTGAGCTAAACACACTCTTACCTTAGCCCAAAAGTTCAACTTTACTGCAATTTTTTCTATTCATGCATTTATTAGAAGTATATACTAACATTAAAACTACACTCTTATTGTCTATTGGTTTTAGAGCTTTTTTAGCCATGGATGTACAAATACACTAATGAGAATACACAGGGTTGGGGAGTAACAAAATACTTTGTTACGTATTTGAAATACAAAATTTGAGTAACTGTATTTCATTACAGTTACATTTTAAATGGGTGGTAATCCGATTACAGTTACATCTGAAAAGTGTTTTAGATTACCAAAGTGATTACTTTAAATTTTAATGTCATTTAAACAGCAATTGGTGATTCTCTGACTCTTTTGTGTTTGTTCCACACTTATTAGTATTCCAAAGTATTGTAAAGTATTTAGATTAAGTTGCTAAACTCGATTAATGTAACGAAATACGTTAAACATTCATTTTAAAGCATGTATTTTGTAATCTGTAGCGAAATACATTTTAAAAGTAACCTACCCAGCCTGAGAATACACATGTATTGTAATGTTTTTCGAATAGGTTTTGTTATATGGGTGACTGACAGGTGGTACAGGTGGACTGACTTTAGTCAGGTGGTACAACCAAATGTGTGTAGATATATATTATATCATTGTACCACCTGACGTGGAAAGTGTACCAACCTACATATACTTAAAATTAGCCGTTTTTATCGGTATTTGAGAGAAATCTACAAATCATTTCACTCTGCCATCAGTTGATTTCCTCTGTATGGAACATTAGCAGGCCAATGTTATTACCTTGTCAATTCATATAAAACAGCCATATTTGCAGTTGTGCCACCCTGACATTTGAGAATATACAAATTGCAGTGTAGTTTTCAATTATCTCAACTGCATTAAAGTAAAACTACTGATATTTAAAGATCTGTTTATATGTATATACAAATATAAATTATGTTAAAGTAATTTATTTTGAAGTTCTTGTAAACACTACTATACCAATGCCCTCCACCCATCTCCTCCTTTCCTCCTTTTTTACATCCTCCACTCCTTCTTTGCTTCTCATTACACCCCTTCCTCTTCACATAATCCTCTTTATTTTCCCATTTCTTGCATATTCTTATTCTTTTCTTGCTCTATGTATACTTTCCCTGTTACATATTGCAATTCCGATAACTGTGATAGGAAAACTGAATCTCCTGTGTTGTGTGTATTATTAACTGAGCAGTTATCATTTTGGGGCCAATTGAAAACATACCAAGTGCTTTTGATAATATGACAAATTCCAGAGTTTTAGTTGTTGTGTTTGGACAAATGGAACATAAATGATTGTGAATTGTGTAAAGCCAATAAAAAAAAGCTGTGATCGTTTTTTTCCATGATTTATTAAAGTTTTGGTTGGATGTATGAACTATTATGAAAACATTTCAGAATTTTGTGCATAGTGTTCTGAGAAAGTGATTCATAATTTATGAGAAATGAACTGAAAATGTACAATCTGTTTAGGACGATTACAACGTGTTCAGATCACTGTGTTAACTGTTTTGAGAACAGCGATCCGAGTTTGGAGAAATGTGTCAAATCAATTGAGAAAAACTTTTTTCATTTTTTGAAAAAAAAAATGTTTTCATGTTTTTCATTTTTTAATCAACTACCCCTTTAAGAGTCCAGCTGCTCTACTGAAGATAGTCGCTGCGCCTGAAATCGAATACTTCCCTACTATATAGAGCGGCAAAAGAGTAGTAAGTTCGAATACATTTAAAAAACAGCAGGCAAAATGACCTACTACTTCTGGTGATATGCTGAAATGTGCATTCAATGGACACTTTACTATCCCATGAGGCCATAGGAGAGGATTTATGAATGGCAGTGAAGCAAAGCAACTGACGCTTGTAGGTCATGTGACAGTAGCAACTATATAGAACATACTTTTCCAACAATCGCAAAGTAAATTCAGATTAAAATGTAATATACACTCACCTAAAGGATTATTAGGATCACCTGTTCAATTTCTCATTAATGCAATTATCAAATCAACCAATCACATGGCAGTTGCTTCAATGCATTTAGGGGCATGGTCCTGGTCAAGACAATCTCCTGAACTCCAAACTGGTGCCAGACGGGCCGGTCTGAGTATTTCACAATCTGCTCAGTTACTGGGATTTTCACGCACAACCATTTCTAGGGTTTATAAAGAATGGTGTGAAAAGGGAAAAAACATCCAGTATGCGGCAGTCCTGTGGGCGAAAATGCCTTGTTGATGCTAGAGGTCAGAGGAGAATGGGCCGACTGATTTAAGCTGATAGAAGAGCAACTTTGACTGAAATAACCACTCGTTACAACCGAGGTATGCAGCAAAGCATTTGTGAAGCCACAACACAACAACCTTGAGGCAGATGGGCTACAACAGCAGAAGAGCCCACCGGGTACCACTCATCTCCACTACAAATAGGAAAAAGAGGCTACAATTTGTACTAGCTCACCAAAATTGGACAGTTGAAGACTGTAAAAATGTTGCCTAGTCTGAGGAGTCTCGATTTCTGTTGAGACATTCAGATGGTAGAGTCAGAATTTGGCTTAAACAGAATGAGAACATGGATCCATCATGCCTTGTTAGTACTGTACAGGTTGGTGGTGGTGGTGGTGTAATGGTGTGGGGGTGTTTTCTTGGCACACTTTAGGCCCCTTAGTGCCAATTGGGCATCATTTAAATGCCACGGCCTACCTGAGCATTGTTTCTGATCATGTCCATCCCTCAATGACCACCATGTACCCATCCTCTGATGGCTACTTCCAGCAGGATGATGCACCATGTCACAAAGCTCGAATCGTTTCAAATTGGTTTCTTGAACATGACAATCAGTTCACTGTACTAAAATGGACCCCACAGTCACCAGATCTCAACCCAATAGAGCATCTTTGGGATGTGGTGGAACGGGAGCTTCGTGCCCTGGATGTGCATCCCACAAATCTCCATCAACTGCAAGATGCTATCCTATCAATATGGGCCAACATTTCTAAAGAATGCTTTCAGCACCTTGTTGAATCAATGCCACATAGAATTAAGGCAGTTCTGAAGGCAAAAGGGGGTCAAACACAGTATTAGTATGGTGTTCCTAATAATCCTTTAGGTGAGTGTACAGACAGTATGCCATTTCAGACGCAGCGAGTGTGCATGGCCTGATCTGGCTGCTGTCTCCGGAGCTGGAGCCACACAGTTAAAGAGGCCGAGGACAGAGAAACAGCACAGCAACACATGCTGGATGCTTCTGATCACCGTCACCTCATAGCGATGAGCAACGCTGATGCCACGCGAGTTTGTACACGTAAAAGAGATATATGAGATGGGAGGACTTTATTAGGATCGGAAGTTGTCCGAATCATCTGAAAAATCTGTGTGAGCCTCTCAGCCCAGATACTAAGAATAATCACAAAAGAGAGGGAAAGCATTTTATGGGAGCGGAACAAACACAATATAACAGCGTGATCGGAAATGTGCTGGTGAACGTGCAAAAGAGAAGTGGGTGAGTTTGAAAGAGTGTGAGGGGAAATAATTTCACATCTTCTATTAACCTGACACGATTACAATGGTTTGATGGGCCGCCTTATTTCATGGAATATTAAGTTCAAATGTGGCTGGCAGGGGGACAATGGAGCTGGAGGTGGGGGGACGACTGGCCTCTACACTCGCGCTTCCTCTTGCTCTGACAAACAATAAACAGCAGCCAGTCACATCGAGAAATGTGTGTGTGTCACTGCAGAAGGTTTTGAGGTCTGAGACTAGAGGCGCTTAGTCAGTTTTAATATGTCATTATATGTTTTAACACACACACACACACATACAAAAATAAATTACATTTTAAAATATTTTAAAGCAGGAACTATTTCATAATAGTACTGTTTTTGCTATATTTTGGATTTTTTAAAAATGCAGCCTTGGTGAGCATGCGACTTTTTTGAAAAACACTAACACTAACAGTAAATATGCATTGCTCACAACCCTGTTCCCCTTGTGGTTCAGTTAGAAATGGCCTAGAGATGAAACTGCACCTCATAACATGCATTTTCCTTGAGTTATAACACACGTCTGACATTGTGTCAATAACTGAACACTTGAATTGTCTTTCAGTCCGTGGCACTCTATACCCGACTGAAGTCATTGACCGTTCTCTCTGCTCAAAACAGTGACATCAATTATTAAGACTCCGATGTTACCTTTAATACATTGATTTGCTAAAAGATATTTGTGCCGGCAAGTAGGCTATTGTACTCTTTCTTAAATAACTCAGCTGAACATTTTATTCCGTGGTTGGCTTTTAATTGGACGCCATCATTAAAAAGCCGCCATCAATTAAAATTGTGAAATGAATGCAGAAATAAACGGGCAAATTGCCACCAGTGATTGTGATAATGGTCTATTGTATCCAGGACAAATTAAAATATGCACAGATAAATCAATGTGGCGATGGCAGCATCTGAGAAGACAATGCCGTTCAATTTAAAACCCAATCTTCATCCTCTTATTGTTCAGAATGTGTCAGGGGTTCAAGTATGTGTGTGTGTTTGTGTGTCTGTAAGTGAAAAATACTGCCTCCATTTGTTCATACCTGAGATAATGATACAGGCGATGATGCAAATACTATCGGTCACACTTTAGTTTTGGGGAACACATACAGCATTCACTATTAACTATGACTTTTTCCTCAATAAACGCCTAATTTACTGTCTATTAATTGTTAGTAGGTAGTTTTGTAGTGGTTTAGGATTAAGGGATGTAGAATATGGTCATGCGTGATGAGGTATTATATGTGCTTTATAAGTTATAAGCTGCCAATATGCTAGTAAAATGCAAGCTAACAAGCAACTAGTTGAAAGAGAGAATTGGTCCTCGAGCTAAAGCAAAATCCCTTTAAGACAAGTCGTTTCACTAGGTGGCCATCTTTCCGAAGCGTGCGTCTGACTATTTGTACAGGAACCGGAGCTCCTAACGGATGCTGCAGTGATGCGATGATTTTACCAATCGGCGATTGGCTCTTATTTAGAAGGCGGGACTTAAAGTTCGTTCACACCAAGATAACTATAACAATGCCTAAGCTCATGCGCTGTGGTTTCAAAGTGTGCACAACATGTTTTTGCAGTTCTTCTTGCATTTACACGGCTTTAACCAGCAGATGTCCTGCTATGTTTCGACTGACTAGCTAGTGTATATCGATCTAATCTAGTAAATTTAGCTGACGAAGTCAATATAGTGGAATAAAAACAACGCCTAGTGTTTTTCACTGCAACTTCAAAGGAAGCAAAACAATGGTGTCGAAACTACAGCGCTGGATACTTGAGGTAATTTTATGTTACACTGTCTGCTAGCTTGACATAATGATCTCGTCGTTAATACTTCTCACCATTTATTCCGAGGGTATGACCGATTGTTTTCCCTATATCCATTTTCTGAGTAGGAGGTTTGACTTGTCAAAAAGCGGCGGCTTTTTATGGACCTCGGCTATAAACTTCTCCGCAATGTCGTCTTCCATTTCAAATGCACACGCTCTTAAATTAGAATGGATTCTCATTGGCTTACTGTAAGCTATGGATGAAAACTAAAAACTATAAAACTCTACTATTTCAGGATGTGTGAAATGAACCATATCATATAATGTGCCATATCAAGGGGTAAGTTGAATAATATGAGAAAAATACAAATATAATTCGGAGGCAAAGCTTAGTATGACTATCAATTGTGCAAAAATGCTTTATTTAATAATTCATAGATAATTGCTTTAATACAATGGACGTTCACCAACATGGCTGATTTATACTCTCAGAATAAGATTAGATAAACATGTCGGATAAGTTGCACTTCATCTTCTATCGTGAGCTACAGCAATAGTTTGGACTTTGTTTGCTACTCGGTTTTCGAAAAACTGTGCTTTAAGAAGTTTTGTCATAACCCGGCCTTCTTTCTTTCTTTTTTCCCAAATGAGTTCAATATCTATGCGTTTCAGAAGATCATGAAACAATATCCCATAATTGCAAAACCACGTTCTACCATTGTGATGTTTACAGCCATCAATCCTCGTTTCCCCAGCCTGTCTATCTTTCATTTCCTCCATTTATCCCCATTCAGATGACTAGGTTTGCTTCTCAACCAGTCCCACTCAGACTAATGTCTACATCAGACTCACACTAGAGTGATACCTTTTTTATTTCAAAAGTGACATTTAAATCAGAAGACGCTGGAGTACCAGGCTTCTTTGTATCTGGCAATCCATCCGCTGTCAGGCTCGAGCGAATGATGCAGTGGGAAAGCCATCAAGTGCATTTCTGGGGCGCTTGTTCTTGCTAACACTCTGTACACCGAGCCTCCTCTTATTCTAATGATTTTAAAGTCCGCCATGCTTCTCTATTCCTCTTCGTGTCATTTATCCTAAGCTGCTTCGGGAATTTCATAAATAACTTGTGTCTCGAGAAGGGGGGAAAAGAGAGGGGGGGGGGGAAGTTAAGTAATCAGAAACATTAGCTCTCCAAAAGTCACCCAAAGGTTTCAAAATAAAAAAAAAAAAATACATCACTAAATTAGTTACAGAGCACAGCTTTCCACTTAGAGCATTTGCACAGCTTTATTCTTAGAGCTGAATAACAGTTGCGCTCCTGTTTTTCCCCCTGTCTTGTTTTTTTCCAGTCTAATTTGGACCGGGGATAAACCCCGGAGCCCTATAGTCACAGTTTCTCTCCAGTTGCACAGAAATCACTAATGTTGCCATTTGAAGGACAATGGGGCATAAACGACAGCGTGACATCCCAGCACAGGTGGAGATACAGTGCTCCTACTGTCAGCAGAGCCCTGTCAGCGGGGGCTTAAAGAGGAACGAGAGCAGCAGAGGAAGGGAGAATGGCACCAGCAGTTTTGGCCCAATTCAATAGCTTATTTAAAACAATTTATTCTGTCTTCCTGGCAAAGCTGGACTCTGGACGGCTCATTGAGCAGACGCACCTCCTCTACCTCAGCCGCACATTCAAAGCACACCATGAGTGAAGAATAAAGAGAGTCGAAAGAAAAGAAAAGAAAAGAAAAAAAAAGAGTTGTTGCTGGGTGTCTGAAGAAACTCAGATATGTTTTATCATGCGTTCAGATTTTCCGATACAGGTTGCCGTGTTACATTATAATTCAAATTTTAAAAATCATATTCAACATGTCCTTAAAATGTGTATTCAAATAATACCTTTAAAGTATTTATGAAAATACAATAACGTTCAACTTTTGTCAATCAACTTAGATAATTAACGTGGTTCAGATAACATGGTATTTTGAGTTTCTGTGGATTAAATCAATCGCCTTCATTGCATTAACTCAAATTTTTCATTTCAATGAACTCAAAGTTTTTAGTCAACCAGTTAACATTAATAAATCTTACCAACTCCAAACTTTTGAATGGTAGTATCAGATTACGGAAGTAAAATCTGTTGAAATGCTTGAACAGTATGAAATATGAAAGTAGTGCTTTTAGAAATAAATCATTTATGTATAATCACACCAAATTCCTGAAGATTCTACAAAAGGTGTTCTTTTCAAGCACATTTTGTCATTTAAGGATTTCCAAAATAAGGCAGGGCTGTTCATTGGACGTGCAGCGCGGCTCAGACTCTCCGCTGGCCTCAGAGACTGTAACATGCCTTCATCACAGCGTTTGACCTTGCCACACTCCTGCTTCTCCTCTACTGACTGCGAGTCTCTTCAAAATCACTTATTCTAACACCATCTACTTATTCTCAAAACAACACCGGCCTTAGCCAGCATTTGTCAGCAGGACAAAATGTAGGTTTCTTTAAGATCCTTATGCACAAACACCAAACATACCTCTAAAATAAGCGAAATACAGCTCCCAGTGCAGAGAGGTCAGAGAAAAAGACATTATGTGCAAGCAAGCACATATATGTAAAATACAAACACACTCGTGAGACAGAGCATATATGTTCCTTATCACACATATTTTACCCATAAATGTATAATTATAAAAAAAAGATAATCTATGACTTAACACAGTGCCACTGTCTCTATATATTCATAACTATTTCAGACAACATTTTTCTAATGCTTGAGTAAATAACAGATGCAATTTCCATCGCCTCATATTCATACAGACAACATGGAACATTTGTACTTCAAAATCAGTTTGTCACTTCACACAAATATTTAAGATAGATAGATAGATAGATAGATAGATAGATAGATAGATAGATAGATAGATAGATAGATAGATAGATAGATAGATAGATAGATAGATAGATAGATAGATAGAAATGGTCAGATAGATAGATAGATAGATAGATAGATAGATAGATAGATAGATAGATAGATAGATAGATAGATAGATAGATAGATAGATAGATAGATAGATAGAAATGGTCAGATAGATAGATAGATAGATAGATAGATAGATAGATAGATAGATAGATAGATAGATAGATAGATAGATAGATAGATAGATAGATAGATAGATAGATAGATAGATAGATAGATAGATAGAGAAATGGTCAGATAGATAGATAGATAGATAGATAGATAGATAGATAGATAGATAGATAGATAGATAGATAGATAGATAGATAGATAGATAGATAGATAGATAGATAGATAGATAGATAGATAGATAGAAATGGTCAGATAGATAGATAGATAGATAGATAGATAGATAGATAGATAGATAGATAGATAGATAGATAGATAGATAGATAGATAGATAGATAGAAATGGTCAGATAGATAGATAGATAGATAGATAGATAGATAGATAGATAGATAGATAGATAGATAGATAGATAGATAGATAGATAGAAATGGTCAGATAGATAGATAGATAGATAGATAGATAGATAGATAGATAGATAGATAGATAGATAGATAGATAGATGTCTTGTGCTCAATTGTTGTAAAACTGTTAGAACACCATATTGAAAGTTTGTGTGTGTGTGTGTGTGGGGGGGGGGGGGGGGGGGGGGGGGCTCAGGTATTCTCTACATTATGGGGATTTTTTAATATTATTATCATTATTATTATTATTATTTTGGTCCATATGAGAAAAATCCTGTTTTTTGAAAATGTAAAAATGCAGAAAGTTTTCAGTGATGGGATATGTATTATATACAGTTTGTCCAGTATAAAATTTATTATGCCAATGGAAAGTGCCCATAAAGCACGGAAACAATATTTGTGTGTGTGTGTGTGTGAGAGAGAGAGAGAGAGAGAGAGAGAGAGAGAGAGAGAGAGAGAGAGAGAGAGGTGGTCTCTGCCTCTCCCATCTCCCCTCACTGCTCTCTGGAGTTTGTTATCAGTCCAGATGAGGAAGAGAGATTGCAGAAGTGTGTGTGTGAGTCTGTGTGTTTGTGTGCGAGAGGAAAACTGCAGTGTTAAACTGCAGTCAAGATCTCTGTTGTTGGCAGACCGGAGGCGTTTTTGAAACAGATCAGAGCTCGCTAACACTGTTTCTCTCTCCTCGCTCTGTCTCGAACCCTGCAGACCTCTGGGTACCTCAGTAGACTGAAAGGTGCTGAGGTGCAATCAACTGTCCATCTCCAGTATAATAATATGTGTAGATTATGTATAAGGTTTCATGCTTTACACACACACAGAAAAAGGCCTCACTGCTGTATACAGTAACATATATGTGTGTTTACATATAAGTAAGTAAATAAGCAAGTACTGTATTTAGTGATCTCCTCTTGCACTTGAATAATAGCCCTTACAGCAATACAAATACAGTAACAGCATTTGATGTTAGAACAGTGGGTCTCTTAAACCTAAAAGGACTGGAAGAAAACGTTCCAAATACGATGAGAAGATTCTCAGATGTTCTTCTTTGAGAAACTGGAAAAAGTCCAGGAGGTCACCCTAAATACTGATTTTTTTTCTTAAAGAATCCATTTTGTGCTGCATTTTAAATTTTGTGAACATATTTCCTGCATTTTCTGTTTGTATCGTAACAGAAAATGAATTTGACCAAAAATAAATAAATAAATAAATAAAATAAATCATTAAAACTGCTAAAACAAAGCTGGTGATGGCCTAAGACATATATATATATATATATATATATATATATATATATATATATATATATATTATATATATATATATATATATACACACTGTATATATAGAGTGCATGAAATTTTAATCAAATTTTAATTTTAATCATCAAATTTAAATGATAAAACATTTAGACCAGTTTAGGGTAACAAATATTTTAAGCAATAAACTCTTGTACCAACACATTTACATTAAATGAAGTATAAATGAGTTGTATTACATCTCAAATCTATGATGATAATCTTAAGAGGAACACACACACACACACACACACACAAACATCCTTTCCAATATATTCTCTCACTGATCTTTGGTCACGGGCCACATGAGAGAGTCTCAGTGACACCACTGTACCACACGTCAGCACTGCTCTCAAAATGCACCGCCTTGACAAAGGTAAGTACAAAGGTAATTACCATGAAAGCCAATGTCACCCTAAAACCCCTCACCTCTCCTCATCTACAACGAGCAGGGCTCTTAACGCCTCATCCATTGTGCTGGGGTCTTTTGGGGTATGGCGCGGGGAGCGCGGGGTCCCTCTATTTTCATATTTGATAAAAGCGAATGGAAATGAGATGTGTGTGTGTGTGTGTGTGTGTGTGAGTGTGTATTAGAGGAGGGGGAGCACAGCTGCGTTTGTGAGTGCTCATGCGTCAGACTACAATGTGTTTTTTTGCGGTGAAGTGTAAGACAAGGGTGTGAGAGGCACCGGAGATGCATCTATCCCTTTAAGTCAGTGTCCTGCTGGGATGTTCTGTGGAGAGATCTCTAATTTGAGGAACTCTCCTTCTCTTTATATCATTCGCTTTGTGTGTGTGTGTGTGTGTGTATCTCTTTCTTCCAGCCTGTTTTTCCTTCTTTCTCCTCTCATCATGTCATCCCTTGATCTGTGGGATGGAGCTACTGAGAGTGGATAGACACAGAATAATAAGAAAAGTAAGAAAGGACAGACCAGGCCGAGAGGAGAAGCTTCCAGAATGTAGTATTGAGTGTTAAAACATGCTATCATTAAGACACTATTATAGTTTGTATTCATATATTTTATTCGTTATTCAGTCATTTTTTAAAAGTTATTGTGTATATTTTCTTAATATATTGTCATAAATAAATTGTTTTCACTATTTTTTTTATTATTCAATTTTATTTACTTCAGTACATCGTCAAATTAAATGAAAATGAAAAATAGCTGAAATAAAATAATAATTATTTCAGTTCACTTTTATTTCAAGCAACACAATTATTTTGATGGTTTTAGTTTCAGCTCCCTATAATAACCCTGCCTCTAAAGTAATAGTTACAAAAATATGTTATGTGTTTATTTAGTTATGTTTTTAAAGGTTGGAGGTCTCCTACAATAGATTTACATGCATCCAAGGTAAAAAAAAAAAATAATAATTTTCTCAGAATATACATTGCTGCATCACCTCCTTTCTCAAAGAGTCTGAAATGATTCGTTACAAATTCTGGTCTCTCTAAACTCCTCCTTTCTGAAAGCCTCCTCTGCTCTGATTGGTCAGATGGCCCAGTCTGTTGTGATTTGTTTACCACTTACAGCGTGTGTCGGAAACAAAACAACTGTTAGCATATCATTATGATTTCATTCAGATTTTTTCATTACGCAAATATTTTACACTTATGTAGTTATGTAACAGGAAGTGACACTGGAATGGCTGACGACTCTTACTTTTAGGCTTTACTCTTGACTTTTAGGGGACAATACATTTATTTGTATATTACACTCTGAATGATAATACTTGAAAAGGCATAATAAGGCCATAATAAATAACACTTTTTTGTGTGTGTTGAACTCAAAAAGAGACATTTCAAAAAATGTACTGGTCTTTTCTTTTTTTTTCCCCATTCAATTTCAGTGAATGTTGTCTTTACATTGTGTCACTTTGATAATAATGTTGAGTTGGTATGATATCTTTTAGGGATGCACCGAAATGAAATTCTTGGCCGAAGCCGAAGCTGAATAATAATGAAATGCTTGGCCGAAGGCCGAATACCGAATGCGGTGTTTCGCATTTTTTCCATTTATTTTGCCAATTTTTTCACCATTACAATAATTAAATTGTAAAAATTTGCTTTTTACTATTTTGTGTTGCTTTTCAGAGAAATAAATCAAATAACAAAAATATAATTTCAAAATATTTAACACTGAACATTTTTTTAACATTCCAGCAGATATTATACAAACAAAGCACAATGTAACTTAAAATGAATAAATTAGTAAAATAAAAAAAATAAAAATTATTTGGCCATCTTTGAAGCCTATGTTCTTCTTGAATAGCCTATGTTAGGCCTATAACTGACTGCTGAAAGAATGTAACTCTGTATGTCTACAACAACAAATGTGCATTGAATAGTGCAAAAAAATGTAGATGAACCCACAACAAATAAATAACTGTCCTAGACATAAGCCTACTTCACATATCGCGCCTAATAAAGCGTGTAAAGCGCGGCCGCGTCGCTTCCTCCTTCTTTTGCAAGCGTTCGGGAGCTCGCGCTTCTGTGGCGTCTGTCGTTGCTATGCAACCATGAACTGTGGATTCTGACGATGAGAAAGTTTCAGCAAGGGATAAATTGATTTTTAGCCCTTGCTTTAGCTTTACTACTAGATATATTTATGTAAATGAGATATAACAACCCCCCTGTACAGCTATGATCAGCTGTTCGGCTGAGATTTCCATGTTTTGTTACGGAAAGGTCGAAGATGATCGGTTGGTTCTTGTCACATGACCTGCGGTGCGCTCGCGGCATTCTGAAAAGTTGAGATGTTTTCATCTCGCCGCGGCACAGGCGCGCCCGGAAAAAACAAGCGCGCCGCACCGCATGCGCGTCCCTTCCGTTTTGCGCGCGGTTACCGCGCGCCCACATAGGATATAAAGAATATGCGCGCGGAAAAGACGCGATATGTGAACGTTAAAACATCATTAAAAACGTCATTGTTCGGCAAAATTTATTCGGCCTTTTTACTTATTCGAAGTATTTAATATTTAATACCGAAAGTGCTTTTTTTGGCTTTTTTTCGGCCGAATAATTTCGGTTGCCGAACATTCGGTGCATCCCTAATATCTTTGTGAGAAATTAACCTAAATTTATATCGTTATTCAAAAATCTGATAGTCCACAGAACTGTTGACCACTAAAACTTGATCATGACTGTCAACTGGACGTACTCATTCATTGAAAAAAAAGTTCTTCACTCATTATATCTCATAAACAATGTAGAATTTGTTCAACGAACAGCAACTTAATTTTCAGTCTTTTCCTCATTCAAAGATATCGTATGGCTCTGAAGTTTATAGGCACAATTGACCCTTCGCAAAGACCCGCCCCCATTAGTTACTGTTGCTATGTCCGACAAACCATGCGCTCTCACGCCACACATCATGTTCTCACGTGGAGCAAAGAGGACACTGACAACGCGTCGACAGACATATGAAACAGTTTCACATTTAATATATTGTAATTTTTTAAAGAAGTTTAAACAGTAAATAGCGTCTAGTGTGTCTTTAATGTGTCGTGACAGATCGCTGTAGCTCCTCGTGAAGCGATCATCTCTTCATACTAGTTCATTTATAGCATCAAATAAACATGAATGAACATCAGAAGGAATGTTGTTTCAAGCACGGAAAGACGTGAGTGCACACAAAGTTCAAGTTCATCAACGTTAATCTACTAACTCCCCTGACTGCTTTGTCGGACAAAATGGCAGATTCGGGGTTACGATTGGTCAGATCGCCTGTCAATCAAACTGCTGACGAAGGGTCAATTTGCTTAGATCCTAATTTTACAATACTTTTGCATCCTTTTCGAAGCTTGACAGCTTCCATGTTCATTTATTGTAAGTGCATAAAAGAAAACAACCAGCACATTCTTCATAATATCTCCTTTTTCGTTCCAAGGAAGAAAAATAAATGTCATACCATTTTGGAAGAGCGTGCAGAATTTTCATTTTCAGGTCAACTATTTCTTTAACGTCAATCCAAAGCTAATAACGGACAGACATAAAACTCCCTTTTTCCCCTAAAATGAATTTTCATATCACAAAAAAATATTTTATAACGAGAGCGGAATGCTCGTAAAAAGTACTTATGTCAATTACGAGCAAAATGCATCTGTCTTTTATTACACGTGGACGTTCTACCGAGATCAGAGGCAGACGTACTGTAGATCAAGTGTTTGACGGCCAAACTCCTCGCTCCGCTCGACCACATGTGTGACGTTAGAGATGCTGATACACACATCAGCATGAAGCCACATCCATAACGCTTCAAAAGAAGAGCGGCTATTTTTCACCCCTCCGTTCCCGCGAGGATAGAAGAACTTCCTGTCATTACCGATGGAAAAAAGGTCCCCGGCTGCAAAGCGAACAATTTCACATTTGTTCCAACATGGAACTTTCGCTCCTGTGGAAAAGTGACTAAATTGGGGTGTCCGTACATTTCTCGTCTTCTGAAGATTGAAATTCACCTTTTAACTGTACTTCAAATAATACAGCTGCTTCATAATTCATGCAGCAAAATCAAAAGACAAGGTGTCATTAACACCTTTTCCATCTGTAATGGGGAAAAAAATGATTTGTTAGAGGTCTGAAAATAGGTACTCTTATTCCTACCTATAATTACATCTATGAAACATATTAAATCAGGTATGGTTTCAAAAATGTCTCCTCCAGAGTGCTAACAAGGCCTGCATGAATTTGAAGACAGTGCTTAATTACAGTGGCGCATATATTACTGTATATCAACCACGTATCCTTCAATTAATTACAGTACAGACAATTTCTCTCACCCCGAGACATCCAATAACCTTTACTTTTCACTTTGACTCACCGAAAATAAAACGAGAATCTGATTCTACTGTTTAACAAATTAATATCGCAAACAGTGTGTTATTATAAGCACTTTTATAGAAGCATAAATACAAACATGAGTTGGAAGCGGTGTGTTACGAGTGGGCTGGTGTTCAGACCTGCGACTGGGGAGCACAGCTCCTCTCAGTGGCCTGTTGCAGTTCATATCACTCTGTGTCAGGCACATGTTTGGTGACAGATAGCTCTCTCGCTATCATATGCACCTCTCAAGACATATATGACAATATTTGGCACATGGCAGTGTTGTGGAGACACATAACGTATAATCCGAGAAGAAACTGGTTTCTCTTTCACAGCTCTGACTTAAAGGAATAGTTCACTCAAAAATTCAAATCTGGCATTATTTACTCGCCCTCAAATCATTATTTTTCTATCTTTTCTGTGCATTTTTTTTTTTTTTAATGTTTTTCTTTGGCCATACAATGACAATTAATGAGGTCCATGTTGTTTTGGATCCTTTCTTCATAGTTGAAAATCAATCAATCAATTAATCAGTTAATCTGATCTCTATAAAGCCTACTGTATCATATTTGATTCACAAATTTCTGAAGCCATTAAATTATCAGCATGATCAAAACTTAACTGACAACGTCATCTGATGTTTAGGAAGTAAAAGGTCTTTTAGTATAACTGTAAAATCTTCAGGTCTTTTTGATGTGGAATCTATACTGATTTTTATGAGGTAAACATATGGATAACTTTTATAATTTTTTTTATATTTCAAGATGAATACTTACTTTGTTTTTCTTGATTATCCATACACGATTTTTTTGGAAAATCATGTTAAAATGTGAGTACCAAAGAGGATTTGAGAAACGTTTGTTCATCTCAATCATCCTTGTATTGCATTAAATCATATATTGTGCTCCTCCACATTAAAAACTACATAAAACTAAGCATTTAAATATTATCTTACAAGACATGTTACTGCGAGATAATGAGTGACAACTGATATTTATACACTCTAAATGCTGGGTTAAATATAACCCAAGTTGTTTTGAAAATGGACAAACCCAGCAATTGGGTTGTTTTATCCCAGCGAATGGGTAAATGTTTGCTCAACCTGCTGGGTATTTTATAAAACTCATCTATTGTTTTAAAATCACTGTATTGCTTGCTTAAAATGAACCCAAAATATGTTGGAAATGCACATTTATTAATACGTTTAATGAATAATAATTAAACAATAAACACAACATTTAATAAATGTTCACCTTTTGGTTATTACTGTAGCCTCAAGTAATTCTGGTCTGGTCTGGTCCGGTTTTTAATTTCCATCCAATTTGGGGCTCATTTTAAGACAGACACATAGTAATTTTTAAACAAAAGTTGAGTTAAATACAACTGCCCAGCATGTTGGGTAAACATTTAACCCAACCACTGGTTAAAACAGCCCAATTGCTAAGTTTGTCCATTTTCAACCCCACTTTGTTTGTTTTTAACCCAGTTTTTGTGTAACCCAGTGTATGCATTTTATGTAAGTAGTTTGCTATACTTTTATAAAGATTGATTTACAGTAAAAGTAGCCAGAATGTCATCTTATTTTCTGACCATATAAATAATTGTGCATTTTTGCTCAATTGGGCCTCAGAATAGGCCCAATTCCTTCTCAAATGTGAGGAGGATACTATAATCACACTGCGTAGGCCATAAAAGTCTGACGTATCAAATATGATCCTCAGCAAAAAAGGCATATACAAATATAGTAAAGATTCTATAATTTGCTCAATTTCTGATTCACGTTCCATTTCTGTTCCATTTGTTCCGAAATATTGCGACGGGCATCGTTTTCCAGCCACAGTGAGCACACATGCAGTGCATCCATACCTGCGTCCATTCTGCAGCGAGCAGTGGACGGAGTGGACGCGGGCTGGAGAAAGGCAGAGGAGGGGCGGGTGTAACGGGGGCGAGGGCTTCTTTGAAGTCTGGATTCCAATTAAACCCCTGACTGAGTTCTAAGCGCAGAAGAAAAATGACTGAGGTACATGACATGGCCAGGTCCCCTCGTCCAGCCAAGCCTTTCCATTTTAGCCCCTTTGTCTCCCTGCAGCTTCTAATATTTATGATCGCGCAGCTCTCTCGCTCCCCCCGCCACACCACACGCGCACACACTCCCACCCCTTAAGGAACAAAAAAAATATACTGACAGGACTCTAAACCAGAACCCCAAAGGCTTTCTTTCGTTCGCCTTCCCCAAACCAGACAACACAGAGAATCCGAGAAACAGAATGAAAAACAGATGAATTATTAGTCAGGCAAATCTAGAGTAAAAGAAATGTTTGATAGTAAATATGCACATAAATATGCGAGGAATAGCCACGTCGCACGCCGTCCAATTAGCGAAGCCCTCGGCTCTCACCTGCATGGAAATCACATCCAGCTTTCTGCCTCGACATTTAGATATTTATGTTGTTAGATCTACTTCAAAAGCCTTTCTGCCACTGATGGAACTAATAAGTTTCTGATTAGAGAGAAAACAGCAGCCACTGGAGATGATTTCAAAGTCAGAACAGATTTGAAATTCACCGTTTTCCTTTGTGTTTGCATTATTTGTTTGCGATCTTAACAGTTCAAACAAGGTTCTTCCCGCTCACACAGCATATAATGCTGCACAACCACCACGGCATGCAAATAAAACATCATTTTCTAATCCCAACATGTCGCTGGCTGCATGACGTGATGAATACCTTGCGTAAATCCGCACGAGGGGGGCCATATGCATTACGGGAACCACATTTTCGACACAGCGTGGATGTGAAAGAGGGAAAGTTAAGGTTTCGGCCCCGATCGGCCTCCGCGGTGCGGCGAGCAGCCGCACTTACAATTTACCTCAGAAAGGCGGCGAACACACCTTTACAACTTCTAGTATCTGGGCGAGCGCAGCTCACAGTTTTGTTTTCTCTTGAAATAGTGATGGTGAAAGCAGTGTAGGAGCACCTTAGCTGGGGGACATGTTTTTTTGTGTTGAAAGGGAAGGCAGAGAGATGGTGGGTTTCAGAAGCATCAGTCCTGCAAGGCAACCGCAGGCATTTTATACCCACACCCACACCCACACCTCCACCGAGAGAAATGTGCTGCAGACAGACTTCATTGCATAAAAAAAGCCAGATGCTTCTCCATCATTCACACACACACACACACACACACACATCTATTCATGTGTTTTTGCACATACGTACACCAAAAATATGTGGCTTTAGTTCAGTCTCAAAACACAAATACACAAAAATCAGCATAAAAACCACACTAACGCAACAGCATGCGAAAAGCGCGTGTAAACCACACATGTAGAAATTCATAAAAAACAGTTTCCGCACAGATTCTGGAATAATATATTTACAATCACCTGGTCAAATGCTCTCGCGGTTCCCGGAGGAATGTTTTCTGCGAGAGAAAGGGAAAGCACCTGAAACGGGCTTTGAGTCACAGGGGAGGTTTTTTATGATGTCTTTTCCTGCTCGTTCTGAAGTTCTGACTCTAGTTTCAGCGGTGGCGGCACAGGAAGGGGTTAAGACAGGATGCTGAGCTTTTATCATGCTGCTGGGAGACAGCAAGCCGGGAGCCAGAGAATGGTAAATATTTCATGCTGATAGGTGACATAAACAAAGGTTTACTCTCATTCTCACTTTTTAACTTGCAAAATTTGGGGATGGCAATTCATTACGGTAGTCCATCTTGACATGCTAATACGGTGCTGAGGAATAGACTCAGCTAGCAGTTCCACACACCGCCTTTACATTTATAAACACAAACCTACACACCTAAATTACTCACCATTGTCACTTAATGCTTAGTTATTATTTCTATAATTTGTGTCACAACTATGGCCCCTTGTTTGAGGAATGTGCATAAACCATGTTCTTCCTTTTAAATCATGTATTTTTAGTCATGTTTATACTAAATCTATATATTTACATACTAAAAATAAATTATATAACGTTAAAATATTAAAATTAATCATTTTTTACAATAAAAACACTGCTTATGTTTTTAAAACTAATACATAAACACACACACACACATATATATTTTATATATTATATATATATATATATATATACAGATACACATACGTGTACATATAAACATACACATATATATGCATATACATGCATATATACATAAATAATACATATATATATATATATATATATAATTATATTAAAATTTGTAATAATAGGAATTAAATTAAGTATTAGTTAATTTATATATAAATATATAATAATAATTTATATTAAATAATAATAATTTATTTAGTAAAGTTAAATTAATTTATAAAGATTTATAAAGAATAATACTAATAAATGCAGCATATATATATATAACTAATAAATGCAGCATATATATATATATCTATATATATGTGTGTGTACATATATAAATGTATATGTACGATACACAACTCCATCCACACTATTCTCTCTCTTTTAGAGCTGCCCCTCAAAGTGCCTGAGGGACCCTGATAACCCTTTGATAGCGAGAAGCCTGGATGCAGTTGTCTATAGCCGGCACCTTCCCCATAGCAGATATGGGGATGTGTATTCATTCAAGCCAGCGGGGGCCCCAGCTAACATGCTATACAGACCGGCAACAGGAAGAGAAGCAGCGGGAGGAGAGGAGAGAGGACAAACGCAGGAGGGAGAGACAGGAACTACAGTGGCCCATCAGAGGAGAGAGAAAGAGCGCGCGAGAGGGCCACTGGGAGACAGAATGAGCAATTGGACCCAGGAAGCTATTGTTTGTTTGTGCTCGTGTGTGTATGGAGGGACTGTAATCACTGCAGTGCGTTCCTCCATTTCCATGTATATGTGTATCCGAGTATGTGTGTGGATATAAAGGCATTGGAGGGTGGCAAACACTTTGAGGAATCAAGAAACTAGGGCCATAGAGATTAAACGAGGGAAAAAAGACAAGACAGAAAACATGACCACTATTTTTAAAAAGGCAAATCTGGCAGCTCTAAAGATCTGAAAGGAGAACGTGAATAAAGCAACCTGGCAGCCGGTGCTGTATTAAGCTCTCTGAGGGTTTACATAAACACGTAATAAAAAGGAAACATCTCCACAGAGAATAGCACTCTTCATTTAGCACGTGTGTAAAGGAGAAATGCTGTCATTGTTCCCCATTTCAGTACCATCTTCAAAACTGCAAGACTCTGCTCTGATTTCTTAATATGCAGGTTGACCGACAGTTCCGACCCGAAAATGTGTTTCGCCGAGTCGATCAACATGTCGGATGACAGGACGCGCGTGAAAAATGGCATTCGCTGCAGGCAGAGGAACAAGCCAGTGTGTGCGTTTTGTGATTTGGTTCTGCGTTTTGGAGCAGATCCATCCATTTCTCCAAACCGCTTGTCCTACATAGTTTCGCGGGGACGCCCATCCCATCGTCTCAGGGCCGAAGGCAGGGAAACACACTGGATGGATGGCCAGTCCATCACAGGATTTGAGCAGATGAGGAGACATGAGAAATTATACAGACAAGAATTATCGGTAAGACTTTACAATGAGGTTACTTAGTTTAGTTAACGCGAACTAACGATGAACAATACTTCTACGGCATTTATCAGTCTTATGTTAATCTAATACATTCTTAAGATTGAAAGTTGTATCTGTTAACGGTAGTTAATGCACATGAACTAACATTAACAAAGGTTAATAAATACTGCAAGAATGCATTGCTCATTGTTAGTTTATATTGGTTAAATCATTAACTAATGTTAACAAATGAGACCTTATTGCAAAGTGTTACCAAATTATTTATTACTTTAGGTCTATTTGTGTGTGGAATCTACATTTAAAATAAATCATGAAAAGCCTAATAAGTTGACTGAACTCAATTGATTGAGTAATGGGGTCTTATAAAAAAACTTATATATTTAAGTTCATTTAAAAACTTATATATTTAAGTTATAAACTTATATATTTAAGTTCATTTAATTTAGTGCTCATGTATACTCTACTTCATTTTATAAGTTCACTTAACTTGGTGTTCATATAATGCACTTAAATAATTAAGTTCATTTAACTTTGCTTTAATTGCACGTGTATTTACATATTTAAGTTAACTTAACTAACAAATGAATTTGATTAATTAAAAGAATTATCTGAAAAAAATATTAAATAATATGACTACACAAGAGTATAGTCATGTTATTTTTAAGAGGGCAGAAATATATTCTTAGGGTAATAAGTACAGTTATTTTTTAGAATGTGGCTTAAAATCATCCTAGATTAATAGGAACAAATCAAAACAGGTGCAAATGCATAGGAAATGTAAAAAAAAAAAATCATTAGCATTTCTAATATACATTTGTGGTTGTGTCAGAGGACTAATGCACATCATAAGGCACATGGTGCAGGTTTTTTTTTTTTTTTGCCTGTGTATTTTCAAAGGAAGATAGGAGAGCGAATGAAGCTCACGGAGGGAGGGAAAAAGGGAGAAATAGAGAGAGAGAGAGAGAGAGAGATAGAAGAGAAGAAAATAAAAAAATAGAGCGAGTGAGAGTGCCCTCTTCTGCTCATTGCCTGAACTAGAGAGATCTTTCTGTCTCCATCTTGTCACAGAAATATGCAGTGCTGTTTTATTTATATATATATATATATATATATATATATATATATATATATATATATATATATATATATATATATATAAAAATTAAAATCTATATTTATTATATTCTGCTATTTAGTGATTGTGCATCCAACTGACATGCAGATTGGCTCTAATATGCATTTAAAATGCATATAAAATAAATATATACTGTAAAAATAAATGAAACAATACACAATCTGTTAATGCTAAATAACCTTATTTCCTGATCAAACTGTTCAGTGCTGGTTGATTTACTATTGTCACATATCTCTGTATATATGCCGACATATAAAAGTCCAGTCCAGCGGTATAAATAAGAACGGTCAGCGTATGTCCCCCTCAGATGGAGCAGAAATGAGGTGATAAAGGTTATTTAGGGGGGACCAAATGGGGGCCGATGGTTCTTGTTTCTCGTACACTCACTGCAAGAGTGTGATACACGCCTGGCTGGATTTCGGCCAGTCATCTGTGCCGAAAAGCCACAGACAGACAGTCCGACATCGCCGCTCGGGAACCAAAGCATCTGCAACTGAAATCATTGCCGAAAAGCCCCAAAACATTGTCGACACATCACCTTATGCACCAAAGGGTCTGTCACAGCAATGTATCGCCCTTCTCGACTGAGCTTCACAGCTCACCTACAAATGTACAAACTGCAGCAAGAAGAAGAAGAAGAAGAAAAACAGATCTTAATGAAATATTCTAAACGTTTTGGATTTTGAATGAATATTTAAAAAATTTTTTAGACATGCAAAACATTAAATATAATTCATGGTGTGATTTTTGAATGCATTTTTAATATGCACCGTCAGAAGTTTTCAAGAGAAATGATCAAAACATGTCTGTGAAATAACTTCAAAACCATTTCATACATATAAGATAATTTTGATTAAAAATGTAGATTTAAAATTTCACTGTATATTAAAAATATCAGATGTTTTTAAAAAAAAAAAAAAAAAAATCAAAGGACGTTTCACACACACTCGTTTGAAGATCGAAACGTTCATTGTCAATTAAATCAACTTCATGGAAAGTTGAAGGACGCAAAGTAACCGCTGGAAATTTTCAATGCATCACTTTCAATCACACAGACTATTTTTGGCGTTTCTAGTCATTCATATCTGTATGAATGCAGTGTGTGTGTGTAACGTATGGAGGTCTTCGACCCTGTTAACATTGCTTGTACACAAAACGCTGTGTGGCGGCCATCTCAGAGGCTGTGAAATGATGACCTATTTTTTGAGCCGTATTTGATTACCTGGTTTTATTAAAATTGGATCCAAAGAGGCCAGTTTCCCATTTGATTTTAATGAAGGCAGCGTGGCTGACAGGAGACTCTTGATTTATACACTGTTATTAAGGGCACTGAGGCAGACCGAGCAGGACCCAGCAGTGGCCAGTCACAGCTCCGCACACACACACACACACACACACACACACACACACACCTCCACCTCTATGCTCCACAAGCTCTTCCATTATTCATAGTCAAATATGGAGGGCCTGAGATATACACTGATGCAAGAATGAATAATAAATACATTCACCTGAAAACAAAGAGTGTGAGAGCCGAGCTGCCATTTACTACTGAGTCAACAGGCTTTATAATCATCTTTCACAAATTCGAAAACTGATCTATCGATTCATTATCATTCACAAAGGGAACGGCCGTCTCAGTTGCAGCTCTTTATGTCTGCGGCAAACACACATATACATTATTGTAGAAGATTTCGTTCTCCCTTTGTTCTCTGCAGTATATACACAGTGATTTTATTCAAAGCCACACATAAGACAGGAAATGTAAAATTCACTCTCACAGCAAAAGCTGGACTCTCTCTTGTTGTGAGGAGGAAGAAACACACACACACACACACACACAAACATAATTGGGTTTTCTTGTTTTATAGGGACATACCATGGACGTAATGGATTTTATGATCTCCAAAGCTAAACCTACAGATCACAGAAAACTTTCAGCATTTTTACATTTTCAAAAAAACGTCGGATTTCGAATATTGCCGTCTTTGTGGGGACATTTTGGGTTACGCTTTATTGTGATATTTTATTTACTCAAATAAGAACTGAGTAATATTTATTGACTACATGTACTTACTATAGAGTTAGGGTTTGGTTTAGAGTCAGTTACTTGTAAATCTGCATAAATTAATACTCTAGTAAGTACATGTAGTAACTGCATCACCTTAAAATAAATGTTTCAACATTTTGTCCCCATAACGTGGGGTTTACCAGGACCACACACACACACACACACACACACACACACACACACACACACACACTGCTGACTAACTGACTCCGTCCATCCCCAGTTAAGGGTCACAGGTTGGGGCAGGGGCCAGACGAAAGCCAGACAGGGACCAGACGCTCCCTCAGACAGGACAACGGCCAGTCAGGTTCAAATGCAAAGAAGATGAACCTGATCATTTGAAAGGCAGAATTTATCAAAATGATTAACTTATTGGATTTATAATAATTCTGTTTGTTTATTTTTATTTTTTTAGGTTACACTTTATTTTAAGATGTCCTTGTTACAATGTAATTACACATTTTAAGTGGTGAGTTATATTAATTAACATGTAATTACTATAGGGCTAGGTTTCGGTTTAGGGTTAGTTGCATATAATTATATACAATTTACTGTTATTACTATAGGAACTATATGTAAAGTGTACTAAGGACACTTCAAAATAAAGTGTTGCCATTTTGTACACACACACATACATATAAATATATATATATATATATATATATATATAGCTTTTATCTTATACATTCGATGCACTAATAATTTTTTTTCTCTACATGACTAGTGTTTATTTTGATAATTCAAATGAAATCGCTCAGTGATGCCCGTTGTAATATTTGACAATTAAAATGCATGCAACCGAGCAAATATCAAACAAATATCAACTGTGAGGATAAGTCATCTGAAAGCAGAGAAAATTGCATTTTTCTTTTTCTAATATTTTGCTCAAACAGAGCAGTGCTGTCATGCCTTTTTTATGCAGCGTGTCAGACAAAAAGAGAGAAGATGGAGAGGGAGAAATCCAGAGGGAAGAGAGGAGAGGATAGAAGAGGAGAGGGTGGGTGGAGGACGAGAGATGGAGGGGGTGCTGACATGCACTTGTCTCCAATCTCTTCGAATACATTTCACAATTCATCTGCTTTGTCTCTACTGCCACGGCTGAGGACAATCAGTCCAGACGCCCATTAGATCCCCCCAACACCCCCCATAACACATTTTTTTCCTTGTGACATGTTGGCTGAAGAAAGAGTCAAGGCAATTCACAATTTTCACCAAATGGAGAAATGTCAAGACGGGAACCATCATCAAAAAAAAAAAAAAAAAAAAGTATGTTGTCATGGAGATACTGTACGGACCGAATATTACAAACATCCATGCAAAACATTTAAGGATTTAAGGAATTTTGAATTTCATAGATATGAAAATGTTTCACATTTTATTATCTGCTGTTTACATTGCTGCAAGATATAGAGGTTAAATAACAGCATTTATTTAAAATTTCAAGATGGAATATAACACAATATATATATATATATATATATATATATATATATATGGGAAAAAATACAGATTTGAAAAAAAACGTTGACGTCACGTTAAATAAAATAATAATAAAAAAACAGGCTGTTTATTTTTAAAAAACTATACAACTTGCATAAAATACACATTTACTCTTTAAAAAGTCTGAAATATAAAAATGTTTATTTATAAATGATCCGTCCCGTTTTACTTGAAAACATCCGAATCATTTCTAGCCTCAAAGAAATGTCAAATCCTCTGGCATGTCTATATGTGGAATCTTTGCTGGAGTCTCTTTCAGCAAGACTCCAGGGTGAGGTCATGTGACTAGCATGCCCATCCATACAAGCCATTTTCAGCCAATAGTGTTGTCATAGACACTATGTATCCGGAACGCTTGGCATTTCGATGATCTACTCGCAGATAGAAAGAAAATAAAAAAATAGGAGGAGGAAAGGAAAAGAGACGGAGGGCGAGAACACAAGAAATACACAGAGGAAGGAAAACAGCAAGCGCTCCTTCCCTTATACTGGAGCTAAAGTAAAACGCGGTTCATCTGAAACCTTCTAGTACCATATTTTTATATGGCCTGGGACGGCTGTAATAAAGGCCATGAGGGTCAGTTTAAAGGGGTTAGCGCGCACGGCACCACATAAAAAAGCCGTGATTGAAGGGATATTAATGGTAAGCGTGGCATAGTAACGGCTTTAAAACCTCAGCCTTGCCCTTCCCTTTTTTCTTTGTTTGGCCAGAGGAGCTGAAGGCTTAGGGATAAAGGTAGCGCTCAATTCATGAGACAGAGCTAAAGCCCAGGAAAGATAGCAAGCTACAGAGCCCCTATAATTAAAACACCCACAGCCTCAGCGTGGCCCTCATCTATCTCTCCGCTTTTTCTCCGGCTCCCTGTCCGCAGGTCTGTCAGGAAAACAGACGCACGTAGGCTCACGTACACGCTTATTATGATGACGATCTGCCCGTGAGCGCCGCAGCCCGTACGTCCCGTAAGCAAAAAAAAACACGATGCCTTGTGTCTTCTGTTTTTAATATATGTTTTCATTTGTGGCCTTTTTTGCGGCTTGTGAGCGATCCCTGGTTTTATCTGATTATACCTAGACCGTCTGCCTCCACTGGCTCATCAAAACACACACACACACACACACACACACACACACAGCACTGCTTCCTTTAACAGCTGTCCTTCATGTTACATTTCACATTCATTTCTGGTGGTGGAAAGCCACATGTTTGTGGATCCACATGCTAACAGACACCAGGAGGACCAGCCCTCCATAAGCATCTACTTACAAACACATCTGTATCTGTATAAATATATATATATATATATTTTCTTCTTTTAAAAACAAACACTTTACTACACTTGTGCATGATTATGTTTAGCTGAACTTTTCATTCTATCTATCTATCTATCTATCTATCTATCTATCTATATATATATATATATATATATATATATATATATATATATATATATATATATATATGCACAATTTTTTCTATAGTACAGCATATAGAAAAAAATAACATGGTATATATATATACACACACACACACACATATATACATACACACACATACACATACATATATATACATACACACACACACATATATATACATATAGTGTGTATATATATATATATATGCATGTAGTGTGTGTATACACACATATATATATATATATATATATATATATATATATATATATTAGTGCCATCTCCTGTTTTTGATGTCAAAATCTCTATGTCCCAAAAAAATTATATATGTAAATAAATATATATATATATATATATTGTTCGTGTGTTAAAAAGAAAAGAAAATGGAAAAAACAGTGTGGGGGGGGGTCACTGTTCAGACTATGCTATGCTCTGAAGCAGTGCTAGTGGTCATGCTCTGGGCAGTGAATACTGCCCTCTATTGGACAAACCAGACACCATGAGAGGCATCAGAACATCATATCAAAATACAACACACATTTCCTTCATCTGGCTCGTCCATTTCATGTGCGCACAGATTGTCTGCATATATAAACACCGATCATTAGCCAACTGCTGAGTCTGGTCTGTGGTTCAATGTTTCTCTGGGTGTTCCCTGATCGACTCTTTCTTGCTCTGTGAACATGGCTTTGAGATAAAATGGTGGTGCTGAGGGACGTGTGTTACGCACAGCAAAGATTCAGGACTGAGGTCGTGAGCGCACTGCACACTGACAGCAGCAAAAACATACAGTTGCCTTAAAGAGATTTTTCCACCTGATCTGACCTTTAAAAAGGACTTGCATTGATGCAACATTATGTAATCAGGCTGATTTAGACATATTAAATAATTCAATAGAAGTAGTTCATTTAAATCTTACATAAAGCACAAAACTTTTCATATTATTTAGCAATATATATATTTGTAAACTGTCAAGTCGACTCAAATTTATTGATAACACTTTACACAATAAAGGTTCAACATAACATGAACTAACATAATTCACTAACTTTATTCAAATCAAAAGTTGTGTTTGTTAATATTATTTAATGGACTAAAATGAAAATGAATTAAATTTTATAAACTAGCATTATTATTAAACGCTGTAACAAATATATTCCTTAATGCATTAACTAAAGTTACAAAATTATTTCTTTAGCGCTTTACACAACACAGTTCAACAGAAGATCGTGATGTTAATATCTTCATAGTCACATTAGAGCCGGGCGATAATATACTTTACATTTTGCGACGATACAAGCAATCCAGCAGTGGAGATATGCTATATATCGTCCAATGCAAGTATACAGTATATGCATATTTATATATCCATAACAAATACATTTTACAGGCTGTTGAGATTTTCTACACAGTACATCAGTCATCGCAATTGTGCAATTTCTTGTAACCGAAAATATAAAACTTCTACAATCTTAATTCAACATCATATATATTTATTTGACACTAAAAATCTATGTGTTCTGGGAGGTCGCCGTCTCTCTAGATCTTAAATGGTCAACGTATCGATGGCATTACAGCACAGTTGCGCAGCGGCTGTGAGAAAGTCCACATCAGCAGCCGTTCCGGGTCACAGAGGTCACGCTAAGGCCAAAGGTCATGGGAAAAGGGGGCTCTGGACATACTTGCCTCTCTTGGCCAGGATAAATTAGTACTGACATCCTTAAGGGAAGTACATGTATATTGTTTTGAACATGAGCATGGCAGCGTTTTTGTTTTACGGATTGTTCCTCTATTCCTCGCACACTAAATTTCCACAGTTCCCCACTGAAACATTCACACCATCCCAGAATAATGCATCAGTATTCTCTAGGTACAGGGGACAAATCTTTTGTCATGGATTTTTCTATAACACCATGCCAAATGCTGTTGAGGTGGATGAACACTCATGGATTTTCATAAAAGCCGTTAAAACGCGGAGGAACAAATGTCTGTGTGTATTTCTGTGAGCACGCTCACTGTTGACACATTGTTGAATGAACCGGGTTAAGACGGGAGGTCCTGTAAAGAAGCATGAGATTTCTGAAGGTGAAGGTCTATTAAATTGGCCAATCTTTCTTGTGTACACTTGGCAGGAAACAAAACAAAACAGAAGAGAAAGAGAAGGGATATTGAAGGGCTCACGATACAGCGATATTAGATTTTGTATTACGGAGCGATAGGATTCGCTACATCACAACACAGCACAATGTTTTTTTTTCAATGATCTAAAGCGTGATGTAGGAGCACCCGTGTTCGTCTGGTACCACACAGACCGCAACAGCTGATCAACAAACCATTCAAGAATGATACCGATAAGAAATCCAGGCAGGGCTGCATGGAGTAAAATTATCAGCAGTGACCCCTGGATGCGAATATATGAAAAAAAAAAAAAAAAAAAGTGCATGCAACAATTTTAAAAATTGATGTTCAACGTACAATCGTCCTATTTGAACCAGAAGTTCCACAATAAGACAACTTGGTAACACTTTAGTTTATGGTCCAATACTCACGATTAACTAGTTGCTTATTACTGGGATATTGACTGTTTATTATCACTTATAAAGCAGATATTAATGCCTTATTTTGCGTGACCAAATTTGACATGATTTAATCCTAACCAATACATAAACTTAACAACTACCTTACTAACTATAAATAAGCAGTAAATAGGAGTTTTTTTTAAAAGTCATAGATAATAGTTAGTTAATTGTGAGAATAGTGAGAAATCACCAAAACAACCATTCTGAACCTAATGAACCCAAAGAAACAGTCATATGTTATATTACATTAAACTGACTAGTTTTAATCCAGAACATTGCTTAAAATAAAAAATACATACATTATATATATATATATATATATATATATATACAGTAATAGACATGTTAATAGTTTATATTTATCAATTATGTATATATATATATATATATAAAATTGACAAGCTTTAACCCAGAACATTCCTTCAAATATATATATTATATATATATATATATATATTTTTTTTTTAAGGAATGTTCTGGGTTAAAGCTTGTCAATTTAATCCAGCATTTGTAGCAATTACTTTTTTAAACAGTTTGTATTTTTTTATTAATAAATAAATAATAAAAAATATTAAAATAATAATAAAAATAATAATTATTAAATTATTACAATTATTATTATTCAAAGTATTATTATTATTATTTTTATTGTTGTTGCTATATAAAATTTAATCTATTTTTTTATTATTATTTATTAAATTATAAACACTTATTAAGCATGTTACTTCATAGGCCTATGTAATTTACAATTATTTTTTTTTGTCTTAACAATTGTTGGGGCGCTCTAAATTGGGATTACATTTTAACACAGCTCACTTTATATTTAACCCTGAACAGTTCATCCGAAAAGGAAAATCCTGTACTCAAGTCACCCTCGTGTCATTCCAAACCTGCATATTTTTCTGTGTAACAAAAAGAAGAACGATCCAATTGACGTGCACTATATGGACACTGAGTCATTTCTCAAAATATCACACAGAAGAAAACAAATCATGCTGGTTTGGAACAACACGACTGAATAAATAAAGACAGCTTTTTCATTTTTGGGTGAACTATGCCTTTGAAAAGTGCATAGATTCACGTTTAGTGCATGTGTCTTTTTCATTCGTGCATCATCCTCGTTTTCACATAATTTGCCCATTTTGACTGGATCTCACATGTCTCTTGAGAGCTCTGTTAGTAGGTGACCACCACTACGCCACTGTCCTCAGGTCAGCAGCAGCCGGCTCTGCTGCATTGGGCTCCAGGCGGCCTCTCTACGAGCAGACACACACAGACCAGCCTCTCTAATAGGGACAAATTGGCAATGTCTGTGCTGGCCGGTACTGTGCGGCACAGAGCTGTGGATTGATAGTGATTCCTAATGATCCCCTTGGGTAGATCAATACCAATAATTCCCTTTCCTGCCCATCCTCGTTATTGGCAATAGAGCACCAAGAGGAGAAAGCGAAAACTGCAGTGTGGAGTGACACGAGCGAGGAGTTCGGCCACACACACTCGCCCACCTATTTGTTGACTTATCCTTTGACACATATGCTATATAAACGCGCACATTATTGCAGATTCTCGAGCCCAGAGACACCATAACAACCTCGCTGGCTCGCAAATTGTGGAAATCAACTCAAACATGTATTGTCCACATATCCAGCACGATCAATATTTATTCAGCCGTATATGTATTTATTAGCGTGTGCAATTTCACTGGTCCAATTGGGGCTGCTTTATATTAATTGTATCAGTGGCAGCGCTGCCACAGGCTCCAAAACTCAAATTGAGATGTAGTCTGGAGCAAAACAAACCTTATAATGCAATTAAAGCCACATCTGTAGCACCGCTAAGAGAAATGATATCACATTATTCATGTTCTTCACCATATTGGAAAAGCATTTGTTTGGGATTCCAAGTGTTCCATATTTTTCACAGGGAAAAAACGATGCAAAGTTGCTTTTCAAACTCAATGCATCATTACGAATGTGAGCGATGCTATTAATTCCTTTATGGTAAGAGGCATTGATGAGTTAAAATATCTTCTTCTCAGTACACTAATAAGTTGTCGGAAAGATGGAAATGAGAATTTTTAAGTTAAGAAACTCAAAGTAAGATATTTATTTTGTGCGCATACATTTGTACTGTTCTTACCTTGAAATATTTGAGTACATTAATTTATACATTTAACTTAAAATTATCAGGTTTTCTCAACTCTAGCTATAACAAACTAAATCAGAAAATGCCAACATGCAAACATGGATGGTGTAGCACTTACTGAATGATTACAGCAACTTAAAACATGTAACAAGTTCATCTAAATAAAAAGAAATGAGTTCAAACAACTCAAAACAATGAAATAGTTCAGTTTACTTGATATGTGTCAGTGCTGCGAACTCAAAAAGTTCTCATTACTCATGAAGTTAATCTAATTTGTTTCATTTAAGTTTGTCCTACTCAAATCAGTTAAGTAATTTTTAAAAGTTAGGGTTTACAGTGCATAGGGAAACCAAAGAGATGAATTGTGGGATGTGTGTTGGTATGGATTAGACTGACTGCGTGTATGATTTGTAGATACATTCTAATAAAGAGTGTTCTATGAGTGGTCATGCGTTCGCCTCTGTGTGTTTAGCCGAGCGAGAGGGAAGCGAAGCATGAATCCCAGAGGACCTCTGATCTGTGTGTGTGTCTATTCTAGCTTGTGTGTCCCTGTTTGTGCATCACAGCCATAAAGCATCAAATCACTCTCTCTCTCACACACACACACACACACACACACACACACACACACACACAAATGCCCATCCCCCTGGGTTCATGCAGCCGATTACTAGCACCAAACACATCCATACACTTTAGGCTAGCTGTCAGAGAGCGTCCTCATTACCCTAGAGTCCGGCGCTACACTGCACCTCCTCAGCTACTCCAACCGCAGAGAAACACACAACACAACCCCGGATTTAACCGCTTTCAGCCTCCCTCACATTGAAACGGCACACACTGGAAATCAAATTACAGCTTGATACATAAATCAATGAAATCAATGAGGTATTTGTACTACGACAGGAAACTCATTGATTATTCAGTTGCCACTCAGCTCGTCTGTCGAACGAACAGGAAACATGATAATTTCATTGGACAGTTTTTACTGGTTAATTTGCCTTTCTGCAACAATCAAGTTCAGGAAATTCAGTGTTACAGGGGCAATTGAAACAATGATTGGGGGCAAATTTAAAAAGATAAACACAGTATATCGAATAAGAGCATGTCACTGCTTTAACATCGTATTAATGTTAATAAATAAAGCGCATTTAAAGCAGCTGAACCTATTATAACTCTTTGAAATAAGTTTTACTAAAATATATCAATCAGCTGATAAGATCTATATTTATTTCATTCAGTCATACAATTAATTTCATAACTGTAGTCTAAAAAAAAAACTGGGTTCAAAATAACCCAAGTTGGGTTAAAAATGGACAAACTCTGAAACCAGGTTGGTTTGATCGAGCAGTTGGGTTAAATGTTTGACCCAACCTGCTGGGTAGTTTTACTTAACTCAACTATTGTTTAAGAATGACTATATTGCTGTCTTAAAGTGAACCAACAAATAATAATGATATGTATAATAAACTTTATGTTCACCTTTTGATTATTATTGTTGCGTCTAGTAATTATGTGTCTGATTTTTAACTTCCAACCTATATTGGGTTAATTTTGAGTAATTTTTAAACAATAGTTGGGTTAAATAAAACTACCCAGCAAACATTTAACCCAACCGCTGGGTCAAAACATTTTAGTACATTTTTTTAGAGAGTAGTGTTACACTTGCCCTCACCTAAAATACACACTGTAAAAATCGAAAGTTTTTTTTCCCCCGAAGTAAATAAAACAGATTATTGGAGGCTGTTTTACAAGAAAAGTCTTTATACTTCAAAACATCATGTTTAATTCAGTTTTCTACTTGCGATTTCTGAGTGGAAACCGCAGCGAACGGCATTCACGTTAAAACCATTCGTTTTAAAACTCATTAAAACGTTTAAAAAGCAGATAAAACGTATCATTTCTTTCTCGATCTTGTTTTCTCAAGTAGAGATAATTGCGTCATAACTCTTGCTTGAAAAAAAGTGAAATCAGTCAAATTAGTGTTACAATTTGTATGTATTAATATCATTTTTAAGGTTTTAGTACCATCATTTTGCCTGCCATCGTATTCAAGTTCTACATCAAACTTTTTGTGTCATTATCAAATTTTCAAGTACATGTAATGAAATAAGAGAGTTGGCGTCCTAAAAAGGTGACAGATATCAAGTCAGCGTTGGACACCTCTAATCAATACAGAGTGAGAGAAGTGAATTGAGCTGATAAAAAAGGAATAAAATAAAAGAGAGAAAATGAAGTTTGGAGAGACGGGGGACCAATCCAGCTGCCAGGCAGTTTGCTCAGGTGACTCGGTCAATAGTAGAGAGACACTCCTGCAATATGGTGGCAGCCTCTCCAGCCTGTCAGGGGCGGACGGGTGATATGTGTGACACACTCGGCTGTGTTACCGCCGAGACCCACAGGAGAGCGGCCCGCCGTGCCTCAGTCTCTCTCAGCTTCATAAAACCACCGCCTCTTCCTGAACATCAATCAATGTGCGGCTCAACAGTACAAAGCCATTAACACACACACACACACACGAGCCATCTCTCTCTCTCTCACCAGACTATGAGATGCAAGGTTTTAGGGACTTCTCGGTCCCCAAGGAGGTTCATTGTAGATTTTTTTTCACGCCAGGTTATTGCCAGAGTCTTGAGAGGTGTGAGATGTGTGTGTGTGTGTGTTTTATAGATGAGAGTAGAAATGGTTTTAGGAGCCGCTACAGGAGGAAATCAGCATCTCTAGTTATTGCAATGTAAAACTAACTATAATATACTGAGTTGAGGAGTTCATTCGCACAAACACCTCCTCAAAAACCAGACAAGCAAAACAAGAGAACGAGAAGAAGAGGATCCAAAAATGACAAATGACAGAGAGAGGAGAAAAGAAATAGTGAAGATATATAGGAAGAGAGGAACCGAAAGGATGGTCTTAGAAAAGCTCTTCGAATAGTTACTAGCAGGAGAATCAGCGATAAAGATTCTATTATTATCAGAACTGTCAATCGATTAAAACTCTGAATCAAATAAATGACATGCTAATTGAATATCATTACAAAACATTAAAAAATGCTGCTTTTGAAGTCTTCAAGACTTAATATCCATATTATTGAACAAAAGTGTTTCTATTTGCAATCATTTTAGCATTATTCCAGATGTAGACCTCAAAAAGGATCTATTTATTATCTGTATAATGCTCTAAGATGAAATATTTTTTAATAATTGGTCTAGAAAGACTTTTGGCATTGTGTCACATCTCAGTGTTTTTTCACCATCTCACGCCATGAGCAACACTTCAAGGTAAAATGATTTTACTTTCAAAAACGAAGACCTCTGCATTCTCCTTCACTGTGTCAATTTTATTAACACAAAAACAACCGTTTGAATGGCTTTAAGTGTGGTTTGGTATAAGTCGCATTCCTTGTAGTAGCAGCTGGACCTGTTCTGATTGTGGACCTGCAAAAACATAGACTTGATACTTGAGAAGTCCTGAAAATTGCTTATTATGAAATTTACAAGTGACATGGTGCACGATTAGCGTTAGTGTTAAATAAGCACACTAAATTGACACCCCTTCTTTTCTGGATGAGCCATGTTGCTGAATTCTGAGTGTTGAATTGTGTAGTGAGCTTTGAACATTCAGATTGAAACCAGCAAAAAACGCTTTTCTTCTATATTGTGATGTACATCTGAGTGAAATGGATTACTAAAAAAAAAAAAAATTGCAGTAGGTTATATTCATTGGATGTGGGAGGCAGATCTGAATGCAGTCGATTGTAAGAAAGGGGCGGAGTTTAAGTGGACTAAATGACTGGAGAAGTCGCAATACGTCACCGGAGAGAAGTCTGTCTTCTCTATTTTTATTAAAGCTGATAATCAATATTATGCGCAATATTATAAAGCCATATGTTTTTGTCTGGTTTTGTTTATTTGTTGTTAACAGAAAAAAAAAACATTGAAATGCACTAGAGAAGCTGATTTTAATCAAGTAAAGAAAAGTTGGGGGAAAAAATGCCTTGATATTATGTCTAGGGTTATAATTAAAACTAAAACCATAAAAATAAACATTAAGTAAAATAAAATACAATTTTACTCTATTTCAGCAAGTTGCCAAAGCAATATTTCTCATTTTAACTACATGACTACCTAAAACTAAAACTGAAATAAAAATAATAAAGACATATTACTACATATTTTTAATATTAAAAAATAATACAAAGGACAAAAACACAACAAAAATTACTAAAACTATAACTAAAATTGATTTTAAAATGAACAAATAAATAATTTCTAAAAATTTCAATGACACTTAAAATTACAAAAACAAAGGAAAAGAAAAATACAATGACTAATATAGTCCTATTATTCAATATGTTCAAAGACGAGCCTTTAAAGAATAATCCAAAAATTGCTGGTACATATTTACAAAATATATTTGTTAGCACATATTCATAGAAACACAGTATAATGCAAAAAAAAAAGAGGGAAATGCAAATGCAAAAGAGACGGGGAAACCGGTGGATCAGTTTCCCACGAGCTCCGTGAGCAGAGCCGCTCCGTGCAACAGCTAAACGGCAGCGTTTAATTCATTACATCGTTATGTCATCTCATACTAATCTGCACAGTGCCTTCCACTGCTTTGACATGCAAATGAGGCTGAAAAAAGCCACGGCACTTCGGGGAGGGGCGAAGCGCGTGTATGTGTTTGGAGAGCGACGGGAGGGGGTCAGCAATCATCATGTCTTGTCAGTGGCATGAAAATACAGCCTGAAGCTCATGCTGCCATTTCCGCTCTTTCCCAGGTCGTATCTTTCCATCGGTTCTTCCCATCCCACCTCGCTCTCCAGAACAGCATCGCACCAAAAAAAAAAAAAAAAAAAAATCCTGCAATCTGTCGAGCATCAGACTCCCTATAGGGCGAGCGTAAACACTCTCGGCCCCTCTCGCGCACAGCACGCGCCCTTCATCTGCATATTCACAAAAAGGCCTGCCGCTACACGGGCATCAGCCTAACCCCTCCCCGACACCTCACAAGCACGTGCCGGCTGCACTAACGAAGGGCGGGCTGGCGGCACTGGGACCACACACACGACCGGCAAACACAGAAGTAAACACCAAAAAAAAAAAAAAAAAAATCACACCATGTCACTTTCAGAGCTCCCTGCATTTGCCAATTTTTTTTTTTTTTTTTTTTTTGTTCTCCTCGCTCTTTTTTCCCCCCTGCTCTCTCTCTCCCTCTCTATTCTCTCATCATCAGGTACCCGGTGACGAGCCGCCCATGATAATCCAGAAGCGTGAACCAATCAATCAGCAGCATCGTAATCAGCAGTGCAGAGACAGGAAAAAAAAAGCCCACAACTTACCCAGAGTTCCTCGGGTTCAGTCTCTCCTCAGCTCACAGCCAAAGCAATCTTTACTCTTCAACCAAAAAAAAGAAAAAAAAGGGATTCTACCTCATGCCCTACACTGCTATCTGTATGGATGTATTTTTCACTGCATCATGAACACGTCTTTCTGTCTGTCTGTCTGTCTGTCGGCCCCTAGTCCTGCTTACTGCGACCTGTGGGCACAAACACACTATTGAACTGGAGATATGTATTAAAACAGCACTGTGGTAGATATAAAATGCTGGCGACTACTGTATCCTGCAGATCTGTTGGCCTGTGTGTGTGTATGGATGTGTGTGTATGTGTGTGTGAGGTGGAAGGGAGGAGAAAAAGCAAGGGAGGGTCAAAGCTAAATGTTCTACAAAGAACTGGGGGACTGTGAGGACTTTTTTCCTCTTTCTCTCTCTCTCTTTCTCCCTCAGACAGCCTAGCGCTCCCTCCCTCTCGGGCTCCTTCCTTCCTACATTCATCCCCTGCCTCCCAATTCTCCCTCTCTTTTTCTATCTCAACCTTTTTTTTTTTTTTTCTTCTTCTCCAGCTCACAGACATTCCCTCCCCACACTACAGCATCCTTTAAGGGGGTTTGCTTGTTTCTGAAAGCAGAAAGCGTAACAGTACCTAGCAGCCATGTACATTTTGCCTTGGGGCTCCGCTAGCTGGGAAGCCATGCGCTATCATCACTTTTTAAGACACATGAGAGAGAGAGGGAGAGTCAGAAAAGAGAGACACAAAAGCAGCCCTCCACAGTTTTAGATCTGAATTTAGCATAGGATTATACCAAAGCCAAATCCTAAACCATCTCAGCCAAGATTTTCCTCCATTTTACAAGACACAAGAACATTAAACCCTCCTTTTACTAGCAGCCGTACAGTACATTTGTACCTTTTTTGGAGGGGCATCAGTGGCTCACTTGAAACCATAGGCGAGAGACTGAAAAAGTGGTAGCCTGCGATTGTTACATCAATAATCTATTTTTGCTTTATGTTTTATAACCATAAAAATGTTATATAACTAAAGTGTAACCAAAACCTTTGTTTAGATATTACATTATATATATATATATATATATATACACACACAAAACAAAAACAACAAAAAACCTTGGTAACACTTTATTCTGATGGTCCACTACTAACCACAAGTACCTTTGCAACAACATGTCAGCTTATTCTACTAACTCGAACCCCTTACAGAACTAATGAGAGTTAGTTGACATGTAGATGCAAAGTTACTTAATAGAATGTCTAAAGTGGACCATCGAAATAAAGTGTAACCATAACAGGTAACACTTCATTGTTATACATGTTTTTGATTTGTAGTGTAGTGGTACAATTTTGGTTTGGCATGAAAAGTTCAAATCTCAACCCAATTCTTTAAAACTACTTAAAAGTATGATTCATAAGGTAATATCTAAATTAACTGATGCAATTCAAATCAAAATAAAACCTGTTAAGCTCGAGGTACATCCTAACTGACTGGTGTATGCGTTTATTTGAAATCATGAACATTTTCTACTTGATCTAATCCATAAAAATTGCTTTTGTTGGGGTAATAGTGTTACACGGTACAAGTACTTACTATATTGACTTACTAATTGAGCATTGTTACAAGCAACTAACTCTAACCTATAACCTAACCATAACCCTATAAATCAAGCACACTTTTAATTATTATATATATATTTTTTTTTTTTTCTTTTTTTTTTTTTTTTGACCCAGGCTGCTTTTTATACAAAAAAATTTTTTTTTAATTTTTTTTTCTCAGGTGACCTTAAAGCAAGTGCTTCACGTGTAACTTACAGGATTTATTCAAGAACAAACCAATTTAATTTGACTAAAATTAACCAGACGAATTCGGTTACCAACAACAAAAGACATTTTTATGGGTTAGATGAAGTAGAAAATATGCAGGTTTTCAGTCTACAGTCTTAATAAACCAAGCAAAATTGCAATTTACCAGATTTAACATTTTGTTCCATGGAAGAAAAAAAAAAATCCAAGGACGAGCAAACGATCTGCAGAAGGTACAGTTCAAGTGGAATGGCCACACTGAATGCAACTTAATTTTCAATGATTTGTTAGTTTTTACTGCATCATTTACATTTAAAATTCACTTTACTTCACATGCCTCCTTCAGAGTGAATGAGAACGATGCTTAATTCTCAATCCAATTCTCAAACTCTCCAGTAAAGTCAGGTGAGCCAGTGCTGTGCAAATGAATGTGTGTTTGGGGTCACTGGAGCATATGAGAAGAGGCAAGCTGGGCGGATAACAAGAAGGAGCAGAGAGACAGAGCAGGGCCCGCTGCTCCTCATCCACACATGATCTTTGTCCTGGTTAAGTAGGAGTGTGTTACAAGAGGGAAAACACAGGCGGAATCAAACACGGTGCTGCCTCTGCGGGGCCAGTGAAGCCCGGTCTCCCGCTGATATTAGGGAGCACCGGTAACAAGGAGGGAGGGGAGCTGAGGGGGGTCTGTTGGTTCCTTTGAGTCCCGCACTGTTGTTTTATTAATCTAGTTTATATTTCTACTGGAGCTGCTGCTGCTGCTGCCTACCAGCGCGCCTCATCCAGGAGTCTCTGCTGGCCCTCTGACCCACACACAGCTGCACATACACACATCCGGTGGAGATTCTCTAGGCACCGTTCTCCGGCTCTACGATCTTAGTTCGGTGAACGCGAGGCCTGGTGAAGTCTGACTCCACCTGCGGAGAACATGTACTCCCTATAGTGCCCAGAGGAGACAAACAACAACACTAACCCCATAAATCCCTCAGTCTACGGCCTCTACTAGCAAACTCCCACAGGTTTATCACGTACATTACAGCAACATGCTCGCACACACTATACAGGCCAATTCACACCAAGGATGATAACTATAACCAGTTTTGGGGGTAACACGTTACACGTAACGCAAGTGACGGAATCAGATTACTTTTTTCAAGTAACTAGTAAAGTAATGCATTACTTTTAAATTCACAACAAGTTACCTTTTCAAATAAGTAACGCAAGTTACTGTTTTACAATGTATTGACTGACAGCTCTCCTGTCTCTATGTTACGAGAAATCAGGAGTAAGTGCAGAGGTGTTTTAGGGAGTAATGCGCTATTGTACTTTTAAAAGTACCTTTCCCCAACACTGACTATAACTATAGTTTTAAAAATCGTTCTAATTTAAAAGAGTCAACACCACAATTCAAACAATAATGGCACAGAGGAACAATATCGTTGGAATCACTTTCAAATTGTTTTTTTGTTTTTTTTACAGCTGATGAACGATAAAAAACATTGACAGCCAATCAGAATCCTGCTACGAGCATTTAAAGTGACAGACAACAAAACTGCAGCAGGTGCTTTTAATTAAGGGTGCTCCGTTAGTGCATTTCATTTGAATAAGTGTGAACGCTAACCCTGGCGAGCACCAAACTGCTGAAAAGATGGGTCTCGGTCCGCTTCCAAATGAACTCTGGTGCGGTTCGAATTAAATATGAATTCAGCAAGGACATTTTTCCGATTTAAAAACAGGACATGATGTCACAAGATGTGACCCTAAAACGCACAAGAATAGCTGATTTTTCTCATCTTAGTCGCGATGTTGCCCATTTCAGGCATTACATGTTAGCGTGTGTGATGGAGAGATTCCTTTACACATTTTATAAGCTCCTCATAAGTTTTCAGTTGGATGTTCGGTAAGTTCTGTCACTTAATATACACCATAAAAGCCGACCAATCAGGTTGTGAATGTATCCATAAGCCTTTAGGTTCGGTGTTTAAAAAAAATAGCAATGTGAACGCTAAGAGAACCAGGACTTGAGCTGGGCGATTAATAGAAAAGTAATCTATATCGTTTTTTAGTTTTTGTTTTTAATACTGTTAATACTTTCCCCTAAAAAAACATTCTACCACGTTTGTAGTCACGTGACTCTGACTCGTCCAGTCAGCGGCATGGAAGCTTCACGGAGACAATCACTCACACACACACACACACACACACACAGCGTGCAAGCAGCAGCTACCAAGTGAGATCACTTTTACTTGCTTCTTCACTAAACTTTGTTAAATGTATGTGTTTTCAGGCGTGCCGGTTTGGACATTCAAGCGATTTAAAACCATCGGATGCGTATTATTATATTGATCTCATCGTATAGACATCACGTGAGGATCGCGTGCGCACAGAGAGGAGCGCAGAAACTCGTTGTCAACGCTGCCCTATTATTTATTACTAAAGTAGCTTAGAAACTCAAATGTTATAGTATATATTTTCCTACTTTTGAAGTAACTACTTACAACCCACAGCTTAACAATTAACCGTCGCCTTTAGTTACTGTTGCTATGTCTGACAAGTCATGCGCTGTCAATCATGTTCTCGCGAAGTGAAAAATACATCATGGAGCAAAGAGGACACTGACACGTCGACAGGTTACTTTTGATATGAAACATGTTCATATTTAAAACAATTTTTTAAATAGGTTTAAACAATAAATACCGTATAGTGTCTCTTTAATGTGTCGTGACAGATCGCTGTAGCTCCTCGTGAACCGATCATCTCTTCATTCTAGTTCATTTATAGCATCAAATAAACATGAATGAACATCAGAAGGAATGTTGTTGCGAGCGCGGAAAGACGTGAGTATACACAATTTTTCAAATTCACCAAAATTAATCTACTAATTCCCCTGACTGCTTTGTCAGATAAAATGGCGAATTCGGGGTTATGATTGGTCAGATCGCCTGTCAATCAAACTGCCTGCGAATGAATAGAAAGAGGTGTGACTAATTCACACACGCAATCGCTCTCTCATTAATGCATTCAAATAAATGTACTGGTACTGTGCTAATTTATCTGTAAGGAGCTGAAATCTATTGGAAATGTTACGAATCATAGATAAAATAACTGCTGAAAGTGAGCTGATTTGTCGGAGCACTCTTTCATTAGGAAAAAATATCCCACCTTTAACAGTACAAACCTTATCAGTGAAATATGAGGGCACAAAAAGAACCCCAAAAATAATCGTCCATTAATCGTAATCGAGATTTTGATTTTAGGTCATATTATCCCACCCTAACCAGGACTAAATGTTTTTTTTTTGTTTAGTTTTTTCCGGTCCGGAACAAACCAACAAAGCGAACCGAACTACAAGTGTGAACACACCCTAACAGAATTGTCGTGCATTTGGTCTGGACGCTCTAGCGTTCTTGGTGAAAGAACCGTATTGTGGTCAGATTTTACTGTGTAATGGTATCAGAGTGGTATACGTTCACTTTAAAAATTCAAATGACACCGAAACGTTGCGTTGTATCGCATCACGGCTCTGGAAGCAAAACAGTCAGGTCAGTTGAACGTCATCAGACGGCAAATACCAGCAAAACGTCTCGAGGGCAAAGAGGAGAGTGGTAGTTTGCGCACACGTGCCATCTATGTGTATTTGTGAGCGAATAGGTAAGCTACGGGTCTCGTATCGAGGGGGATGGGGTGGTCATGCTTCCCTGCGTGTCATGTATATAAGGACAAGGATCCATCTTCCTGAAATACAATTTCACAGAATGTGACAGAGACCGAGTCCTCCAATTGAACGCAGACAGAGAGAGAGAGAGAGAGAGAGAGGGAACATTGCGTGTGGACAAATGAAAGATATAGATGGAGAGAAAAACAGAGAGCTAACAAAGCCTAAAGCGATGTAATGTGCTGCAGCACTTTGCCAGCTACATCCAGCCACATTACAAATGTAACATTTGATGTAGTAAAATAGTACATTTCCTATAAAACTTAAGTGATGTGATTGGTGCTATTCTATTCTGTGCATGCCAGGGCACATCCGGAGAGCACGTACCCTTCAAGGACTTCATCAGTGTGATAAAAGACACAGGGTCAATCTACAACCATTGCTGAATTTAATGCTGTCCTCACCATGCACGGTATTTTACTGCATGGAATCGTTTTAGACCACATTAAAGATGGCTACTCTATATGTGCAGTGTAAAATGCGGACGTAGTTACTTTAAAGAGATACAAATTAGTCTGAAAATCATTTTTGTTGATGCAATCTAATATTTTCAGATTCATTCTGTTGTATTAAAAGGACATGGAATGGAAGTCAATGGAATCTAATGAAAGTCTTCTTTTGTGTTCTGTAGAAGAAAGACTTCACCGTAAAAAACTGCTTTTGTCAGATCAGCTTCAATTATTAATGTAGTTCAGATTACATAATATTTTTGAGTTTCTGTTGTTTTGAAGTGTCGCCTTTTTTGTTTGAACTCAAATTTTTAAATTTCAGTGAACTCAAAATTAAGGCAACTTACCTTTTTAAGTTAAACCAACAATTCTTGGAATTTATTTCATCCCTCATTTTATTTGAATAAACAAGTTTGCTATCATTTTATATACCATTACTTTAGTTTAAATAAAAAAACAATCTTTCTTAAAGTTCTAAAACTTAAAAAATTACATTTTTGATAATTTTTTTTTATTAAAGATGCAAAGTACATCTTTAATAGTTCAGTTTTTATTCTTTTAATAAGCTATGTGTAATTAAACAGTCAACATAATATTAATGGCTCAGCTCTGTGCAGTAAAACTCATCAAGACAATCTGTATTTAACGCTACAACGTAAAGAACCTGTTATTCACATCTCAAATGTGAACTGTTGGTATGATCTGACTCTTTCACTAATTAATTGTCTGAGAAAGTCAGAATTAACACATTTGATATACAATGTATTTCATTAAATATGTGACAGCATTAATTGCAGGTGGGAATTTTTACAATTATACCTGCCATATGACTAATGATAATTAATCTCTAACTAATTAAGCTTAATTATTTCCCCCCACTTAACTTCAGTATTTAACGCTGAGAAAACCATCTTAATTAGCTGCTGCAATTAAGAGTAATTAAAAGCCAATTAACACTCTCAGGAGAGGGAGTGATTACATTGAAACGGGCGGAAGCGCCAGACGTGAGCGTGACTGTGCGAGCGCATGTGAGCCGCAGCTTTTCCCCATCAAGGCACAACCGATACCACTGGCAGCGTTTCAAACAGGAATAAGAAATCAAATTATTTCCAGCGAACAGCACAGGGCTAATGGTAAATGACAGCTGTCAAAGAGACTGCGAATATCTGCCTGAAGATGGGGAAAAAATGCCCATTGTCAAAGTTAATCACTATAGCCTTGTATAAAGTCAAAAGAGAACGAAGAGAAAAAAAAAAAAACAGCGTAAAGTTCAAGTTGATGGAACAAAGTACAGAAGGCTGCACAATTACAACAAAAGACATACTGAGCACATATGGGAACTCAGGAAGAGGAAATCTGACAACCAGCAAAAACCAGATGGAGTGAGAAAGCCTGCTTAATTTACAACCAAAACCATGCTGTGAAGAAGTGCTATTCTGTGCTGGCTTTTTTTTTTTTTTTTTTAAATGTAAATAAGTACTTTGCAAACACATGTGTTTATGCATAACTGCTTGTCGAAGTTCAATAGTGTTAATGCATTTTGGTAAAACCGCTGCAGAGTTGTGTTGCTAAGAACAAGATGATGTGTGTGTGTGTGTGTGTGTGTGTGGGGTGCTGTAGGTTCAGCGGTCATCTTGCGGCCCCTCTCAGCACGCTCTCGCACACCCCTACTATGCACATCCTGATGAAAAAATTGAGTGACAAGATTCATGGCTATCAGAGCAGCTGATGAGATGGAAGGGCAAAAGGAGGGTAAAAAATGGGGCCCACTCTATTTCTGATTATTATTCAAAGAAGAGGCAGAACATGGACGGTCCTGATACATCAGCAGACACAAGTAAAAATGAAAAATAAATAAGGGGCAACTGGCCATACGCAACCCCCTCCCCCATCCCTCACAATCTCTGTCTCAACAACAGTGTGAGAGATTTCGCTAAATATATTTGATATTTTTTTAAATATTATTAATAATTGTTGAAATGAAATTTAAGCTTGCTTAAACCTAAAAAATACATCCTCAAAACAGGCATAAATAGTATCATTACCAATTGAAAAAAAAAAATAGAAATATTAGGGGAAGGGATGGTTTTTAAACATGGATTCTGCTGTGGATTCTGTTTTGCTCATGCAGTCTCGGATTCAGAGGTTTATGTAAAAAAAAAAAAAAAAAAAGCCTTTTCCTGTCTATATCCTTACAGGAGCGCATAGAACAGCTTCACCTTGATTTACATTATATTGTATTTCAGAGAAATATTTTTATCCTTCATTAATGTGTGTTAAAATGTAATTTTAAGAAACTATGTATGCAGATAAGCAATACTTTACAATTATTTAAAAACAATACTGTATCCATAAATGGCAATATTATACACCCTTAAAAATAAGATATTCAAATTACGTTCATTCTGATTGAGGTCAAAGATATATGGAGTATAATCAATAAAATTTAAAAAAAACAATAACAATCTGAATATTTTAATCAAAAATGTTAATTCTCTTAATTATCACAATCAAAATATCTAAATCCAATTTTTTAAAAAAAAGGTGTGAGCTGATAGAAAAAAGTGAGAATTTTTAATAGTTACAATAATTGCATAATAGTTATAATAGCTTACGCTTTATGCATATTTTGTGACTGATTATGCCTAGTCATTTCTACACTGAAAAAAAAAGAATTGTTGCTTTAACTCAAAGCAAGATATCTGGTTGTCTTAAAATTGAGTTCATTGAAATTAAAAATTGGAGTTAATCAAATAAAGGTGATTGATTTGATCAACAGAAACTCAAACCACATTAATTATCTAAGTTGATTTGACAGAAGAAAAAATGCATTAAATCAAGAAAGTAATTTTTTACAGCGTATTCATAAATACAAATTCATGATTTTACATGTAATTCTCTCTCCTCTGAAAACTTTCTTATAACAAAAGCAAAATTATCCATTTAAAAAACAATTAATAGGTGTGGGTTAGAAGAAAACGTCACGTACACTGTGGTCAGCGAAGGTTCAGTAAGGAAACAAGGGAGGTTTTAGAGTAGGGGTAGGTCGGATTCGGAATTGCCCCACACACACCCCCCCCCCCTTTTGTAGGTTTTCAGCAATTGGGAGCAGCTCTCTGCCCAGATTACTCCTATTGTGCTCGGCCAGGAAAACCAAAACGAAAAGCACCTCCAGCACGGCTCACAAAAGCATTTAGAAATGACTTACAGTCTGGCACCAATACAAGCCACAATCTCAGCTATTCTACATTTAGCCTTGTCCGTAACAAACACCTGAGAACACACTGTCGATCAGAAGAACGTACGGCAAGACCTCTTAAAGATGAGAAGAGAATGACATTGACGGAAGCAGTCGCTCTTAGTCAAGAGCAAGGTGGTAGAATCACCTTATGAGAGAAAAATGTAGAAAAATGCAATTCAAAAAACACAAAGAATAGTTAAAGAAGGGACAAAAAAAAAAAGGCAATTCTTTTCAGGATAAAGAATACAAGGCCCAGCTGTGACATCGCCGGCTTTGAACATCTGACCGCCCCGCTCGTGTGTGCAGAAACACCCTGTCAAAATGCTTCATCCCCTCTATCATCGCTTCAGTTGACAGCTGTGAGGTTTAAAATAGTGTTTTTGAACATTCAAAACCGTTTCCTCAGAGATGAAACGACCAGAGCATAAACGTATTAATGAATGAATCATTTCAATTTAATAATGGAAAACAAAACAAACATGTTTGACAAAACCAAACTAATATTTTTACTGAAAAACATAGAAGTGATTGAATATAAGAAATGAATTAACATTTATTTATCAATGTTAGTTAAAAAAAAATGTAATTCATAGTTTCTTCATGTTATTTCATAGTGCATTAATTAATGTTAAACAAATACAGTAACAATTTACAGTAAGGGTCATTTGTTAATGTTAGTTAATGTAACATGAACTAACAATGAGCAATACATTTGTTAATCTTTATTAACGTTATATTTCATAAAATAGTTCACATGTGCATTAACTAATACGATGTTTGTTTTTAAATATGTATGTTGAAATTAACATTAAATGCTGTAGACGTATTGTTCATTATTAGTTCATGATGAGTCATAAAACCTTTTGATTTTAAAAATGTATTAATGAATGTTGAAATTAGCATTAACTAAGATTAATTAACTAAATTAAATGTAGTTAACTAAATTAACGAACCTTATTGTAAAGTCTTAAATAAAAATACACTGCAAAACGCATCTAAACTGACGTGATATTTCAATCAAAAATATGATTTAATATGACTGTTTTTAAGGGTCACGCAAAGACAGCACCTTAAGGCAACAACTGCACAAACACCACGCTCATAACATGAGGCCGATAAAACATTGTTGCGGAAAAGAAAATAAGGTTTATTAAAAAATGAACTGCAGAGGTAATAGTGTCCTCCACGATAGGGGTAGAGATAGAGGACCGGAGTGCTATTACCTTGAAATAGGCATGCAGCGGGCTTCTCAAACTGGCATCTAGTGTAAAAGCATCCTGCAGAATAGACTGAGGGCCTGGGGTGAAGCCATGTTAACTCTGCAATTCTTTAAGTTCAGTGGAGCTGAAAAACACAAACTGTTCTGGAGAGAGAGAATAGAAGAAAGGAGCCTTTCTCATCTCCCGTTTTTGTGCCTGCTTTGCAGGAATTCTCTAAATTGTGGAGATGAGCGTAAATGGGAGCATTTCGGAGCGCCGAGATGGGACAGATAGGGACAAAACAGGGCCATAAAAACAGCTGCATTACCATACATTATTATACACAATATTTTGCACTCACTCTCTTGGACGGGCAATCAAAATGGCCTTTCTCTTCACACCAGACACATTTGCGGCTTTAGATGATAACCCTGCTTTTATTTTCCCTTCGCAGACTCCTGGTCTCTCGGTTGAAGGGCTGCACAAAGCCCCTGCATCTCAATGTGTGTGTGTGTGTGTGTGTGTGTGTGTGTTTGTGGGTCAGTATGTATCTGATGTGATTGTGCATTGAGATGGTGACACACAAAAGCTGCCCAGACTGGGTGAAGCTGTAGTATATATAGAAGTGTGTGTGCGTGTGTGTGTGTTTCGGAGGTGACCTGAACCGAGAGGGACAAGTAGAGCCAGGAAGACAAACAGACTGCAAAAGAAACGATGAGATGTCTGAGTCAGAAAAGAGAAAAATAGATGAATGCAGAAAAAAAACGACAGATAAATAGATGTACTTGATTTGATAATTTAACAATTATTAACTTATTTTTTTAATTATTGATGATGATAATAATAATGTATTTACAATGTAAAAAAAGAATTGTTGGTTTAACTTAAAAAAAACGAAGTTACCTGGTTTCCTTAAAATATTGAGTTCATTGAAGTTAAAACTTTGAGTTAATCCAATGAAGGTGATTTGTTTACCTAACAGAAACTCAAAATATTATGTTATCTGAACCACATTTATTATGGAAGTTGATTTGACAAAAGAAAAAATGTGATATTTTTTTTTACAGTGCAATAATTATAAGTTATATAATTTATCTGGGCAGCCAGAGCTTGTGAAGAAAATTTTGAGTATAGATGTAAACAAGTTCTTTTAGTATTTGAACACTTATTTTATATTGAGAACAACAGTTTATTCTGATTCTTATAAGTTCTTGCAAACCTGCAATGAAAGTCAAAAATACCATTCATCACCAATGAATCGGACTGACTTTGTTTCTCAATCTTGATTGCAGATTGCTTAGGTTTTTGTACTGGAAACAAGACATATACTCGGAAAGAAAATCTTTTTTGCTGTGTAAGACTTTTTAAAAAATATGTATTGGAGTAAATTATCGTACTGTGATAAACGCTGGACCACTACAGCTGTTGTATTGTGGTCTGTTCTTGTGTTGAGGAGAGAAACGGGACATAAACATGGAGTGGAGGGTTATCCTTGGGCTTATCATGTCAGGCCATACAAATTCATTTCATATTCAGTGGAATGGCTGTTCACTGCAGGGGACTCGCTGCACTACCTATCCCACTCTCCCCCCTTTCTCTTTGATTTGCTTCATTTGAGCTGTGCTGTCCCCGGCAGCTTGTTAGAACTGCCACCTCACAGACCGGGCCCCCTGGATCGAGCGAGAGAGAGAGAGAGAGAGAGAGAGAGAGATGGAGAAGATGCTAAGGATTGGGGAGGCCTCGCCAAGAACGTTGTCACAAGCCAGGGGTGAACAAGCACAGATCCCAGCCAGAGGAGGAGGGATTGCTGAGCAGGGCATGCCATCTACTGATAAAACACCGGTACTGAATCACATAGCCAAACACAAAGACTAACATCAGAGTGACATGCTTTCATTTTTTAATAATATCTTTATGCTGCTTCAATTTAATTGTTTTCCTAATAGTTCATTGGTAACACTTTTTCTTAAGGTGACAGTTACAAATTGCTTCATGTACTTCCTCCAGTAATAAGAGTAAATTATGCCTAAATTACAAGAAACCCTAAACCAAACCGTACTCTTTAGCAAGTACATGTAGTTAATTAATATTTCTCAATACTTATTTGAGTAAGTAAAATGTAATTACGTCTTTGTTACACTGTAATTATACATTTAAGTACTAAATAATATTAAGTAACTATATGTACTTACTATAGGTTTAGGGTTAGTTACTTGTAATTATGCATAAGTTACAATAGTAACTACATGTAACATATGTAACCAAAGTTACCAAATAAAGTAACTGATTTTGTGAAAAGTGATTTTTATTCTTTGTCCATTGTCGTTTGATTCACTGACAGCTGCGAGAACTTAGGCTCCTGTCACTTTGAGAGTGAATGCACAGATCTAATGTACTGATGCTCTTCACATGCGTTTTTTTTTTCTCAATTGTTTGTTCAGTTAAAACATAACCGACTGTTCACTAGGATATTTGCTATTTTTTGACATAATTTTGTGTGAATTTGTCCACTCAAGTGCAAGAAGACATGAAAGAGAACTCTGTTTAGTATTAGCACTATCTGAGACACTTTCTGAATACACTTTGGTCAGCGATGCATCATCACAAAAGTTTAAGCTTTGACAATTTAAAAAAGGTTAGTGCACCCAAAAATGAAATTTCTGTCATTAATTACTCACCCTCATGTCGTTCCAAATGCATAAGACCTTTCTTCATCTTCAGAACACAAATTAAGATTTTTTGATGAAATCCATGAGCTATCTGACTCCTCCATGGACAGCAATTTAATCACCACTTTTAAAGCCCAGAAAGGTGGTAAAGACATTGTTAAAACAGTCAACATGACTACAGTGGTTCAACCTTAACTTTATGAAGTGACAACAATACTTTTTTTTATGTGTAAACAAAAATAACAATAACGACATAAAAACCAACATAGTAAACACAGTGCGGCGCTTCCGTGTTCTACAACAGAACGTCGACTCATTATCGTAAGTATCACATGCATGAGTCATTTTGCTCACGTGTACAGAGTCGGCCAATACTGAGCCGGCGTTCGGACGTGAACACGGAAGCCCTGCACTGTGCTTTCTACGTCAACAGCGAAGTTACTTTTGTTCTTGTCGCTTCATAACATTAAGGTTGAGCCACTGCAGTCACATGGACTATTTTCACGATGTCTTCAGTACCTTTCTGGGCTTTAAAAGTGGGAATTAAATTGCTGTCTTTGGAGGAGTCAGAGAGCTCTCGGATTTCATCATAAATATGTTGATTTTGTGTTCTGAAAATGAACGAAGGTCTTACAGGTTTGAAACGACGTGAGGGTGAGTAATTAATGAAATTTCATTATTGGGTGAACTAACCCTTTAAATTGTCAAGGCTTAAACTTTTTTGACGATGCATTCAACTGTCCTGAGCATCGTTCACATTTGCTCATGTTGATATATTGTTAGAAATCCAGAAATTGTTACCCGTCAACTTGCGCGTACTTTCATTTTTACTCGCATTTGTCGCTTGACGATTGTTAATTTTAGGCCATATATATATATATATATATATATATATAAATATATATATATATATATATAGGGCCTAAAATTAACAATGTTTTATATATATATATATATATATATATATATATAAAACATTGTTAATTTTAGGCCCTATATATATTATATATAATATATATATATATATATATATATGTATATGTATATATATATATTTATATACTGTGTGTGTGTATGTGTGTATATATATATATATATATATATATATTTATATTATTAATACATTTTAAAAAATATGACATTTTATTGCCGATAAGACAAGCAGAACATAATTATTTTCTCAGTATTTCATCTGTTACAGGATGTGTACTCACCATGTTCATTAGTGCAACATCACACCGGTACGTCAGTCGGCATGCACATCCTGAAAGGAAACACGGCCTTATTAAAGCAAGTATTTCTTCTCAAAAAGATTAATTGCAAAGTACATTGTCTAAAAAATGAAGAAAATCTGCAAAGACAGAACAGAGCAGCTGAATTCCTCAGCTACATGCTCCTTTTTTATTATTTTTGACAAGGTGCAAAAAAATGATCCATTTAGGTCAGAGGGACAAGAGACATAACTGCCTCAATTACCCATAATGGCACACATATGTGGCAGCCGCCTCCATTTTACGTGAATCAATCTAAAACGTTCAGATTCGTGCCTACATTAGGTGCGGGGAAAATACTTGGTCATCCGTCAATCCAACGGAGGGTCAAAATAGAGAATGAAATTTTGAGAAAAAAATCTAAAAATTATTGTATTCCAACCTCTCTATTTGCCAAGGTCAGACTCATTCATCACAGTGGGGTGTGCTGGGAGTCAGGACGAAGGCTTGAATGCATAATGACAGAGGACAGGCAGTGTGCGGAGGTGAGGATGAAGGGGGCACAACAAGATACAGCCTCCCCACCCTTTCTGAACCCAGCCTAGATGATTAGATGTCCAGACGCGGGATAACCTTGGGCTAGACCGGATAAAATGTGCCCAAGGAGGTGCCGAAGGAGATGGAGCTGGACTAGGACGTGACGGAGAGCTGCGTGCTGTTCACAAATTATTTTCATTTTCCTGTTCATTTGATATGTAGTCAAATTGATCTATTATTTATCTATTATGATGCAAATATATATATATATATATATATATATATATATATAGCAAGGCAACATTACTGAACCCCTACCATCCCCCCACTGTAGACCCCATGAAAAAATAAATCTAATTTTCCCATCTCCGCCACCAAGCGTCATTCCCCTCCCGCAGGCTCCCCCACCACCACCACCACCTTCCTCTTATACCGCGCACCCCTCTTTTTTCCTCTGAGCAAGGCTCCATTTTGTAATAAGTTCTGATCAGTGTTTCTACCAATTTGCATTCTACTGAGGAAATGGAGGAACATCCCTGATGAGGGAAAAAATGGAAAGAGATAGTGAGGAGGGAGAGAGAGGGAGAGAGAGAGACAAAACAATCAAATATCCGACTGAATGTGTGTGTGTGTGTGTGTGCGTGCGTCCCCGGCTGCGCATGTGCCGGTGTGTTTGTCCGTTTTGTCTGTAAGGCTGCTGGAATGTCAGGAAAGCTCATTGTACTATTTGCTTATTCAAATTCAATCAAACAGCTGTGCTGAACAGGAGGGGAGAAGGTGACTGTGTGAATATGTGATCATCAGGCTGATAGCTCAAGAGCTGGAGGACTACCTGTGGAAAAAACCAAACCATCACCCATTGGCTGTTGCCATTAAACACAATCATAATTCTGTAGATTAGAACTTCCATGTCACACAGTCACAAACACACCATACACTGATTTGCACACATAAATCTTTTTACACACACAACTAATAAGCTTTTGGACCTGGTAAATATGCAAATAATAATATGAATTTGTTCATCATTTAGTACCTAATTAAGTATGGGAGCTGATGGCAGCTATTCCACAAAACTCTGAATGTTTGTCGTCGATTTACATTGATTTTATTGAACTTAAAAAAAAATGCCTATAACCTCCCCAGCTAAAATGTACTGATTGATTGATTGATTGATTAACATATGCATTTTATACTATAAATATGATTACTTTAACATATTCATATTTTGATACAAGTTGGGGAACTTCCCTTTTGTTTTTTTTACTTGGCGAACAGTAATTGGAAGAGTAAAAAAAAAAAACTGAAGTTAATTCTACTGATTGTTTTAGTCATTAAAAAGTATTAAAACACTTTAAAGATAAAAATTACTCATATTAAAATGAATTGGTTATATTTTGAATTACATATTATAAAAATCACATGCAAATGTTTGAAGTTTTTTTCTCTCTCCTAAAACTACAGGTTTAATATATTAGTGTTCATGGATCCAGAGAAAAGTGCTCAACATAAATTATTAAATAAATAAATATAAATACAAATTTTAAAAAAGAAAAGAAAAATACATAAATACAAGCATACGTAAAGATAAAAGTACAAAATGAACATTGCATTTTCTACAACAAATTCATACATTAATACAAGATTTGAAGAAACACATATACTGATATAACCTAGTAATCTCTTTCATATATACTGATAGACATTATGACTCGATTGTAGGAGGCTCTGGGCTGTTTTGGGGATATTGTTAATGGGTGTTCGGGGCTGCTCTCAGGATTGATGAGAAAGATAGAAAAGTTAATTACAGCCTGGTTGGAGCGACCCTTCCTTTGTCTGTATACAATACGTTTTTCATTTATAGTGTGGAGATCAGCCGTTATCTTCACCTCTGGAGGGACAGTGAGAGAAAAACAATTGCAGATTCTCTCACACAATTTCTCCATCCAATTCCCAACCATGCATTTCTGAGCAGAATTAATTTCCGTGACTATCTAATAAATCAGAAACAAGTGATTGGAGTTGATGTCAATCCAGATGGACACAATGAAATCTCCCTCTCTGGTTAAAACTGGCTTGCCCCTGGCTTTCTGCTCTCGTGTTGCTGACTGCTGCATCATGGGATAGTGCATTCTGATTCAGTTCAAACCAGATATTAAGGGTGAAAGTTCATAGTCTTGCAACAATACAATAACATACATTCAAAAATGCACAGCGTGTCTTCATGTTGAAGCCAGTCTGCCTGCACTTCATCATGGGATTATAATTATTCATGGGCAAATATTTTGTGTCGCACGCTTCATTAAACACGGCTTCGCTTCGAGGCAAACAAATTCAAAGTAGGGTACTGAGGTGTCATCCTCCTAGGCAACATAAAGACGTTAACATAAAGTTGTGAGCATGTGATCCCCACAACCGAGCCCTTCCTTTCCAGCAGGTGAGCAGCAGGTCTTCGGACAGGGTGCAGGAATGCAGCCGGAGCGTGGCGTTATAAGAGAGAGGTTAAACGATTCTGCCGTAACACATTGATCTGCCTCAGATCCAGAGTTAGATATCCCCAATCCCCCTGTCCACACCGCCATTACAGAATTAGCCTAACTGCTGCCTCACCATGGCTCAACAGAAAGGCCACACTGAATACTTCTCCACCGTCTTATTGATTTTCACGCCCAGAGACGCCGCGCCCCCAAAGGCCACTGAATTACAGGCCGTTTTACAGGGAATTACACCAGTGCTGGAAACTTTACAGAGATATGGGTGTCAGGGATCAGTCACAGTACAGACCCTGAAAACAGAAACTCTTTCCAACTTCTAATGGAGATGACAGATCTTCCACACTGTAAAAAAAAAATGACCGTGATTTTAGCAGTAAAAGACCGTAAAAATGCTACGGTAAAAAACAGGTTTACAGAAAGTTTCCATACTACACATGGTGAATAGCTGTAATAGATCTAATTGTACATTTAATGACATTTCACGGTAAAATACCGTTAATTGACAGTTTTTTGAAGTGAAAAATAAGTCATTCACAGTGAAAAATTCCCTGCATTACACTTAACATTCAGTTACGTACTTTAGGGTTTTATGTTACATCTAATGCTGTTAAATTAATGCTTATTGCATTTTTAAAATTTCATGTGTGTTACCATGATGGTGTTTAGTGTTTGTGTGAATGACACCGTGTGCGTCTTCTATAGAAAAGCTGCTTGTGATTCATCATGTGACTCTCATCACTGTGGCTGATGGTCATCAGTGTATTACAATGGTACAAAACAGATATTAGTACTTCAATAGGTTGGTAAATTAACATATCAATTAATAAAATAACTTTTTTGACCTTAAATTTAACAGATTAATTTAACAGTGTGTAAAATAAACTTAGGAGCCGTAATTATTACAATATAAACCTTTAAATTATACAGTTTTGATCTGTGAAATAGACAGCTGTCCCCTAAAACCTAAAACATAAACCTAAAACCTTTACCGTTTTTTTTACAGTAAAGTTCTGGCAACAACAGCTGCAGGTGTTTTACCGTAAATTTCACCCAACGGTTCTGTATATCATCTACACGGTTCTGTGTATCATCTAATGGCGTAACCATGTAACTTCTGTTGCTGTTCACAGTTTATCGTGAATAAAACACAACTATGGACCAATCAGAGTCATAGACAGGAAGTAACTGTTTTATAATCGTAAGTACACTTTAACCAAATTTCAATTGATCCTTCGCAAAGATCCGCCCCCTTCAGTTACTGTCCAACAAGCCATGCGCTCTCACGCCACACATCATGTTCTCACGAAGTGAAAAATACATCCTAGAGCAAAAGAGGACGCTGACAACGTGTTGACAGACATCTGAAACAGTTTCATATTTATTATATCGTATTTTTTTTTAAAAAGTTTAAACAAAAAATAGCAAATAGTGTCTCTTTAATGTGTTGTGACAGATCGCTGTAGCTCCTTCAATCGGCTCGTGAGCCGATCATCTTTTCATACTAGTTCTTTTATAGCATCAAATAAACATGAATGAACATCAGAAGGAATGTTGTTTCAAGTGCCAAAAGTCGTGAGTACACACAATTTTTAACTCCCCTGACTGCTTTGTTGTACAAAATGGCGGATTCTTGGTTATGATTGGTTAGATCGCCTGTCAATCAAACTGTTTGCAAAGGGTCAATTACCTATAAAAATACACTTAAGTCCTCCTTCAGTGAGACAAAAAGCACTCTACAGTTCAGCTAATTGCATTCAATATATATTTCAACTATAATATATTTTCATTTAATTCCAATTACATAAAATGAATAGTCTGAAAACATATTTGCAAGTACTCTTTTTAAAAGTATGCTAAAGTGTACTTCATTTTCACAACTGACCATCTATGGGAGACAGAAGAAAGTGTGCTTCACCTAAAGCAAGTTTAAGAAGGCACGAGTCCACTGGCACTTGTCAGCATCTCATCTTCCACACCCTTTTTTTTTGAAGGTTGCAACAGCATTTAAGCAACAGATGCTCACATGATGAAAGTGAAGTGAAAGTCGTGGTATGATCAGGTATGGTGACCCATACTTGAAATTTGTGCTCTGCATTTATCCCATCCAAGTGCACACACACAGCAGTGAGTAGTGAACACACACCCGGAGCAGTGGGCAGCTATTGCTACAGCGCCCGGGGAGCATTTTAGGGTTAGTTGTCTTGCTCAAGGGCACCTTAGTCGTGGTATCGAAGGTGGAGAGAGTGTTGTTTATTCACAATCCCCACCTTCAATTCCTGCCAGCGTGGGAATCGAACCGGCAACCTTCTGATTGCCATGATGGTGGCCATGTAAGAAATACGGACCCAAAAAACACAAATGTGTTTCCCATAAGCCATATTATCCCATAATGATAAAAGCTTTATCTGCATAATAATGTGTAGATTAAGTAGAGTAATCAGGTCACCCTTCTATTGGGCTTTAGATGAAGGCCTCTCCTAACCACACCTCCCAAGAAGACGAAAAACAATCATTCTGCAATACGCATGTAGTACAGGCTGGTGTTAGATCTGTTGACACGTGGTGACGTGCAGCATTGTATCGTAGTGCTGCTAATGTCTGATTTTCTGATTTTATTTACGTCTGGGGAGGGCGTTTGATCCGAGCTCTGAAGCGCCGTTTACAACGGCGCGTGTCACGTCAAAAATTGTGCGAGGCAAAAGCCCTGAGGATAGAGGTTAATTCAGGGAGGGGAAAAAGCGGCTGCTGTGTCTCTTTAATGTGATAAACAAGATGAAGCTGGAGAGAACTTGACATGTGTAGATTTTACATATATTCTGTTGATAAGTAGAATGACATAAAACATTGACAAGTCTTATTTTTTGTTCTTTTTGAGTGAATGCAGAAGGAAGCAAAGGCCCGTAAGACATGCTGAGTGAGCCAGAGGGACGGCTCAGAGTTGGCTGACTAATAAAAAAATTCTCTCTCTCTCTCTCTCTCTCTCTTTGTCTACCTCTCTTCTCTCTCTGTGGCACCTGGCAATCTCTAGACTGGCAGTGTATGGTTACATTTCATTTTTTTCTCTAGCTTTGCCTTGTAAAACTCTCTGTGCATTGGCTCACATTGACCTCAGTGGAGACCCACAAAAATGAAAGGGCCTTTATCTGTTCCAGGTGTGTGAGCAATCACATCTCGTTAGGGTGTGTGTGTTTGTGTGTGTGTCCTGGTTTGACCTACATTATGGAGGACCCAAAGTCCTTATATTGTATTTTGTTCATTTACAAAGAAAAAAAAGTGTGGTTTACTTCACAGGGGACTGATTCTCTCTCTACCGAGTCTAACAAATTATATATATATATATATATATATATATATATATATATATATATATATATATATATATATATATATATATATATATATAAATATATATAGCATCCTTAGCACTGCATATCCACTCACAAAAATAAATTTGATATATTTACATTTGAAAATGTACAAAACAGCAACATGATCTTAACTTAACATCGTAATGATTTTTGGCATAAAAGAAAATTTATTATTTTGAATACAATGTATTGTTGGCTGTTGCTACATGTGGTCTAGGGTCACATTTACACACACATATACACCCTTACAAATATATATATATATATATATATATATATATATATATATATATATATATATATATATAGTGTGTGCCATTAATTAACTTCTGGCGTATAGTTTCGAATAGTGGTGAAAAGTCCATTTTTGGACCCTCACAAATCATTTGCGAGGGTGGAGACGGCGGTGGCACGAAGACTGGCAGCGAAACAGATAGAAATCAAATCATCTTTTAGAAGAACATTTTTCATGGAATCTCAATCCTGAACCAATCAGGCCACACACAAGCCCACAATCAAGCTCCGCGGCTCCTTACAAGGGCTGATAAAATTTCAGATAAGTGATGGCAGGTCGAAGCAACCCATCCCATTTTTCAGCTTTGTTACTTTTTTGCTAGACTCATTATTTCACCCGTTCGGGGACCGGACTGTCACACACAACCCACGTTTGATATATGAACATCGGTCCATCACTAAGATCCCCTCCTGCCAGAGCCAATGAGTTGTGTGGGTATGCAGCAGAGAGCGGGCTGCCTCCCCGCCATGAGCAGACAGAGACTGATAGTTTGAGCTGGATGTAGTGAGGGGGAGCAGGGGACTCTGCTCTGGACAGGTTACAAATAGGGCTGAGAGTGAGGAGCTCAACCTGAATAAATGCTGATCTTCTATTGAGCCTCTCTCATCCACTAACTGTCATTGCAGCCCAGCTGCGGTAACATTAAAGAGACTCAATCAGCACTGGAAAGAGTGAGAGTGGAGAACTAGAGCGGGCCTCAGACAAAGACTTGGGGAACGCTGCACAAATAACACAAACCGCAATCACTGCAGCCCTCGCTGATGTAACACAGGTTAATCTATTAGCAACTGGCAGATTTGAGGCAAAAGTGAGTTTGGCTGAGAGCAAGGTAAAAGAAATTAAATGAAATTTGCCAGTGCTGTGCATGCCTTCGCTTCCTGTTCTTTTGCTGCCAACCTCAATGTCTCTTTTCCCTACAATCAGTGTCAGCAAAAAGTGGTTTGCAAGAAACACTAATCTAACGTAGAGGAAGAGCCCTGCTCCTACACCCTTTATCTCTTCGGGAGATGGACTTCAATACGCAAAAATCCCATCATGCAACTGCAGCCTGCTTGCACCGGAGAGAAGGGCAGGGTTGCCAGGTAATTGGTCGGCAGTGGACGAACACAAGGTACGAGACTACCCATGGCGGAGTGGAGAGGATAGGGAGGGAGAAAGAAGGGGTGTCTTGACAACCCCTCCAGCGCACTCCCCCCCTCCCTCCTCACGACAGCCTCTCCCACTCCATATAATGTACAGCCCCTGCTGTACCCTGAATGCATCTGAGGCTCCTCAGCTTCAATAATGATGTGTGTCACACCACAACCACCGCAAGAAAGGGGGAGCATGGATATGGCAGAATTTTGTTTCTTTCCTTCATTCACAGCTTTTTTGGTAAACCCATCATGCATTAACTGAAAGTCACATATGTGATATTAAATTAAAATCTCTCCAGATTATGTCATGATAAAAAGCTGAATAATATCCAAGAGTAAAAACGGTGAACATGGCTGAAGTGGTAGCAGCCGAAGAGCCGAAGAGGCGGAGCACATGCGAACACTGTCGGCACGCCATTTGCCTCTTTCTACCCGAATAAATGAAGCAGAGAAAAGAAAAACAGAAAAGAAAAAATACGTTTCTCTGATTTATTTATGATGCAATAAAGGCATGTTGAACGCATCAGAATAGGCAGCAGTGGTCAGACTGTCAAAGAAGATGAAGTGTCTTCATAGTTGAGCAGGCGACTGAAAGAGGGAGAGAGAAGAGCAGAGCCTGAGGTTGTGTTGTGGCAGGGTGTTAACCATCTCGCTTCCACACACACCCAAACTACAGACCACCAGAACCACCATCAGCTGTCTCATCAACACATACTCTCAATCTAACACATGAGCCCAGAGAATAACACTACAGTAAGAGGCACAATAGTACCCGACTGCCACTGACAATGATAACACTGTTTTATTTTGAGAACACAGTGTGATTACTTGCAATTGTCGGGACTAAAATTGTCGTTTTTATATACATATATATGAAAATGAAAACCATTCCTGGAAAGAAAGAAAAAAAAAAACACAGAAGTTCAACATTTGAGATATTCTTCAAATCGTGCTGCCTGGGAAAGGGGGCAAACCTGGAGTTGAGATTTGGGCTGTGCTCTATTCAGTTCAGAAAGTCAGAATTTCATACTATATACTTCATTAACACATACTAGGAAAAGTGCAATAGCTAGAATGTGATTTGAATTCCAGAACTCTGTGATTGTGATTTCTGATTTTTAAAACACTGTAAATGAGCTGTTCTGATCCACATGCAAAACAAATGCCACACTTTATATCATTGTTATACTCTGCAATTTGCTTGTCAGTTGACATTCTTTATTGACAACCGAACACCTGCAAAGCTAATGGCAACATTTGGTTTTCTTATACGAAATTTTTTCAAGCATCAGACAATGAAAGCCTCAGAAATCAGAGATATAGGAATATCTTACATACGACTCTGAATTGAATACTAGCTTACTATTAAATGAGGGCTGAAGACTGCAAATTAAAACCATGTGAAACAGCACATACGCAACAACGAAGGTTTCAAAAAGTATTACGCCTCATTGTCAACATGACCTCTTTTCAGTGCTGTTCAGACTGCTATTTTAATTCAGTAATCCAACATTTGCCTGTGTGGTCAAGTAAAAACAATAAAGAGAGACAGCAGCTGACATTACTTCCAGTCAAACACATTGCCAAATGTTGCAATCAATATAGCTCTGTTGTACACTGCAAATATATTCAAATGTAGTCAATTTGCATAAAGTCCACTGTATATACACTGTACAGAAATAGTAATAACATGACCATACACTATTCTGAACATAGCCAAGGTGTATGTATGGAGAGATGAGAAGGTTTATGTCAAAGACAACATCGCCCTCTGCAGGTGGAGGACAGAATCTTGTAAATACAATCACAAAGAAGCCACCAGCACAATCACCCTCTCATATGGATTTCTGTACATAACAATACACAATAAAGAAAGAAACTGAAAGGACTAGAGCTAGAGGAGATGTAGATATTCATATATTAGAAGGAATATTTGAGTACTGAGATGCTTCCTGAGTTTGTTGCAAAGCTAAGATTCAACCTGGTGAAGCCTAACCCCCCCCAAATAAGCAAGCAAAAGAAAAAAAGTCCTCTACCCAGTCTAATTCAAGCCTAATTCCGCCCATTTTACCTCATCATTATTGGACGAGAGCAATTTCCACTGACAGGCTGAAATCACCTTGACGAAACACTCATTTTTACGTAACCACTGCTCTCTCCTCTCTATGCTGCTCATCCGAAGATGTATTAACAGTTTTCTACCTTGCATGTATTTGAAAAATACCAGTGATTTCATATAATTTAATGTGCTGCAGATGGGCCAGATTCAAACTGCTCGGTCAGAAAATACAGCCCAAAATTGCTGTGCTTTCTAATATTGCTGGCACTCCAGGCAGATGGGAATAAACCGGAATGGAGCACAAATGTACTTTTCATATTTGCAGGTCTGCTGTGAATCTCCACCTCTAAGGTGATAAAAATTGGACGTCTGCGGCACAGATTCAAATAAGTCGGAAAGGCACAGCACACATCCATCTTAATGCAGGGGGCAGGGATCGAGCGAGAGCAAAACGCGATAGTTGTTAGCGCGACTCTAAACTATTTTTTGGCATTGCTTTTAGGATCGCTCTGATTTTCATTCAAATATAAGCAAGCAATCATCATTATCATCTATGAGACAGTTTCCAGCTGTAGGAATTACGATAGACCACACGTATTAACATGAACAATCATCCTCATGCTCTCCCCGCAACCGTTCCATTATCTCCCATCGCACAAAATGGCTTCCTCCCCGTAGAGCAGCCTACTGACCCGCAAAGACACAAGGGGGTTGGATTTGAAAGATCTCCTCCATCACCTGCTCCTCTGTTTCATGTGTCGCATTACAGAAAATTCCAGAAATCAGCTTGACTAGATTGGGTCTGAAGCAAGCCCTTTGATAGCGCCATGTGTCCTTTCATGTTTGTGAACGGTTCCTTCACTTTAGTTTACTAGAACAACACTTTACACGCTGGGGAGAATACCCTTGAAACTTGACAACCAAGCTGCCTTTCTTCTGAGGAGGCACAGAGAATACTGAAGGTTTCTTTTCACGTTATTTTCCTCCCCAGCAAGTTTTCGAGATGCAACAGTGATACGCAGGAATGTTATGCATTAGTTTGCTTGTACTTTTAGTGTGCAAACCTGGGTTTAATCCCAACCTGACGCACATCAGACTGAGGGTACGTTTACGAAAAACGATTTGCTAAAGTTTTTCCTTTGTGTTTTTCGCGCACAGATGACAACGTTGTTAAAGGGTTCCCCATTCACACAGATTCACGAAAATGACTAAAAACGTTGTATCATGCACGTGATGCCAGTAGGTGGCGATGTCACTTTGTAAAGAAAAACTACGAGCCCTATTTTACCAATATAAGCGCATGGTTTGAAGTACATGCCGCAGGTGCACTAGGGCATGTCCGAATACACTTTTGCTAGAGTAACAACAGAAAAAATGTCCGGGCATGGTCTAAAAGGGTTGTACCGAGTCTCTAATTGAGTCATGGGCGTGTTTTGGGTGTAATGCGCACTAAACCAATCAGAGTGCCTCTCATTCCCTTTAAAAGCCAGGTGCGCTTGTGCAATGGCGGATTCGCTATTTAAATGGTGGAATATAGACACGCTCATCCTGATGTGTCAGTTTAAATACCTGTGTATTGTCACGATAGGTCAAATAATTAGCCAATTTCATTCTTCATTACTGAACATTAGTAACTCTGATACATGCAATGACTATCCATTATGTAGGCATTTTTATCTTTATGTACACAATAATAATCTTCTACATTGTAATCCATTTATATTTAATATTTGGCATGTTTGTGTGCTGCTGTTCGTGCCTGAGTGTGTAACAAGCGTTGTGAACCTGCAAAGTGGCGTATATTACTAACGCGCTCTTTAAATAACAAAAATAAACTAAAAAAATACTGCGCCGTTGACTTTAGATCAGGTTTTTGTTGGTCAATTCGCAGTTGTTTTCAGTTGCCTCAAAATAGCAACACGCCAACAATGCGCTTGATCACACCTTATTTTCAGACCAGCTCGCACTTTCTTCCTAAGTTGGTGATGTAAACTCCAAAATTTACATAAACTTTGCCCCCGAGAACATGCAACAAAGTGGGCGAGGCCATGTTGGGATGCTTTAAAGAAGAGAAAGAGTTGTTGTCGTAGAAGGTTGTTGCCATTTTATACCGGACTGCTTCACAAACGAGGGTCAATTCAACGCTGGATTTGCACAAAAGATTAACAGGATGGGACATGTAGTTGAGGAGTTGAATCAACTCCACAGAAACTACATAGATTTATCCACTATCCTTTCAGAAACGTCCTTGTAACTTCTTCCTGAGTCTCTCCATCAGTGTCCGACTCCGGTTTGAACAATGTAAGGCTGAACTCTGTTACTGGTAATCCTCATTTTGGCTGTGTGAGATTCTCCAGCTTTGTTGTTGTTGTTGAGCAACTGAAGCTTGAGGTGTTAAAGCTCCGCCCTCTTCTGGAAAGGGGGGCCGGGAGCAGCAGCTCATTTGCATTTAAAGGGACACATACACAAAAACGGCGTGTTTTTGCTCACACCCAAATAGGGGCAAATTTGACAAGCTAGAATAAATGATCTGTGGGGTATTTTGAGCTGAAACTTCAGACACATTCTGAGGACACCAGAGACTAATATTACATCTTGTGAAAAGGAGCATAATAGGTCCACTTTAACAAGGCAAGATAAATTGTCTAGTGGTGCAACTCCCCAAAAATGGAATAATTAATAATTCATGATATTTAACATTTTAATACATATAAATTGCATCCCATCTATCGTAACGAGCATTACATTTCTGATGATATGTCATACACATCTGCAATTCCATAGATTTTTCCCAGTTTCTCTCGCTCTCTTCTTTTTTTTCTTTTTCTTTTTCTTTGGGAGTAAGAAAGAAGAATTCACACAGTCAAAAGCAGGTTTGATAGATTCACACCCAAGGACTTTAGAGGGACTGAGAGGAGCTTTTTAATCTCCGGCTCAAGCTCTCCATGCATTTCAATAATTTCTAACTAGTTATCTGAAAGTTCATCTATCGATCACTATCATCAGAAATTACCATTCAGCTCAGAAAATATGAATTTGATAGGATCTTCTTTGCTTACGTTGGCTCTTTCTTTCCTCTCAAGATTTATCCCGAGATTGACCTGGTGCTTTCTGCGCCTGTGTTATTGAACACCTGGCAGCTGAGCCCTTTGAGTCGACTGATGCCTTTAGCAAGACTGCTCAGACTCCAGGGTTATTTCAGCAGGATTTCCTTTCAGAAAGACTAACAATCCAAATACACATTATACATAAAAATGCAGCCAAATAAACTAACAAAAGTTACAGGATCGCGTGGCATCAAAGGGGCCTGACGTTAAGCCAGACCTGGCCGTGAGCCGTGCCTTTGTGTGCAGTACCTGGAGAGATGTTCTTCACGTCTCAGGGTACCTCTCTGCTTTTTCACAGGATTACAAGAACTTTGAAGCCCCAAAACCCACCTGGTCCAATCTCCACACACCACTGCTTGCCTGTTCCCATTGGATGATAGCAGCTCGGGAGAGGAGCTTCCCTTTCCTCTTGTGTGTGACACCAAATAACCTGCATGTATCGCATGTAGCAAATGACACATTCAGACAAAAAATAAATGCTTTTGATGCATAGTGTCACATGTGAGAGGACAACACAAGTTCTGGTTTAGGTCATTTCTGGATTTCATCCATGAAATGATAATAATGATAATCATGATGATGATTATTCATGGCAACACTTTAGTTTATGGTCCAATTCTCCCTATTAAGAAGTTTCTTATTTGCATCCATAGGCTATTAGCTGTTTATTAGTACTTATTAAGCACATATTAATGCATATTAAAGCACATCCCTTAATCTTACCCAATACTTAATTTTGACAAGTACCTTACTAACTATTAATAAGCAGTATTTAGGAGTTTATTGAGGTCATAGTTAATAGTGAGAATTGCATCCAAAACTAAAGTGCTACCAAATTTGTAAATACACTAGCGGTCAAAATTTGGAATAATGAAGATTTATTAATGTTTTTGGAATAAATCTCTTATGCTCATCAAAAAGCTGCATTTATTTGATCAAAAATACAGTAAAACAGTACTATTGTGAAAAAATATTACAACTTAAAATGAATGTTTTCTATTTGAATATATACCACTCAGAAGTAAGATTTTTTTTTTAATAAATTAATACTTTTATTCAGTAAGGACCAATTAAATCGTTTCAAATAAATGCTGTTCTTTTGAACTTTCGGTTCATCAAAGAATGAATCATGGCAAGAATGTATCACTCCAGACTCTGCAAACATATTAAGCAGCAAAAAAAATTTAGTGATAAGAATCATTATTCAAATTTCAGCACCAATATTAACCGATACTAATTTAGCATCACATCAGAACATATCAGCATATTAGAATGATTTCTGAAGGATCACGTGACACTGAAAAATCAATATTCTGCTGCTGAAAATGCAGCTTTGCATCAGAAAACTGTTTTCTATTATATATAATTATTATATTTATATAGTTTCCACCTGGTATTAAGATGCATTATGGTCGATCGGATAACAAGTGGACGACGCTAAATACAGATGTAATCATGGTCTGAAACATTGTGAGCTTGTCCACTTTCGATCACTTCCAGAGGTAGTCGAAAACGCATTTGATCAGATTGCTTTCGTAGTAAACGCACATGTGGTCAAATGTGTTCGAACAGCCACAAAAGATCGCCTACTCTCCACCTCCTGACCTAATGTGGAAACATTAACCTATGGGAAGCATTCTAGCGTGACAGGATTTGAACTTTCTCAGCTGAAGACCCAAGTTTGGTTTGAAGGCGAAAAATGTACTAAGCACAATGTTCTCCCACCATTCCTGATTTGTAACATGGACCCACCAGTGGTCTTGCGGCTGATGCTCTCTATGTTTTTGCGTCATCTCCGGGCACATTCATGTGAAAATTGTGTGCGCTTATTTTGTCCATTAGATCAAAAGATACCCGCCCATTGATGGGTAAAAAAAATCAGGACAGAAGTGGACAAAAGAGACAAATATAAAAACACCAAGTTTATCGCTCATCTACTTGTGATGCGATTGACCAGAATGCATCTTAACTTGAGGTTTAAAGAGAGAAACATGAAAAAAAAAGAATTATTCCAAACTTTTGACCAGTATTGTGCTGTGTATAAGCATCTAGGCCAAACAGAAGAGAAATAGAAGCACTTCTACTAGTGGTCTCAGACATTCAGACACCACTAAAGGTCTATTTGATGTTATTTCTGTGTAAAGTTTTAAAAAAAACGTTGGAGAATAGGGAGCCAGAATATTAATGATGTTTGTGTTCTCCAAGGTCAGGAATCCAAAAGCCACCCCTGATTCCATGGGTCCATATACACTGACATATAGCATCCATCTTTACCACTGTTGACTCTTTCTCAAAAAGAAAAAATAAGTCAGAAATAGAAAGCGGCAGCATGCGAATGACCAAAGCCAGACCAGAGCCAAATGTCAGCAGAGCTACATAGAGTCTCCAACAGCCCAGAAAGAGCAAACACATGAGTGGGCAGGACCCTGCATGAGAGGGCGGCAATTCTACCTTCAAGGTGGGATGAATAATGAATGGACTTGCGATGGACACAGAGAGAGACCATCAATATTTCACATATCTATTCCTCTAATTTCACTCTCGCTCTCCCAGACTACTGCTTGCTGTCCCAACACAAATCCCGAACTGTTGCTGCTGAGATATAAGAGCAATATGTACACAAACCACCAGCACGGGACACGTCATGATACCGGCTCTGATATCTGCTAAAAAAAAAAAACATATCGGACATGCATTCTATTATACATATGGCATGAGTAGCGGTTCAGTGAAGAAAAACTACAGAAAGAATGAAATCCCTCTCGAAAAAGTGTTTAATAGTATTGAATGTGCATTTGTAGTGTACTTCAAATCTTAAAAGTATATTTTTTAAACAACTGTACTTGCAGATAGAATATTAATGAAATAAAAGGCCAAGTTTTACTTCAACTTTCATCATGCTTTATAGAATTGCACTTATTTTTATGTGTTAAATAACATTCTAAAGCATTTATAAAGTACTTAACTCTAGTACGTACATTTAAAGTTAATATATTTTAAATATCCTAAATTGCAATCAATGTGTAAATATTTTTCGATCAAGTTTCAACAGAAATGACATTAAAGTATATTTTAGTTTACCATAAATAGTACATTCAGCAGTACACTTTACCCATATTTCAAAGACAACAGAAGTAATTATGAAATAAAGATGTACTTAATTGGGTCAAAAAGCAATCTGATCAGCTAATTGCATTTAATATATATTTAAACTATTATACATTTTCATTTAATTGCAATCAAGGGTCTGAAAACATTACATTTAGTTCACACTTAAATATACTATTTCTGTAATAAGTTCTCTTTTTAAAACTATGCTGAAGTATATTTCTTTTTCATAAAAAATAATTTTCTATTTCTCCCAAAAAAGGTCTCTTATTCCTGATATTTTCTCCTGAATTCTCTTCAGACTTTCAGAAGAAATAACATAAATAAAAAAACATCAAAAAATTAGAACAGAAATTTCAATATGACTTACATATAATCAAAATTCTTCTATGAACCAGTGAAGCTAGGTACAATGTGGTACAATTTGTTAACATTACTTCATGCATTCAGTATCATTAACTTCTTTTACAACATTTATTAAACTAGTTTAATTTATAAATACGCTATTCATTGTTAGGTTTATTCATAGTTATTTCAACAACTGTCGTTTTTAATGATGCTATAGAAGTAAAGTTGAGTTGAGTAGTTCATGAAACTTAATGCATTAACTAATGTTACCAAAATGAACCTTATTGTAAAGTGTAACCAGATTAACTCTATACCACTAACCTGATATTTCCAACATCTCAACAATTTCTTTATTTTCTTTACATTTGTTCTTGAAATGTAAATATTATCAAGGACTTGATTTAGTCTCCGAGCTATGAAAGAACAACCTTGGGTTTGGCAAAAAATAAAGCAAGCACTTGGAAGGGAGTTTGGAAAGATGTCAAATTAGAAGCCACGTCATTTATTTGAAGGTATTACACTTCCCAGCACAGGCAAAACACTCAGCTTGCATTTAGGAGCCTGTCAGTATCAGCATAATCGAATGTAAATGAATGCATGCAATCAAGCTAAATTGGATGCACTCAAACTTAATTTCTTCACTTTCTCCCCCATGAACTCGTGTCCTCGCTAATGACCGCATTAGATATTCTTATGCCGTGCTTTGTGTGTAAATCCAATTGTCATCCCGGTTTCATATAGTGTCACTGTCCTGATTATCCTGCAGACCCCGAGACAACAATGGGAAGCGCCATGCTCACTGAACCTGCCACCATCACGCACACACACTCGTCTGATCTCATCACACTCCAGCCCATTTGAACAGGGGTGGCGGCCACCTCAATTCTACTGATGCTAAAGCCCTTTTCGCACAGACTGAACTACTGAAGTCACTTTAAGAGAGGAGAACAAAGGTGGAAGAGAAAGGGTAGTCGAGGCAGAAAGATTTAAACTGACGTGCTAAAAACATAAGGGTCAAAATCTCAAATTTCAAAAAGCCAACAAGCTGCTCAGCAGAATTCCCCAGACATTCATTAAACGCTAATCATGCTGTTACACACTGTCACGACGCTCTGAAGGTTAACAAATCAATATTCCTCATGCTTGCCATTCATTAAAGCGGTAGGACGACGTTTATGGTGCTTTTTTTGGCAATGAGCATCTTCCTTTATTGAGGGGACATTGAAATGTAGTGAATTGGGTCGCTTCATTGAAGCTTATTGTATTTTTTAAGTATTATGGTATTATGAGAGAGAGAGAGATCAACTAAACAAGTGAATTACCTACATCTGATGGCATTAATTTTTCAGGTCGATGTCCATAATATTAAAAAATCTGTTTGAATGTCCAGTGAGGAAAGGAATCTTTGTCTTTGTCCTTTTAAAAGTTAAGGGGATTTCCCTCTGCGCTAAAACAACTTCCTTATTCTGACTAGCTCATAAAAAGTCTTTGCAGTCATAATGCCATAATAATGTAGCTTTCACTGATACCATTGACGGACCCTTTCCAAATTCGGCATATTATTTATATAAAATAATATTTATTGAACAACAATATTTAAGTTAACAATAATAGCCAACACAAGCAACCAATAAACACAAACAAATATTAATAAAAGATGGAAAAAATTCAGAAACTTAACTTTTTTCTTCTGGAACAAGTAATAGATTAATAAAACCAAAGACTGCCCCCTTCATATACCCCAAATGAATCTCTTCCTTAAGCATACAAGAGTTAGAGGCAAATTCCCGAAGGAACGACTGGCCATGATGAAGCTGTTCTCTGCGGGTATATGAGCACTGTTACGGTAGTTTCCATCTGTGAAAGTATCAAAACAACAATTGTAAAATAGGTGCTATATTTATATATGAGTTACATACTTGAGGTCTAAATAACTACATTCTTGCCTAAAAACTTAAAACTGCATACTGTGACATAACAACAGTAATAGTTGTATAAAAACAAAATGATGGATGTGCTCGACTGCCATGAAAGTCACAAGCAAGCAGAGTAATATTTAAAATAATGGTGAAACTGTTCCAGTGCTGTTATTGGGGGAATTTCACAAGGGTCACAGCCAATCAGATTCGAAAATCAGAAAGAACTGTTGTATAAATATACACACACACACACACACAAATAAACGCACAGATCAGTCATGAAAGCAGCTGATCGGTTCTCTTAAAGCCGACTGTCCAGTCAATCCCGCTCAACTCAGTGCAGTCTGCCATGGGAATTGTTCTAGCCCTCCACCTTCCCCAGCACCACCTGCCTCGATCTGAACATTATCTCTTTTTTTGTTGTTGTTGTTTTGGTTTTTTTGGAAGGTTTATAAAAAATATGAAATGGGTTTTAAACTAGTGCCAAGGAACAAAGATCCTTTTGCCAGATATTTTTAGATTTCTACAACATGGTCACGTATAACATCCTCTTCACATAAGATCAGCATTCAGATTCTGCTATTGTAACATTTGTCTAAAAGTTTTATTTTCTGTGGTATAGTAAATACTTCCTCCTCTCCTTGTTCCTCAACACTCCCTTTTCCCCACTTCAATCGTTCTGCGTTTAATAACCCCGTGGAGTGGAATCAGCCACCCGGCAGAGGAAACGCTGACGCCGTGCCCAGGCCACACACAAAGCACAGCACAGCTCAGAAAGAGAGAAACATGGCTCGTCTGATCAAATTATGCCACAAGCTGATGATGCTAATTAGTCAGGGCAAATTTGTATTAGTGGATTATGTAATCGGCTGGAAGCAGAGCGGAGCGGAGCAGCGAGACGGGGGGTAACTGAGTAAGTGAGCGTGGCACCAGCTATAGTCACAGCTTTACTGGAACACTGGCCTGCCACTTCATGCCAATGTGGGCATGAGCAATCAAGCAGAGAAGCTAGCAATCCCAATTAAACAGGAGTGGGTAATTTCGTCAGAGGAGGGGCTGGTGGCATGAGGGACCCTGTTACATGTCCTCAGGCAGCCTTGAGTCTCTGCCCATTTTAATACTTATTAAATGACGAGCCTGTACTCGCTAATGTACTCAGACAGATAGTACAACACACACTCTCATAATAGAAGGATGATCAAATAGGGTTAATGGAGATTGAAGAGGTTGGTGGAGAAATTGAGGGCATAAGGGAAGGGAGTACAGTTGAAAAAGTTGTTCACCTGTCTCACGCAAGATATTAACAATAGAAACATAAAAGGAGTTAATAGAAAAGCAATAAGAAAGGGTTTTGTATTGATGCAATGCTATTAAAGTAAAGGTAGCACTGCTAATAAGTGTTAGTACTGAAAAACAATATTTTTAAAGGTGTGAACTAACCCAATTCAAAATCCTACAAAGTTATATATTTTAAAAGTAAAGAAAGCAACCTCTTGTTTCAAACTCTCCTTCTGTATCTCTCAAAAACCAAACCAGAACATGGAAATATTATTAAAGGAATAGTTCACCCAAAAATGAAAATGATGTCCTTATTGGCATACGTTCATTTTGCTCCAAACACAGTTTTCTTTCTTAGGATGTTCGTGCTGCTCTTTTCCACACAAGCTAGCAGTCAATCTACAAAAAGGACAATAAATGTGACCCATGCACTATATTCCAAGTCTTTCTTCTGCTTCACTGAAAAAAAAATTGTTTTTTGCCAGAAAAAATTTCTTGTCATTACTGATATAAAAACCTGCTGTGATAAATATGAATGGAATTTATGTCCTTCAGTATTTTTCCTGTTGAATGCCTTCAAAAAATTTAGAACACAGTGCCTGAGTCACATGGACTGCATTTATGATGGTACGGTGGTGCTTTTTTTGTTGACAAGCAAAGTTTTTCTTTTTATCCTCTGAAACGTGCTGGGAAAATTGCATGCACACAATGTGTATATAATGCGATAAATGGCCAGCACACAAGTCTGGATTCTTGCTGAATGAGAGCGGTACGTGAGCCCAAGATTTTCTATAAAATTTCTCACTCGCCGGTAATTTCAGTTTCACTTTAAATAAATTTGTTTAGGCTTGGCATTTATAATAAATGTTTTAGGGGCCATTTACACAACAGCATTTTCAACTAAAAACGGAAAACGTTTTGGCCTTTCATTTACATGACAACAGCAAACTTTTGAAGTTTTTGAAAATGATACCGTTATCGTCTCTGTGTAAACTACAAAAACATGAATCAGTGAAAACGGTGACGAGTGCACATGCGTATTACATGTTCAGTCTATAAGCATGCGTATTTTCCACAAGTGCTCTGTAAAAAAAAAAAAAAATGCGTATGTGCGAAGGTGCGTTGTCTTTCTTTACAAAGTGACATTACCCACTACTGGCCTGGCAGCATAAAACATCTTTTTTAGTCATTTTCACAAACGTATCTAATATCATGAAACAGCACTGCGTTACCCCACATACACTTGACCGGAAGAAGCAGAAGTGGCGACTGCAGCATAATAAAAGTTCTGCTTCTCTCGAGCCGTGGTTCGTGCTCATCTCTCATCAGCAGTCACTCCAGTGGCCTTGTTTCAGCTCTGACAGCACTCAGCCCTGCTCTGTTTCACTACAGTAACGTTACCAATTTCATCTATGAAGATGATTTCTGCCCAAGTCCCATCCTGATTCTTTTCCACCAGCTGTAGACGGGAAGACAACACCTCCCATGATTCCACGCTCATTCACGGCGTCATCAAGCTAAACCTTTGTTTAGAATAAGCGACCTCTAGCGGCGAAAATGTACATATTGTGTCTTTAAACTTACATTTTTAATTCCTGTTCTGCTCTGAATACTGTTAAAGGTGCACTATGTAGTTCTTTTTGTCTGCTAGCGGTCGCTAAACAATTCAAAACAATAACAAAGGCGGAGATTGATGACGCAATGAATATGGAATCATGGAACTTGTCGTCGTTTCATTTTCATTTTATCCAAAGCGACTTACAAGGGGAGCAATTAGGGGTTAGGTGTCTTGCTCAAGAGCACCTTAGTCTTGGTATCGAAAGTGGAGAGAGTGCTGTTTATTCACAATCCCCACTTTCAATTCCTGCCGGCGTGGGAATCGAACCAGCAACCTTCAGATTACAAGCCCAACTCCCTCAAGACTAGGCCACGACTCGTCATGCCGATGAATCTAATAATGTTTATGGGGAAATAATGTTTATGGATGAGTGAATGAATATTTTTGATTGTGGTATGAAGCAGGGCGGGGCCAAGAATCGCGGGCGCGATTATGAGAGTCAGATATCAGTGGCACATGCGAGTCCCGGGGGATATAAAGAAACCATGACATTTCATTCTACCGATTCTGAACTACTCATAAGTGCTGAAATACTACTCATACAGGTCAGTTTATTTGACGAATTAAAACTGTGAGGTAACGCAGCGCTGTTTCACTTGCTCTAACGTTTCACTATCATACTAAACTTGTTCTGTTCCAAGTTTACTTGTCATTTGTATAGTATGTATAGTTGTGCAGTTCGGTGCCCCCCAGTGGCAGTTCTCTAGAAAAATAAGTGATCACACTTCTCATGCAGTCAGCTCCTGAATCTTCAGATGCCATCCTTTGTTTTGCGTTTGTAAAAGCATCATTTGTAAGTTAATTCTTCTTTACATAGTACTTGATGATACATATTTTCATATATTTGTGATAAGTTTATTCAGAGCTTTGATTTAATGTCATTTTTTGAGATGATAGCCTTTAGCTATTAGCCTAGCCTTTGTTTGACATAGCACTCAACCTGTTAATTTACTGTAATAAAATAATTTCTCTATATGAGTCAATATTTTTATTTGTATCTTGGTCATCTGATAATCCCATTTAAGTAAATTGATGACATTGATCTCATTTGGGGTATTTTCAGATATACTTACATGAATGCTGTTTAGACATTGGTTAATTTTTCTGATTGTTGTTTATTTGCTGTTTTTTGCAGTTTTACTCTTAATTCATATTGTACCCGGCATCTTATTAAACCTCAAATACTAAGATGAATCCTGACTCGTCTGTACTTTATGGATGGAGTTTGGCTGGCTGTTAAATTGCATTGGTAGATGCAAGGAGAACAGTACAAAACTGTATTTGAGTGTGTTGAATGTTGTAATATTATTCTGTGTATTAGTTTGTTGACTGTATGAGACTGAACAGTGAGCTAGATCAACATTAGATTATCATACTGATGATATTCGAACACTTCATCGTGTTGAGCTATAAAACATGACTAGTCTTATATAGTCTACGTTTGCTTACCTTGTCTAATAACGTGCAAGAGCCCGTCTCTGTCAAGTCAAAGTTTGTCTCAAAGCTCTCGCCATCTCGGAAACGCCACGTCGATATTGATCCTCGTTTTATTTCTCCTTATATCCCAAAGTTTGCTTGCCATGGTCCATAATGTTTGAACGCAGATATTACAAGGGAGGGACGGGACACTATTTAAAATTGTGATTCTCTGAATTTACAAATTCTTGGAAACATTTAGGATAAAGTAAGTACACAACTTAACGAAATCCATAACACTGTGCTAGTGGTTTATGGATATTTTAATATAAACATTTGACATATTATACCTTTAAGTATGAAGCATTAAGAATGAGAGGGAATGAAAATGCATTTTATAATATTTGTAAATGTTTCAATTTACCACCATTTTACATTATTATCTGCATGTGATAATGAATTGAGGGTTAGGCATATCTGACTTATTTTCCAGAAAATATGTTATACTTTTTTGTGCTTTCATTGTATGGAAAAGAGCAGCAGAAACATTATGCCAAATGTTTCCTTTGTGTGTGGCGCAAAAGAAAATGATACACAACATGAGGGTGAGTAAATGATCACAGAATGTCCAGGCAAATAAAAAAAAGAAAAACACGCTTATGAAGGAGGGAAGGATTTGGAGGGTGAGCACCACACTGAGATATACACTACTCTTCCTCAGACCTCTTCACCAGTCCACAGGAGGCAGGAGATGTATATAGACGGGGGGAGGAAGAGGAGCACCGAGCCTTCGCCTCTGCCCTCGCTCCCCCGTCCCCTCCCCCTGTCCCCTGCATCTCTAGATCTCCATCTTTCTCTCTCTGACCCTGCAGCAGGCCGGAACAACCCGGGCCTCTCGCTGTGCAGATGCCCTCTTCTCGTCTTTCCGAGGCCATTCCTGACTCTAATTGGTTCAGACCAGGCTTGTTTCTGTGTAATCCTTGCATGTTAATACTCCCACAGTAACATTCTCCCGCCTAATGGCTGCCCAGCGAGAGGCATTTTCAACCGCATTACCTCTTATCGAGTTACGGAGCCCCACCGTTCCAAATAAGACAAATTTAATTGATCCAGTCTATAAAAATCCCACTCTGCTGTGAAGGGCCTGGTTCTAGGGATTCTTTATTTATTTATTCCCTCTGTTTTCCCCACTCAGGCTGAACTGCCTCTGCATGTGGCGTGGGGAAATTAGGTTTATTCAACTCCTCACAAAGAAGAGGGACAGGGGAGACAAAATTCAAAAGGCTTCAAAATTAGATCAATGGTCTCAACAATCAATCAACGGCTGGGCTACTAAGCCGCCTCGCTCAGGAGGAGATGTGAAATGAACCTTTAAAACAGCAGGCCTTTGCTCCATACCTCTGCGTGCCGTGCAGAGGCGAGCTACTAAACTGCAGAATGATTCAATGGTTAACAACATTCATCGCTCTCTCCGCTGCGCTGCCAAAATATTCCTCGACCTAAAAGGCGGGCACACACACACACGCACACGCACAGGAATGCATACGGCAGAGGATGGAAGTGTGGCGTTAATACTTGTTCTGTGGTCTCACGGCTCCCAAAATAAGCCAGTCGCGCAGGAGAGTTTAAAGGACGCAACTTTGCCGAGCAGTTGTGATGTGATGATGTGCGTGCATGGCCTTAATTTCATCCACTGTGCTTTTTTAATCCTGTTACAGCACATTGGTCTTATTGGGCTCAATGCAACATGGCAGGCTTATCAGAAATAAATACATTCGATTCACTGTACGAGCTGGGCATGAGGAGCCGGCGTTTCAAAACTCTGGCCTTAAACTTTTTTGTAGAAGAAAGGAGGAAACTCTAGACTGGAATATATGCCATTAATACACGGATATTTGGAATACTTAATTCTGATTGGTCAATCGTGATAGTGCATGTTCAAAAATGAATGTATAATGATGCTAAAGTCCACAGTTTATTGCTGGTCCATGGCATAACAGGGCAATTTTTTATACCAATGTTGTTAAATTAGAATAGCCAGTTGCTGTCATCCTGCCACTTTATGGTGAGTATAAAACTTTTTATAGATGACAACACTCTCAGGAGTCAAATAAACAAAAACATTGCATGAGAAGAACAAGAAACTAAAAATGATGTATAATCAAGTAAACGCAAGTTGTTTCAGTCTAGCAAGTGTATATTTCGGAATTATTACTAACAATACAAAAGTCATTCTTACATTTATTTTATAAAAACATGAAGGCGGATCCTAAAATGTAAAAAAAAAAAGTATTAATTACATGACAGAAGACGTAATACATTGTGAAAAGTTTTGATCATGTTGATAATTTGTGTATGAAAAGGCTTTATAGGATTTTGGCTGATTGTTTTCTACATTGTAGTGTTGTGGGTAACGCGTTACAAGTAACTTGAGTTACATAATCAGATTACTTTTTTAAGTAACTAGAAAAGTAACATTAGTTTTTCAAAAATATCTAAGTTACTTTTACAAATAAGTAACGCACGTTACTTTTTCACATTTATTCACTGACAGCGCTCCTGTTGTTGTAGTTCAAGACTAAATGTGAGCATCATCTCACTAGGACAAAATGAATAAAAACAGTGAAATGCAATCTCAAAATTGTATGCAAACCTGTCATAATTAAGTATATTAAATTCCAAAAATATATAGTTTATGTATTTAATCTCCCTTTATTAACCAGTATCTTTGCTGCTGACCTTCATTGATCTAATTCAAGCATAATGCGCAAAAACTACTTTAGATTAGATTTAGAAATAAAAGTATTCAACTTTCTTCTCCTGAAACTGAAACTCACAGCTGAAAGGTTTGTTTGAGCTGCGCCCTCTACTGTACAGGCGTAAATATGCATTTCTTCAGCATGAGGCTTAACATTTACCAAAAATAGAACTTCCTGGTTGTCATTAAAAAAACAAACAAGCAAGAAAAAGTAAGGCAAAAGTAACGTAACGCATTGCTTTTCATAAAAAGTAACAAAGTAACGCGATTAGTTACTTTGTAGGGAGTAATGCAATATTGTAATGCATTACTTTTAAAAGTAACTGTCACTAACACTGGTAATGGACTATATTTCTTAGCCCAAAGAAGCTCATTTTTAAGATAATCTGTAGTTTGTGTTCAATTTTATTGGGTAAGTTGCCATGTAATAAACAGGATAATGTACATTCAGGCGGTCATTATTGCGAAATAAATCCCTTCAGGGTGTTCGGACCTGAACGGCCCTGTCAGGGTTTATTTTGTGATAATGACCGGCTGAATGCACATTATCCCTTACATAAGCAATGCTTGGCATATGGAAAATATGCTAATCCTAGAAGAGCATCTTCTGCCCCGCGTCTACTTTGCACAACTAAGAAAGTAACTCTGAGAGGAGGCAGTAAAGGCCACAGACCTCGTGTTTCATCGAAGAACTATTGGCACAGCAATCTGCTGCCCCTTCCTGCCCTCATGACTAAAACAGAGCTACCCAGCAGACTCTCCTGCCTTTCATCTGTTCATCAGACATTCAGAGGAGTGAGAACGAGAGGATGAGAGGGAAGGGGAGGAGACATGCATAACATGTAGAGAGACGGCCACTGGAAAGGGGTTTCGTAAGATCTTTCGCAGCTTCTGGTGTTTGGAGAGGCGGCTAAATTAAAATCCTGTCCATTAAATCCTCTGTAGGCGTTAGAAATCCCTTCTCCCTGACCTTTTGGATAAATTTCCATCAATCTCATTTTACGCACGATTAAGGTTTTAATGAGAGATGGGCAGCCTTAATGCCGGGTTTAATCTAGACAACCTATTCTTCAATGCTGCTAGCTAGCCTAAACGGAGCTGATAAAGCTAAAGCCTGGATTTTAACAAATGCGTTTTTGGAGGAAAAGTAATATGTTTCCCTCTTAAAGGCAATTTTCCTCTGATTTATTTGGCAACATAACACTCAGGTCAGGTGCGTAACCATCACAGACGTCGAGGAGAACAAACTTTCTAATGAATTTATGTTTTAATGGCCGATCTCAATATGACAGAACATTATCTTGGATCATAATAACCTTGACTTAGGTAACCAGATTATAAATGTAAATATGCATTACAAAAATGTGCCTCAGCCTACATTTTTGCAAAACTCCAAAAATGTACCTTAGCAGTTGAACTGAACACTGTGGCAGTAAAACAGCATCAAATTTTAATCTTTTTCACAAAAGGTTCATTTACAGAGGCAGATTATCAATTCATAAAGATTTATATTCACAAAAACACTTTCACTATAGTGCATCATTTGTAAAACATTTGACGTTTCCATTACATAACCAGCCCCATACGTATGGATTTTCTGTAAACTTATACGGTAGTTCAGCTGGTATAACATTCCAATGCAAATGCAGTCAAACACAAGTAATAATAGACACTTGTAAAAGCAAGGTAATGTCAAGTAGACCCTTCACAAACAGTTTGATTGACAGGCGATCTGACCAATCATAACCCCGAATCTGCCATTTTGTCTGACAAAGCAGTCAGGGGAGTTAGTAGATTAACATTGGTGAACTTGAACTTGAAAAATTGTGTGTACTCACATCTTTCTGTGCATGAAACAACATTCCTTCTGATGTTCATTCATGTTTATTTGATGCTATAAATGAACTAGTATGAAGAGATGATCGGTTCACGAGCCGAATGAAGGAGCTACAGCATCTGTCACGACACATTAAAGAGACATTATATGCTATTTATTGTTTAAACTTCTTTTAAAAATGACGATATATTAAATATGAAACTGTTTCATATGTCTGTCGACACGTTGTCAGTGTCCTCTTTGCTCCGCGATGTATTTTTCACTTCGTGAGAACATGATGTGTGGCGTGAGAGCGGATGACTTGTCGGACAAAGCAATAGTAATTAAGGGGGGCGGATCTTTGCGAAGGGTCAATTGCATTAGCAAATGCTTTTTATCAACTCTTATCGGATAGGTTTAGTGTAATGGGAAATGAACCTTTTACTGACACATATCATATATTTCTGAACTGCTGCAGTACGTACGAGAACCAATGTGATAAAACACGTCCATCTGTTTTTGATAAAACTGAACACACTTTTAGCGCCATTCACGGGAGATTTCACTTCGAAAGTGTTGCGAAACATGCAAGAAGCAACGTAATATTTTGCAGAAATGTCACCACAGTTGGGTTGTAAGATTTGTAAAAAAAAAAATAATAATAATAGCTTTCCTCAATTACAATAAAACCATCAATTTATTAGTGATCTTAAGTTCTCACATAAGGTGCTGTGTAATGAGGGGCTTTGCTTTACAAGCCTGAGCTCGAATCTGTTTGCAAGGTTCTCACAAACATCGGAGACATCCAGCTGGATATGACAGCTCCTGTTCTATTCACACATTTAAGATTGCCTTCCTTTGAAAACAGTATTCACCAATCAGCTTCAAAACCCGTTCCTCAATGGTGCAGAACATTCAAGTTATAAAACACATCCACTTTCTACAGCCGCCGCAACCTGAACAAATTTTTAAACTAAACTTTATCTCTTCTGATACTGAAGGCCCAGTCTGTGGTTAATTCAATTGAGAAACTTTTTCAGAGCTATAGTGAAAAGCACAGAAGGTTCTGGAACATCCATGCAACTGATATCCAACATGCCCACTGATGGTAATCACAGGTATTTGCATGTAACGTGTGATTCTAGCAGACATACATTTGCGTACATTTGCATACACAGTGAAAAGTACATAATCAATGTATTGTCAGCATACAAAGCACAAGTATTTTATATTTTAAGCAGTTTAGAGATGTAAAATGTTTATTGATTGAATATTGAAATTTAAAATAATTTTAATGTATTTGCCTATATATATATATAATATATGTATATGTGAGTGTGTGTGTGTAAAATGTAAATATACAAACATAGAATGGAAATTTTTACCTTTCTAAACAGTTACAGTTTATATTTCAGCTTATATCTAAATGTATAAAAATGTTCTTGTAAACATTACATTCAAAAACTTATGGCTACTAATAAGATCAGACAGTTCAACAACTAGCCCAAGTCAAAGAAAATCCTTGAGGAAAAAAAAGCATGTTTTAGCATACTTTTTAAACTTATGCTTGAGTGTTTATTACAGAAATAATATACATTTTAAAAGAATATAGTGTAAAATGAATGTAAATATAAAATGGCAATTAAATTAAAATGGATCGTATTTCACATTTATATTAAATGCAATTATCTGAACTTTAGAGTTTTTGGCCCACTTAAGAAGGACTTCACAACATCTCTGTAATTTTATAATTCTACAGTGTAGGTTAAAACGCACTGCCACATGTACTGACAAGTATTTATGGTAAACTAAAATATACTTTAAAGCTCAAAAAAGATTATTAAAACGTATTGAATTAGAATGTACTTAAAGTAAAACTTAATTTGACATTATTACAAACTGCACCTTTTAAAAGTGTACTGAAATGTAGTTATGAAAATTAATTTCATTGATATTATATTATCTGCAAGTGCAGTTTTTCAGAAATATATTTTTGGGATTTGATGTACACTACAAGTGCACGTTCAATACAAAAATGGAGACCACTGTTTAAATATCTCGCTTCTCAGATTTGTTTCCTGAGAAAAAGACTCCAATAACCCCAATCTCACCAAAATATGTGATCAAAAATTTGAGATTTCACAAGAACACAAACATTTCTCACTTAATTTGCCCGAAACCAAATTCTATTTGAGCAATGCTATCTACATTAATTTAACTTTATAACTTTCTCCTAAAAAAAGAAGCTTTAAGTTCAAATTTGGGAGGCAAGAATCAACCTAACTCTTTGCAGGAATATTTATGTCAGACTATTTTGTTGATTCATACTTTTAGCCATTTTTAACTAAATCTTTTTTTAGGTTACAGCTTGGATAAAAACAGATGAAAGCCATCTATCATAAGCACCATGTTCCCTGGTGCAGCAGGTAAAATCCATGGTGAAATCTCCCTCTTTGTATGTGAGCCTGGTGTGGCGTAGAGCTGATCCCTGGAGAGGTAGCTCTTTTGAATACATATTGATATGACTGAGCTCCTAAGACACAGAGGGAGAGCCTAAGGCCACTTCCTGTTTATTACACATGTACTCTGTGCGTGAGCCGGGGGTGTGGAGCCGTAGAACCTCGGGAGGGGGCAAAGACTCTACACTTTATCTCCTGCTGTGCCAGGCTAAAGCAGCATGTACTGCCACATGGGGCAAGCACTTTTCCAAGGCCCATGAACATCCACTGAAAGCGTTGTGTAAGAAAAAAGCGAAGCCATTTGAAAAAGCAATCAGGGATGAAGATGAATCATTTCCTGGTGTTGCGTAGATCACTTAGAGTTCATAACAATCCAGTGTTCACAGAGTTTGTGTGCAAACGAGAGGAAATCAGGGTGACCAGGTGGCACGAATTATGTGTGCATGCTTAAGTGTACGCGAGAAGTCATTGAAGACATCCGTGATCATTGTGAAAGTCCTTCAGAATTAATGCAAATGAGCGATCGAGAGACTGAAGAGAATTTGGAAATGAAGAAGGGGAGGGGGGCAATTAAAGAATGCCCAAAGCAACAATATTGAGGACAAAGCTTTTCTTCTATCTAATTATATTCTACAGCAGACACCTGCCCTTTCACCCTGTGTTCTCCACTTCCTGGAACTCGAGTGAGGCGGTGAAACGCTCTTGGCCTTTTTGCCCACTGAGACGACTTTACAGATGGAGTCAAACTGCAGCTCAGGTGCCATAGGAGGACTGGAGAGCGCAGCAATTCAGTCCCGTTTTCACGGAGGAAGGCAGTACTTCATCTGAAAGGAGGACAGTGAAACTCTAGCTTGTTTTAATGTTGGTTTGTATTCGAATAGTGACATGATTGTTCTGTTTATAGCTGAGTTTAGGAGTCAAACCAGTTGATATACAGATTAAGGGATAATCCGGCCAAAAATCTAAATTCTCTCATCATTTACCCACCATGTGAGTAACTTTCTTTTGTTGAACACAAACAGATTTAAAAAAAAAAAAAAAAAAAAAATTCTGACAAGTGTATTTTTACCCTTATTTTTGAATACTATTATTTTTATATTTTGCCTATAATGACTAGTCGTCATCTGAATGTATGACTTTTTATTAGAGGCCTGATGAGATCTCGTGATATTAAAATATGGCAAGATTTCTCTTTGAGTGAAAAGCTGTCTCGCGATATCACCGTGGCACTGCGTGAGAGTCGCATATAATAACAGTTCATTGATTATATGACGAAAGTAAGACGAGATGACTGACAAGACCATGGCGGAGGATTTGTTGTGCAACAGAGCCTAAGTGTCTGATAAATGTCTTATATTGTAGAATGCTTGCTCAGCACCGCCTCTCTCTATACAGAGTACATGCCATCGCGAAATTCGAAAGCAAAAGTAAAATGCGAGCTCCCTGTTGTGAGAAAAATAGGCTATATACAATCGCCTGTCTGCCAATATCAAACCTATCTTAACATTACCTAGCAAAACGTTTTACAGTCCTTGTATATTTCAGTGCGTATGATAATTCATACTCAGAAAGTAGAAATGAAATCACATTCATTACAAGATGATTAGTTAAAAAATTTCAAAATAGACTCTTTTTTTTCAGTCATGAATTTTGTCCTTGAGGATACTGTGCAAAATCTATTCTCATTCTCGTGAACGCAATCTCGTATCTCGTCACACTCCAACTAGTTGTGTATTGAAAGATTTTTTTTTTTTTTGATGTTGATATTTTTATCAGTGGTGTTAATTAATGTGTTAGCATTAGCTTTTAGACAGTTTGTATAGTTAAACCCTCTTGAGAAAGGTCACTACAGCAGTGCTTTAAAAAGTGCTTTTCTTCCCAAGAGGTTTTTACTGTAGTCCTCATGTCCTGTATCTGGCAACCCACTTGAGTATTGAATCGCTAATATTTTGAATTTGGACTGCATGACCCATTTCTACCTCAAACTGTCAATATTACATACTGCACCTTTAAGTACACTTACACCCACATCCATCCACACAAAGCCAAAGCCTTTCCCTATTCGATCTTTTTTCTTCCTCATATTAAAAAAAAATTAAATAAACACAGCGTCTCAAGAAATATCCGTGTACAAAATGATGGAGTCCACATGCCAGACCAGTAGGTGGCGATGCAATTCTGCTACAGAGATACACTAAAAACGGAGGAGAAGACTTGGAAAATGCGCATAAACCTTAGCGGTGTCTGACTAGGGTCGAGGCGTGCGGTGATGAGATCATTGTTTCACAAAATATATGGATTGGCTGTACACAAAAAAAATGCAAGGGTGATGTTTTCAGATTTGAAATGAGTCGTGGCCTAATGGTGAAGAAGTCGGGCTTGTAACCTGAAGGTTGCTGGTTCGATTCCCATGCTGGCAGGAATTGAAAGTGGGGATTGTGAATAAACAGCACTCTCTCCACCTTCGATATCTTGACTAAAGTGCCCTTGAGCAAGACACCTAACCCCTAATTGCTTCCCTTGTAAGTCGCTTTGGATAAAAGCATCTGCCACATGAATAAATGTAAATGTAAATAAATGTAAATAAATGTAGATTTATCCACTCAGTGACCCAGTTTCAAAAATTAGCGGGCTCCCAAAACGCAGATACGATACACAACTTTTACGTATACAGCTAAACGCGTGGCCTTCTGTTTCATTAATATTATTTTATCCGCTAGATTACAGTTTATTAAGTATATTTTTAAGATCTGAAGTGCACTACAAGTGCACATAAGCACACTTTTTCCATAAAGGAGACCATGTGCACTATCCACTAAGCCACAGCTCAAACAGCAGATTTTAAGTATAACAATCTGTGCATGTCATAACTTTTACAAACACATAAATAATCAAATGTAGCTTAGGTACATTTGGTCAGGCACAGAGCCCTGACTCAGAGTTCATTAAACAGGAGATGATCTCCCTCTGCCTCACTCCAGAGGAATTCTTATAGGTGAAACACTGAGGAGTCGGTAGTAATGGCACGGAAGTTCATAAAAGAGCGACCAGGTACTGGAGATTGGTTTTAAATCACTGGCCAAGTTGCTTTGCTCCGAAGGGAGACAAGTTTAGCTAATGAAGCCTGACAGCCCATTCCATTGCAGCTCCACACAGGAGAAGATTCCGCCCGGATGCAGCCGCCGCCCCCGGCTCGGCTTCGCTCGACGAGCACAGGGAATGGAAGAACTTTAGAGAAACTAACTGCTGCCCATTTCCTGCTTATTTAACACCCAATCTCACTTCAAAGCCCGTAATAGCAACACGACTCTGAAACATCAAACACGCTCGCTTCCCGATCTTCCTCTCCCACTTTCACTCATTCAATAACAGCTTCTCTCTCTAATTCAATCCTGCTCTCAGGTGGCACAATTAGTTCCTAGCACCAGGGCTTGAGGCTTCATCCCTGCAATGAAAATTCAGCACTAACTACCCATCACTTGTACCAGGGGCACAGAGTGATACCGTACATGCTGGCATTAGCATACTGACTAATAGCCGTTGCACTGTACATCTGGAAATGTACCGGCCTGAACCAAAGCAGATGGATTAATCAACGTACTACAGACTCTAGAGATATAAAAAGTATTTTCAACATTATAACCTTTAAAAACCTTTCTGTAGTTGTAATTTGTAGAAGATTAACACTAAAGACTAGTTAATCTTTGATACTAATGAATGGCGCCTTTAAGGTTAATTGTGTGGATCCCATTGTGTGACTCCTCCAGTATTACACGCAACAATGAAATCCCACAAGGGAGGAGAAAGTACTAACGGAGCAAGATTTACGGATTCCTTTTCACAACCTCTGGGAGAATCATGCCAGCAGGACATTTTAGACAGAGGAACCAAGACGAAGCGGAAAATGCTTGTGAACCTGGCCCTTAAACATATTTCACTGCCTTACTAAAATGAAGAGAGAAAGTGGTGGACTTTGAGTTGAAGGGTGCTGTTAATTTACAGCACATGGCAAAAACAGAGAAGTGAGGATGGAAAGAAGGCAAGAGAGAAAGGGAAAGCTCTGAGTTTAATACGATTCCCAGCTCCCTAATAATCCCTGGCCTCCCCCCTGGAGTGGACTTCCACTAACCCCTCCGCTGCTCTCCTCTGTTTCATATTCTTCCAAGATGATCTGGAACTAATGTGCTGTTTATTTTTCCCAGAAGATAGCGTCTGGGCTGCTCAGCTCACGCAACCTGTCTTTATCCACCCACAGGTGGATGGAGAGAGAGAGAAAATGACATGGGGAGATGGGAAAAGAATAGGATTTAGATGGATATGTGTGTTGCTTGTTGGATTTAAATATTTTTAGATCATCATATGAAGTCATATGCAAGTGGATGTGCTGAAATCAGTGTCTTGCAACAGTTGCTTGCCGCTGATAATACGCCAGTTTCTGATGACACCTTTTATTCTGCCAGTTTTCGAGCTGAAAGATATAAAGTGTACGTGACTGAATTTGCAGAATGTTAAAGTAGTACATTCACTCATAGAGATCAGCCTCAAACAAATCCTCTTCTGAATTCAAAATGCAGAATTTTTCTAGAATTCTCTCTACAACCTTCTCTTCCAGGTGTTCTATTTTTTTTTTTTTTACAAATATCTTGAATTAATAAACATCATAAAAAGGTCAAATTATCGAATGTTTAAAGAGACGTACTGACATTGACATGGCCTGCAGAGGACATCTTTATGATATCATTTCCTGTATCATTTCCATGTTGGTTGCATCAAGTTCAGCCATGAAACCCTAGATGTCACAGGCTGATAGGTCCTTTACATGCAATCTGCTAGCAATCATTTACTGCATGGCACAAGCTGATTGGCCTCTGCTGAATCTGCAGCCAATTAGATTGCTTGCTCAACATTTAACTAATCTGGTTCAGTGTTCCACTGAAACCCTCCACCTCCCCCAGCTCCACATGTCTAGATCTGCTATAAGATTTATGTACGCTTATAGATACAGCAGCATCACATCTTACATGCTAAAAGCAGCATGTCTGTGTATGTATTGCCAGTAGCAAGATGAGTCTCTGGTGTCCCCAGAATGTTTCTGTGAAGTTTCAGCTCAAAATACCACACAGATCATTTATTATAGCTTGTCAAATTTGGCCCTGTTTGGGTTTGAGCAAAAATACGCTGTTTGTGTGTGTGTACCTTTAAATGCAAATGAGCTGCTGCTCCTGGCCCGCTTTCCAGAAGAGGGCGGAGCTTTAACAGCTGCGCTTCAGATACTCAACAACAACAAAGCTGGAGAATCTCATGCCACCAAAATGTCAATTGTCAGTAGCGGTGTTCAGCTTTGCATCGTTCAAACCGGAGTCGGACACAACTTTTAGAATGCTACTGGATGTTTCTGAAAAGTTAGTGTTAGTGTTAAAAGTTAGTTAATTCAACTTGCTATGTATTGTTACGACTAGCATGTACCGTCATCTTTTGTGCAAATCCAGTGTTGAACTTAAGCTTGTGAAGCAGTCCGGTGTAAAAGGATTTGCACAAATGTTTTACACTTCTGAATTTCTTCAGCTCATTTCCTTCATAAATGAAATTCAACCACAGTGTCCTCAGTGGCTCAGATGCAAAGAGTGTACGGAGACTCTTATGTTCATTGGTACATCCAGAACATGCGTAACGTTTTTTGCCACAGACATTGCGCTGATACAGTGAGTAAATACAAAAGGCGGACTGCTGTGGTTCACTCACGCTTCTATCTATGCTAATAGGCCAGGTCGTCACCAGTCATGGGCGGGGTTTCCCCTACTCTAACGTTTTAGTAGGGGGAAATCTGGAACCGTGCGTTTGGAGAGACTGTTTATGATTAATAGGAATTAAAAAGGAGTGGCTGGATTTTTTCCATTATAGGCTGGTTGAACACATCTGCATTCAAACACCTTATAAAAGTGAATTTGCATAATAGGTCTCCTTTAAAACCATTTTATAGCAGTGTACGGAAGTTGCTTTTATTTTAAATTATAGATTCGGACAAAAAAAAAATGCATCATGGCATTGACCCACACACATAAAATGCACAAGCTATTTTAGCTCTGGTTCACTGTCATTACACACCTTCCTTATACATGGCAAGTAATAAAAAAAGATACCCACAATTAATATGAAGGACTTTACTGTATAAAGAATATGCAGAACGACAGGTGACAGGACAGTCAGATATTTTGTCTACCGTGTCATCTGTGTCAACGCCATGCTACTTCCTGTCTTCTATCAGGTGAATAGATGACGGGTGCACATGGTGATTTGAGCTCCGACACAACCTCCTTTACTGTTGTTGGACAAAAAGACAAGCCGAGATGATTTCCAACAGACCGGCCCAGTCAGTTCCAATAAAGCCTGACAGCAGCTGTCAGACACTCTAATGCATGCTCTTTCAACACTCTCCTAGTGATAAAACATCGCCTCAGATTGTGTACCCTGATAAAAGTTCCCTCCGCTCACCCTGTAGGAACACAAGGAGATCTTTGATGTAGAGACACCAGGGATGCTGCGTTCCCAAGTTACTATGGGCGTCTGAGAAAGCAATGAGGGCCCTGTACTGGCCTTTTCTCTCCTTGAAGATTTGTAAATAAAATATCAAGGCGTAGAGAATCCTGAAACAATCCCTCCTCAGCTGCAGCGGCATGCACCGGGGTGTGCGGCGCAGCTTGCGAAAGGGAGGTGGGCAGCAGACTCGTGATTGAACTCCAGAGGTGCTGGGCATGGGTGTTAATGAGATGGGAGTGGGAGCGTTTTCTTCTCTGCCCTCTGCATGGCAGCCTTGAAACCGGCCCCGGCCGGGCCCCGTTCGCACTGGGGAAAGGTACTCGGACTAATCTGCTTCATTTTCTGCCTCTTTAACCGAGACCAATGTATTTAAACGGTTGCTCCTTTGACAGATGCTCAGTTCAAATTATTCCTAACTGGAAATTTGCTGGAGCAAAATTAAATATCCTTCAGGCCAGGCCGCCTTAAGAGAACGCTCAACATCAAAAGGGTGAACACTTCAAAAACTAAAACTAATGACCCCAGCCCACCTCCAGGGAGTGTCGTTCCAGCCTCAGATCCTGGCCAGCTAAGATTTCAGTCTTTAAATGAAGATTTTAACTGTTCCCTTGACTCTGGTCTTTAACACAGAATACAGAAAAAGAAACTGACACTACATTTTACCACTTTCCATCAGTCCCAGAACAGAAACAACATTTTAATCTGATGCATCTATTCATGACTGATTTTCATTTTGTCAATCCTATCATTATCACCTCCGCACACCCAAGGTGTGGAATTGCACCGCCTGGGCAAAGCCTTAGGTTTGCCGTGGGTGACTACCATCCCAAAGCACGTTAAACTTTCGAAATCCCTCTAAAAATGAAGCTCCATCCCCACCGTGAGGCCAGAAAAAGCAGGGCAGAGAAAGAGGGTGCACGTAAAAAGGGGAAAGAAGGGTTACAACAGCTGGCAACATTCATCTCGGCTCCCTGATCAGAGCCGACAGGAGTCATTAAGTCATAAAAACCACAGAAACTCCCGCTCTCCAGATGAGCAAAAGGAGAACAGAACAGCCACTCGGAGAAGAGAGGGAGGTCCAAGTCGGCCGCTCTTTTCCCAGCGAGACTGAGGGAGAGCCTTGTACTGGAGGTTCAGGGTATTGAGGATGACATATCTAAAGCACGGGTGAATTATACATCTGGATAAAGCTGAAAAATCCAAAACATCAAGCATCATAACAGCCGACAGTGTCTTAGGATGGACAATCTGTTTTGAAAGAAACAAAATCTTCGTTCTTAGATAATCACACAGAATAACATGTGCTGAAGCCAGTTTCGCCAGCTCTGTGTAAGTTACAACTTAGCCTAGTTTTGACATAAAGGGGCATTGCAATAAGTTATATCTTATGCACTTATTTTTTATTTTTTTAATTGCAGCCATAAACTAAGTTAAAACATTACTACATATAAACAAAACACTTACGGAAGCCTCCGACCAGGATTAATGGTTGGAGACTCTTCAACATGAACCGAATCTAAACAGCGCGCTTCTGTATGCATCAAGAAGGCACAATAAATATTGGTATCAGTATTTATTTATTGATCCTAATTCATTTCAAATACAGTTGCTGAATTTTTGAAAAGTTTTGCATACTGATGCCAACAGTGCCACTGATCCCCGTTCATACGGATCAGAGAAAACGACTGAAAATGTATTATTCATGCCAGGCCAGTAGTTGATGGTGTCACTTTGTGAAGAAACATTACGCACCTACAAACTGAACACATAATACGCATGATGTCACCAATGATAGCAATATGATAACGGCATCATTTTCAAAAAGTTGCACCGTTTTTTTTAAATCTGTTTTCCGTTGCCGTTGGCCAAAACACATAAAAAGTTGTCCCCTTTTTTTAAAAATAGTGTAGGCCGTTAGTTACAAACAGGGTTGGGGAGTAACAAAATACAAGTATTTTAGATTACCAAAGTGATTACTTTGAATTTTAATGTCATTTAAACAGCGATTGGTGATTCTCTGACTCTGACAGTCTGAAAAAGTGGAGTTAAGTTTCATGCTTTCGACTGTTTTCATGTTTTGTGATAGTTGTTTGAGTCATTTTATAATTGTAAAAAAGGTCACTGCATCTTTTTCGCACAATTTGTTTTTTTCCCCTCACAATTGTGAGTTTGCATTTCACAATTCTGACTTCTTTTTCTCAGAATTGCGAGATTTAAACTCAATACCAAATTTTTTTCTTGCAATTGTGAGTTTATATCTCATAATTCTGACTTTTCTCAATATTGTGAGTTTATATCTAATATTCTTGACTTTTCTCAATATTGCAATTTTATATCTCATAATTCGGACTTTATAACTCGCAATTGCAACTTTATATCAAGGAAAAAGTCAGAATTGTGAGATTTAAACTTGCAATTAATGTAACGAAATACGTTACTTTTTAAAGCATGTATTTTGTAATCTGTAGTGAAATACATTTTAAAAGTAACCAACCCAGCCCTGGTCATAAACTAGCTAGTAGTAAGTGAGCCTGTTATGAAACTAAATTAAAGGACTTGCAAACTATTTCTAACCATATTGTTATAAAATGTACTGTTATAAGACAAAAAAAAGTTAAAAGGCTGCCTCGCCTGCGGTTCTTTAAAAACAGCGATTAATCACATCAGAAAAGCTCCAAAATGCCTCACATTTTCTGACATAATAATCCATAAATATTTCAAAATATGAATCCAAGGAACTCAGGCAAGCATTAAGATAACATGCGTGGCACAGCACGCCAGAACCGCCTCTGAACTCGCTATAAAGACCGACCTATGCATATTAGTGAGATGTTGAAATATTGAGAGTGAAATGAACCGACAGTGAATGGTGTGCCATGCTTTTTTAAAATCTGATCAACGAGGTGTTTTGGTCTCTTGTGAAAGGCAGTATTTTGTTTCTTCAAGCAGTGGGGTTAAACAAAAAGCAAATGTCAAACCCCGATCCTCTGAAGTTGTGCTGGGCTTTGAAAACCAATACCCAACTCCTCTCACCCAGACTAACCCACCATTTTACAAGTCAAATCAAATGCCTTCTCAAATCAGGACACATCACTTGTGACATTTATGGCAGTTCTTTTTTTGTTGTAGCATCATGGATAAAGACAAAACAGCTCATCCATTCAAAATCTAATTCCACACCTGTGTCTTTTGAGTAAACAGGCATTAAAACACTAAATGTTTAGGTTTACAAGTGCTAGAGCCCCAGGAACATGGGGCGAAATGGACAAAGCGCCTCAGAACAGATTCTGCTCGTTCAAACCCTCACAGTGAATTTTCCACGTGTCATCTACCTACCACTCTTCTTTGTGCAAGGCAATGTCAGGCATGAAAGAGCTTTGATAGATTTAAGACTTATTCAAGCGCCAACTGCTGAACCAGGCCATGAGCTACAGTGCTAACCAGGATTTAGACAGTAAACTTCTGCCTCTTAAAATCGTCTTAAGCCAGCAATTCACAAATATTGTCCTCGAAAATGTTGGGGGGAAATATATCAAGAGATAAATTTAAAATAATAATAATATAATTGACTTGAAAATAATTCAGAGCATGTTATGCCTCAAGGCTTCATATTAAATGATAATATTAATTCAAATGAATTCATTTATACTATTATATATTAATACCGTCTATCTCCGAAATAGAATATATTCACATTTAAAACCACTTTTGAATGATAATCTCGCGTGGCACAATAATGTAACAATTTAAAGGGTTAATTCACCCAAAAAAGGACATTTCTGTCATTAATTACTCACTCTCATGTCTTTCCAAACCTGTTAGATCTTCAGAACACAAATTAAGATATTTTTCGCAATTTTTTCGCAGAACGCAAGCTCATTATTTTCAGCTCCTTCGTCAACATCACACGCATGCGTTGTGCTGCTCATGTGAACAGTGTCGGCCAATACCGAGTCGGCATTCTGACGTAGAACCTGGAAGCTCTGCACTGTGTTTACAATGTAATCAGCATTGGAGACTGGGGAGACTGACAAGGAAGAGAAGAGATTGTTGAATGAAGTTGTTAATTTTGTTTTGGCGCCCAAAAAGTATTCTCGTCGCTTCATAACATTAAGGTTGAACCATTGTAGTCAGGTGGACTATTTTCACGTTGTCTTTACTACCTTTCTGGACATTGAATGTGGTAATTACATTACTTTCTCTGGGGGACAGAAACCTCTCAGATTTCATCAAAAATATCTTTAATTTGTGTTCTGAAGATGAACGAAGGTCAAGACAGAAATTTAATTTTGGGGTGAATAATATGTTAAAAATATATTTGGAATTGCAAAGAATTTGAGTACTTAATCAGCATGTGATTAATTAGATAAAATATGTTACAGCAATTTTGTAAAAAATAAACGGTTTTAATATTTATTATTTGTTTTATGTTTATATTGTTTATTAAGTGCAAATTTGATTGTCAAAATATGTCAAAATATATTATATATAATTGATTAAAGAATTCAAAATCCGGTGATGAATAGTCAATAATCACAAATACAAGACGCATATTAAATGAAGAATAAATTCTTAATAAGATAAATAAATGTGGGTTTTGCTATAATACGTTTATAATACGGGTGTGGAGAGAACAGCGGATAGATGTAAACCTCTGAGTGTTGACCCGAAACGGTCTTCCCTTGCCCTGCGAGCACGGCAAGGTCCACCGTCAGAAGAATAAACTCTCAGTCCTGTTAGCCGCTCCACTGCATGGATTTAATTTTCACCATCTGTTGCCTTCATGCCTCCATGCTTTCCATTTCTGCCGCACATTCTTCACAAATTCAGTAGCTTCCTTCTTCTACATTTGTAAATGTTGTTGACTGTGGAAAAGGTCCATGTTTACTTTGAATCCCAGGCCATTTCAAGGCCTACTCTAATCACCCACAGCTGTTCACTTCTCCTTTGCTTTCCTTGGCCCATCTCTTCAAACACACAGACTATATTTTCAATGTAAATTATAGATTTGTGACAGACTAAATAAAAAGTCAGATTGTTATTGGAAGCAACATGTCCTACAGTAATAATGATATTTCATGTTTTTCGGGACATTTTCTTCCCTGGCATCTGTCCAAAATAGAGTGGCAGCTTTATTTTACTGTTGTGCACCAATCTTGAGAAGTATTGTGGTTAACTCTCAGAGCAGATAGCAGAGAAATTATTCTTCTGCATAGCCGCTCTCACGCTCTCTCTACTAAAGTAACAATTTAAAGGCACAATATGTAATTTTTCCCACTAGAGGTCGCTTATTCAAAACAAAGGCGTGGCTTGATGATGGCGAGAATGAGCGTGGAATCATGGGAGTTGTTGTCTGCACCTCAACAGCAGATGGAAAGGAATCCCACGAACTCGGGCAGAAACCTTGTTCACGGATTAGCTAATGTTTTAAAGTTTTCTTATCGTCATGGTGGTTTGAAGCAGAGCACGCTAATTAGAGACACCTGCGATACACACCGGTCTCGAGACCAGCTGAGCTTTTATTACGCTTGTGCTGCAGTCGGCCGCTTCGGGTCTTTTTGTTGTTAATGTGGGGTAACGCAGCGCTGTTTTACATGGTTAAAACAATCATACTTAATACATTTGAGTGTGTTGAAAGTTATGCTTTAACATTACCCTGTGAACAAAATGGCGGATTCGGGGTTGTGATTGGTCAGATCGCCTGTCAATCAGTCTGCCTGCAAAAGGGTCAATTTCCCACCACCAAACCCTTGGGGGGGGGGGGGGGTGTCTATTAAATGTCAATGGGCTCAAGGGAGGGAAGCTGTAACTTTACCTGCGGGTGTCACTGTTGGACAGTGTTACTTTATAAATACGAGTGACTTTTACACTTTTTAATGTCAGATTAAAATTAATGTGATAATAATTATTTTTGTAATATCAATTATTTTCTCATCCTTTTTTGGGAAGCACCCCTGAGATCCAGATATACATATATACATACATTATATATATAAAAAAAAATTGCAAATTTTTACTAGTATTATGTGTTTGTTTGATTTATATTACAAACTTTGGCATAATAAGTTTAACCTCTCACGTAGAAAGTTGTTAGAGAGGGACAGAGCAAAGAGACCAAAGAAATGAGTAAGAGAGGGAGGCAGAGATTGAAAGAACGAGAGTAAAACGTATAAAGAATCGTCTGTTCTTCTTCCTGCCTGAGGACCTCGTCTGCTCTCACCTGCTCTGTTTGGCAGCAAGTGGAAAAGCAAATTTTACACAGTCTGGGACACAAATTGGCATTCTGAACCACAGTGATTCCTTGAGTGTAATCTAATTAAAGCACACAGCCAGTGGGGTAGCGGCGAGAGAAAAAAAAATCAGTGCATTTAAAAGTTCAATGGATAGAGAGACATAAAAGTGTCTGGCACTCTTCTCCAAAGCCATCATCAAGTTCACTATCTGTAACTTTACAGCTCTTACCAGGAATGACAAGCAGTGGATAGTCTGGTACATCAAGGCAACAGGAAACTCAGACCAAAAATAATTGAGAATATAGAGGCTCCCTATAGTCATTGCATTGTGATTTCTGTAACCATACACCTTCTTACAACACTGCTGGTTACAAATTCATCCAACATGAAACTTCCAGTGTTATTTAATTGCCTTTAAAAGTCACATAACAGTTTAAACAAGCACAGGGTGATTTGGTTTTCCATCATTCAAGGAAAAGGGATGCATTAAATCCTTTCTCCAGCTTTGAGAGCCATTGTAACTTGATGCAACATCTTGAGTTGAGGGAGGATCAGTTGAGTTTTACACTAATCCATGACATTATCCTCAGAGATCTGAAATATGAGCGTAATATGAGGAGGGAGATGATCTCAGCAGCGCTAAGGTTTAATGTTATCACACTTGAAATACTTTAATTCATCCAGTGATAATGTTTACCACAGAAACAGATGAGCAAAACACCCTCGGGTTGATTCATCCAAAACCGGGGACTAGGGGTTAAATGGATCGTAGTTGATCCATGATCTGTTCGGACCAGGCTCGCATGTGATTCATGGATTAATTGCAAAGATTGACCATCATAGTGTGAATGTGTGTCTTTTGCACGTGTTTTGTCATGTTGATTTACACTTTCAAGCAATTTTAAACTATTCCAATCTCTTTGCGCTTGAACAGACACAAACACAAAATAATATCAAAATACCTGTCTCGGGAAGTATTCTCGTAAACACAGTTGGTTATGTCTCAAGTGAACGTAAGCAGTTGATAAAGAAATCTGATGTGTATCATTATATTGGATCCATGTGTCAGGTCTTAAAGTGACAGCAGCCAATAAATACCTGCTGTTGTCTCTCATTAATGTTAATAAAGCAACAAGCTTACAAAAGAACAAATATTAATCTATATTTAATTTATACAGTGAATACTTAGTTGTTATATGTGACGAGCAGGGCGGGCGAGAGCCGTGAGGGAACAAGTGATAATGAGCGTCAGCTGCTCGCTGCACCGGTCTCGTGTCTCTCACGGAGGAGCTCCGGAGGCGTAAAAGAGGAGCAACTACAGTGAAGGACGAGAGAGGACCAGGCCTGGATTTTATGTTTTGCTTTTGTTATGTTTGTGTGGGCGGCAGTCGCCGTGAGGAACTGCCGCCATTTTACTATCGTTTTATTGTTTGTTTATTTTATTATTAAAGAAAGTCGTGTTTAACGTTCGCCAGTTGATGATCGGACCAAAAAATGATCCAATCCATGACTGCAATCCGTAATGTTATAGTTTACCTTGCATAGATTAGTTCAAGTATAAACGCATGTCATGCAACCATCTCGGTGTTTAAATTAGATGGCTGCTTTCACCAATTGGCCGCTGTATTGATGTTAAAATACTAAACATTAAAATTGATTTATTTTTGACAATACATGACATTATGGTTAATTGCATTTTCATGTTTGCATGTTCCAGTATCCCTACTTTCTGCAACCCTATAAGAACAGACCTGCTGTGAATCACTGCATTAGACTTAAGGGAGTTCAAAAAACATAAAAAAACGCCTTATGTTCTGTAATGATTATCTAGTGCCTGCATTTCCTCAACTGAATCTGTTTTAATTGCAGTTTTAGGGCAAGACAAATCATGTATGATACACACAGCCTAAGCAACACCAGAAGCCCATTATATCCATGCTTAATTATTTACTGCTCTGGAAGGTTTAAATGTGCCTTTCAACCTGAGATAGCCTGTGAGGGCCTACAGGCCAGGTTCTCCACATCGCCATGGGGTGATCTTCATTTTTTATCGCTTGTAAAATAATTCAAACAAAACCCCACTGCAGCCCATTTCCCGGATCACTCCTGTGAGAGAGAAACTGAGTTGAGAACCCATAGTAAGCACATAGATGCCAACCACATCCATGTATTTGCATAATGTGATCATGCGCAATAACACAAGATCCCCAAAACATAATCAAAGGCCATTTTGGGTTTTTCACTATTTTTATAAGTTTCATCTAGGGGCATTAAATTGCCCAGTTCTTGAATTTGACCGATGTCACAGTAGGGTTTGCATGACCCTAGGTGGCGCACATTGATGCAGCTCAGAGCGGCTTTCTCTCAATGTATGACATGACAGACAACTAGGCCTCACCCACCCAGCAGCAGAACATGGCAGTAATTTCACCAAAATCCAGGCCCTGATGACATCATCCAATTTAATCCCTCGACGTGACATCCCACTTTCTTCCTACAACTTTTCCCAGCACTTCAAAGCTCAAAAGTCTGAATGTAAGTGCTATTTTTAATATGATTACCAAAAACATTTTTGATCATCTAACAAAGATTGCCTTCATTTGTAAAACTAAAATCCATTAATCAAAAACCACAGGCAATCAGAACACAGTGTGGGCAGTCTCTCAAAGTATTTGCACGGCACCAGAGATTAAATTTAACGGCATTCACGAGAAAATGGATAAGACATAATACAATTGTTTAATTTCAACATCTGAGGTGAAATAGCTTTTACTACAGCTACAAAGCTGGGAGCACTAAATGAAATTCACTTCACGCGCTTTTAACATTGAATAAAACACATAAACATTACCCGAGATTAGCATTGCCATACTTTGTGTGACTTCGCAACTTCGCAAAAAATAGAACTCAACTGAAATAGCATCGTCGCGTGTCACAACCGCTAACTCAAACAGATCTGATTAGTCATTATTTTCAACAGAAATCCATGTGATTGGCTACAATACTCAAATCATGTTGTGAATAGACACATTGGCAGCACCGTTGATCTTACATGACACAAATACAACAACCAGATCACTTTATTTTACATACTTTTCTGCTTTATTTGAAAATTCTACGTTAATTTAACTCTGTTAAATTCGTCGTTAATCCTGCAGGCAATGAATAAAATTATATAAGTTGCACTGACTTGACCAGGCAGCCAAGGTGGTTGCCATACCCTACCATACCATACCCAATTGACCCTTCGCCAGCAGTTTGATTGACAGGCGATCTAACCAATCATAACCCTGAATCCGCCATTTTGTCCGACAAGGCAGTCGGACAAACATTCCTTCTGATGTTCATTCATGTTTATATGATGCTATAAATGAACTAGTATGAAGAGATGATCGGTTCACGAGGAGCTACAGCGATCTGTCATCACACATTAAAGACACACTATTTATTGTTTAAACTTCTTTAAAAAATTACAATATTCGAAATATGAAATGTTTTATATCATAAGTAACCTGCTCTGTCTTGTCTGTCGACACGTTGTTTTACCTCGTGAGAACATGATGTATGGCGTGAGAGCGCATGACTTGTCGGACATAGCAACAGTAACTAAAGGGGGCGGGTCTTTGCGAAGGATCAATTGGTGCACCTGTGTGAATGTAGTCCTAGCTGCCTAGTCCAGTTCCGTTCACACTATGCGTGTTTACAGAGAATCCGGTTGTGAGTCCTGAAAATTCAAGGGTTACAGGTTTGTCACTCCTGTAAATGTTTTTAGAACTAAAATTGGACTGACAACCATATTCTGTTGCTGTGTAAATGTGTCAGAAAAGCCACACATATGGAGATGGTTATGTAATGCAAACATCAAGATGTATTAGTTTAAAAATCACACTCTACTGTAATATTTTTTGCATTATATCAGTTGCATGAAAGACTGAGTCTCACTAAGGTAACAAAAAAAAAAATGCTTTCTCCATGAAGGGAGGCAATGCCAATCTACTGTCACGCCAAAGAGGACAAACAGAGGCCCTGTGGGATTTTTAGAACAATAGCAATACATCACTGCTCCAATTAGACCTATTACATGCTCAATTAAGCTGTTCACATGCATCATCCGTGCCAAATATCTGTCAGCACATGTACATGGATAAAAAAGCACATAATGACTTTTAAAACATTACATTAGCACACATTATGACAACATTCTGTACAACAATATTTATGGAAGTGTCACAGTGCTTTTCTGTGACAATAAAAAGGTCCTGAATTCCCTGCTTTGTTTTGCCTCCAGGCAAAATTACAAGTCTTTTACACAAGTATACAATAATCAAGATTTTGAAAAATAAGATTGATATGCATTTCACGTTTACCCAAGGATATGAATTACAATGAAATCTTAGATATCAATATATCAGCCTTCCATTTGCATACTGTAAAAAAATCTAACCCTAATTCGCATAGGCGTACACATCGCTCACTCTTATGATGGAAAAAATGACATATTCTTAATTCAAGAAGCATCCCCCACTCTGCTAATATGTCATGGTGCATTCCCAAGGACCCAAACGAGACAGAATGGATCTGAGCGTAGATGTGGCCGCTGGGTTTCCCTCCTTCCCATTCTTTTTACTTCCCACTCGGATTTGGGTTTTTATTAATTTTATTTAATTATCCTAAAAAGCTCTTTTTACACCATAGCAGCACCGCCGCCACTCCACTCCCCAAGTATGAGCTATGTAATTTAATAAAGCTCCATTAAAGGGAGGATTTGATTAAAAAATTAAGCTGCCACGATTACCTCTTCCCCCACCCCAACTTGGGATGAGATCCAATATTTCACATTATGAATATGTCGAGCAGAAATTATCACCGCAGGACAAATTAATACATTTCACGGGACCTCCGCGATGACACGCGTCCCCGTGCGGAGGAGACGAATGTATAGAAAGTTAAAGAAAAGGAAAATGAAGTGTGAACTTCTTCCTTTATCTCTGCTGTTCCGCCTATTTTCCTCTCTTGTCTTTCCCATCAGGCTTCAAATCTCCTCTCATAATTCCCCATTTTCCACTTCCTCCTGCACCAGACTGACTGAATCCGAATCAAATAACTCAAATGGAAGTCACTTTTTACCTATTCGCCGCGTATGACGACATTGCCCTGCAATTTCACGAGGACCCGAGCAAAGTCCGTCCTGCAACTTTTCTGGCTTCTCTTTGGAAAGCCATTCCTGTTGCCTAATTGTTTATACATAGTGTAGCGACCCTTTGAAATCGCATCTGCCCCGCTGTCCTGCCAGAACAAGCACGCTGTGTGTAAGCGCAAAGACTCGCTGATAAAGAAAACGTGCAAGCTGTCAATTGCCATCGGTCACCAGAGAGACGGTGGGATTTTGTAAGAGAAAAAGCATAAACAGCGCAGTTTAAAGTTAAATGGCATTTTGGCATTATAGTTTTGAAGGAGAAACATAATCTGTGCAATTAATTCCTGAAAATTATAGCCGGGATCTAGTAGAGGTTTGAAGCATAAGTTATTGATTTTGAAATGAAAACCTGTACTCTTCAAGGTTAAATCCAGTCTACCCTCATTACGGCTCTGTCCTTGAGAGGACCCACATTAGGGGCCGCAGCAAGGAGGAGAAAGGGGCTGCTTTAATGAAGGTGAATTTAATGGGATTTAATGTAGCTGGGGGCAATGGAGCAGCAGAGATAGGGTTTTAACAAAGAGCCGGGGAGCAGGGGTACAGCCCAGAGAGCAGCCATTTTCCATTCTTTTTATTTATTTCGCCATTCAGCCAGATGGGATGAAAGCACACCATGTCTTAGTTGTAAGTGGGTCCCACGAGTCAGCACTTACTCTTTGCTCTGGAGTCAAGCCGGCAAAAAAGAACCCGGCTTTTCCACCCCTGTCATCTACACAGCCTATTGTACAGACCAATATAATATGATCCGATTTTTTTTTTTTAAAGAATCCAAATCTGTTCCACACACCTAACCCCTTCAACCTGAGCCGAGGACAGGGGGACGCAACGCACAGTGCCGTCCAAGTGTCTGATGATACATTCCAAAATTCTTCTCGAAGAATGCATTTAAATAATTTACGAGCCACTGATGTGAAAAGACACACTCATTTTGCAAATGCTCAACACGCCTTGGCTGCATAACAGCTGCGGAATAATTGTTTTTATTGTATGACCGAGTTTAATTTTCATTCCACACGATCCATGGTCTGCTACAGCGTGGCATAACAGACAGCGGTTGTCCCTCATACAGACTCTTTAGCCATGGCTTGTGCAAGTGTTGTTTCAGCATCATTGATTTACAGTGTTAGGGAAAGTTATTTTTTAAAAGTAATGCAATGTAATATTGCATTACTCCCTAAAAATGTAACTAATTGCGTTACTTTTTAACGCGTTGCATTCCTTTTGTCTTGCTTTTTCTCACCTGGGCTGGGCATTTTGGCAAATATAATGCCCTTTCACACCAAAAGTGAAATGAATAAGCCTCAGGCTGAAGGAAATGCATATGCAGCTCAAACAAACCTTTCAGCTGGGCTGCTATTCTGGATTAAAGAAGAATAGGATACAGGAGAAGGAAGTTCAACACTCGAATTAGATCACTGAAGGTCAGCAGCAAAGACATTGATTAATAAAGTGAGATTAAATACACAAAGTATATTTGTGTAATTTAATACAGTGAATTATTACAGGATTTGCATAAAGTTTTGATTGCATTTTACACTTTTTATTAATTTTGAGGAATATAGAATGTGTTTTTGTGCAAGTGAGATAAGTAAATGAATGTTCACATTTATTCTAGAGCTAATAACCATCATGTTCACACAACGCATACAACACTTCTGCACTTTATTTCTCTCAACATGAGGACAGGAAAGCTGTCAATCAATAAATTTGAAAAAGTAACTTGCGTTACATATTTGAAAAAGTAACTGAGATAATTAGTTGTAAATTGACAAAGTAATGCGTTACTTTACTAGTTTACTTGAAAAAGTAATCTGATTACATATCTCAAGTTACCAGTAATGCGTTACCGTAACACTGATGATTATAGCCGACTATTATAGTTTTTGTTAATATTTTGAATTATAATTTTAGATTTTGTTTACATTGTAATATAAATTAGTTTTTGCAATTTTGTTGTTTTTCCTAAATTTTTTATGTGCATTTTTAGTTTTTTAATATGTGCATATAGTTTTTATTAAGTTTTAGTTTAATTAGCTTTAGTTATTTTAGTACTTCAACTTAAACTATATCAAAAAATTGGAAATGTTGCTTTGGCAACTAGCTGAAATAAAATAAGCTTTATTATTATTATTATTATTATTATTATTATTATATTTCAGCTAATGTTAATTTTATCTAGTACACTATAAAAAAATAATAAAAAGGGGGTTTTGCATAGCGATGCCATAATTAAATACATACACCTCATAGAAGAATCTTTTTGGTTTTGGAACCAGCCAACAGTTCTTAAAAGAACCATTTTTTTGTTGTTGTTGTTGTAAAGAACATCTTTATTGCTTCATAGTGCAATTATTAAATTAAGAACCGTTTGTGTAGTAGAAAGATTCCATGAATGTTAACAGTATTCCTGGGAACAATAGATGCCAAAAATGTTTATTTTTAGGAGTTTTTTGTTATTTTTAACTTTTATGGTTTTAGATTTAGTTAACGATGATAACCCTGGGTTGCACTCGTGCCTCCGGCCGCCTTCCGCAAAAGAGACTCTAGACTACTGGCAATTCAAGGAGTTGTCAACTTTCAAACCTGCTTCTATTATTAATTATGTGTAGCTTGCATAACAACTGTTGAGGCCCCATTGGATGAGTCAAGCTGCACACTATATCGCTGAGGTCACATCTCTCTCAGCCGTGCCCTCTGCTTCTCATGTGCTTGATGAAAACAATGTGTGCTCTCTGCAAATAACATTAAACAGCCCGCTTCTACAGTAATGCCCCATAAATATGCCCAAATCTTGAAAAGCAAAAATAATTACTTTCATACCTTGTTCTGAGGCCGTTGCACAGATTCATTTCTCTTCTTACCCCCCCCAACACCACACACTTTTTTCTCTAGCCTCACAAATCAGCCTCCGCCGTGAATGCAGAGCTGGGATGGTTTAAAGAGCACAAACAATCCATTAATTAGAACTGTCAGTGCAATGAAATTGCTCATAGATTTCTCTGTAAGGTTTCTGTAAAGTTTCACAATAAAAATAATAATAATAGCAGATTCACAAGTAACCCGTTACACATCACTTGTATTTTATCCATGCCTGGTAGACAGTCTAGTCTAAAAATGAATTACAGTTCATCTCCAATTTTTCCCTTTGAGAAAAACTCCTGAGATGAGTTCACCCGACGCTCTTATGTTGAATAATACCTCTCCGCATTTTAATCAGTAAAGCACACTGTTGATGCATCGCTTCACGTGCGTTCTATGAATCTCAGAGGAGCCGCTCAAAACTTTAGAAGAAAACAAGTACTCTGTTGCTAAAAGGTCAAACTCGGGGCATATAATTAAAGACATACACCTAGCGCAGTGGTGGGTACGTGAAAGGCATAATTAATGTACAGGCATGCGCTTCCAACTTACTGATCCTCTGCCAAGTTCAGCATGTGTGGACATGATGCTCCAGCCAAGGGCATTGGCGTAATGATGGACGGAGCAAAGACATCCTCCAAGACTCACCTTGCCCTTTAAACATTTACAGAGCAACAGGGATATCCGCACGACAGGGAAACCCCAAATGTCAAAGGTCACTAAGCATCTCAAATGTGAATAGAGTAGGAATGGAATTTGAGCCCCTGAGCAATACGAAAACCATTTCCCTTTACTCTTAAAAACAAAGGTTCTTTATCGGCAACTATGATTCCATGAAGAACCTTTAACGTCTTTTTATAGTTCTTTATAGTGGAAAAAAGTTCTTTAGATTGTTCCGATGTTCATCGCACTAAGAAAAAATGGTTCTTTTCAGATCTGATTACTGGAAGGTTCTTTGGGGAACCAGAAAAGATTCTCTCTTCTATGGCATCACTGTGAAAACCACATTTTGGAATCTTTATTTTTAAGAGAACGCTTCCCAAATTTAGGTTAAATATGGACAAAGCCAGCCATTGGGTTTTTTTTTTTTTAAATTGCTTTATAAAAATGGTTGGGATTGTCCATATTTGGCCCAAATTTGGGTTAAATATGGACAAACCCAGCCATTGGGTTATTTTTTTTAAATTGGTTCATAAAAATGGTTGGGATTGCCCATATTTGGCCCAAATTTGGGTTGAAACAGAGTGTACTGGACTCATGTAATAATTTATATTACAATAATTTAACTGAACTAAAAAGTGTTAAAAACAACCCAAGTTGGGTTGAAAATGGACAAACCCAGCAATTGGGTTGTTTTAACCCAACGGTTGGGTTAAATGTTTGCTCAAACTGCTGGATAGTTTTATTTAACTCAACTATTGCTTAAAAATGACTGTATTACTTGCTTGAAATAACCCCAAAATATGTTGAAAATGAACATTTATTAATATGTATAACAAATGAACATTTTTTAATAACCAGCCATGTGGTCATTTTTAAGCAATAGTTGGATTAAATAAAACTGCCCCGCACGTTGGGCGATGTGTTTTTGTGAGAGTACATAAAAGAAGAGAAAAGATAAAAAACTTCTACTTTATCTTACACTTTAAAATAGGCCTATAAAAATAAATGAATGTAGAAAATAAAGAGAAATAAGAATATGAAACTTTTCCATTACATGAAAGCACTTTTGAACCCAAGCCCCCTTCTGACAGACCTAAGCAAACCCATCAAAAAGCAAAGTCAACATTAATTGGAAAGAAATTAGGAAACCTTGTCAAACCTAGTTAATTTTTTATACTTACTAAACGACGGTGATCACAATAAAACAAGCTGCATTGTTCGCACATCTGCATTTTCCATTTAATCCTTGACTTTCATTGGAGCTGTCTGTAATCCCTCAAACATGACTAATGGGAAACATTAAGTACAAGTTCAGGAACAAGTGGTTTTAATTAAAAACTGCTTCATAGAGGCCTTGAATGGCTGGAGGTTTTTTTTTTATAATTCTTCAGAGGAGCCAGCATGTGTTTTTCCTTTTATTAGCAGTTATTGACATACTCAGTCCGCACAAGGTGTTGCACATTTTCTGCAGAAACATAAAAGCCAAGCATTGCTATCTAAACCACATTTCTTTAGTGACTAAAAAGTGAAGAATGACTGAAGGGGAAAGCTGATGCAAATGGCGGTGCAAATGGAATGAAGATGGGGCCGAGTTCAAATAGTCATATTTAGAACGTCTTGTGGGCGAAGACTAAATAAATGGTTAAAACATGCTGAGTGGCACATCGGATGGATATGGGAGGAAAAAAGAAATAAAACAAAAAAATCTATTTTACCGCTTCCGACAGAGGAAATAGTTAGGGATCTCCGCTGGAATCTTCATGGGAAACATTCATGACCTTGTGTTGACAGCAGTTTGTTCCACCCACATGTAGTGAACTCAAGTTTATAAGAGTTAATGAACACTACTGCCATTCCGATTTTCAGTGCGAGTGTGTGACACTTTGACCCCACATTATAAAAGCATGGAAGTCTGCTGCATATGGGTGTAATCACACAACCAGATCTATTCAGATCATGGCCTATATACTCCGTGTCATGGCCTTAAAATCCCACAGATTGCATATGAAAGAGTATCGCCTTTTACTTTAATCACTGGAGACGTTGTTTGATTGGGCTGGATTTGGCGGTGAAACATTTTATGTTGACAACAACATTATATTTTGTGTTACGTCTGTGATTCTACAAATCTTTTTATCGTAAACACTTTATACTTTAAGAGACTGTAAATAGTAATACAAAAAATATAACAGCAATGCTGGGGTAACGCATTACAAGTAATGTGATTAATGTAATTACTTTGAAAATCACAACAAAATATCCGAGTTTCTTTTTCAAATAAGTTGATTTCCCATTTATTGACTGACTCTTCTGTCGAGAGAAACCCGGAGTAAGTGCAGAAGCGCTACGTAAACATGAATGTTATTGTAGTTCTGGACTAACTGTAAGCATGCATTACTTCCACAAAAAAACAGATATAGTATTCCTAAAATGAAAAAACCTTTTCTTTTTTCTTCTGCATCCTATCTTCTACAGTATAAGTTTGTTTGAGCTGCGCCCTCTACTGTACAGCCGTGAATTTGCATTTCCTTCAGCAAATAAAGTAACTTTTTTTAGTTTTCATGAAAAACCGTAATAAAGCTCAGCCCGGGTGAGAAAAAAAAATTACACAAAAGTAACATAACGCATTACCTTCTATAAAAAGTAACTAACGCAATATTGGAATGCATCGTTTTTAAAAGTAACTTTTCCCAACTCTGAATATATGAATTATATTCTACACAATTAGTGTTTTAATACATTTATTTATTATTCTCCTGCAGTGAAAGTAATGTACGAGGAGGAATGGATATTTTCTTTCTCCATATCAATTTACAAGCTCCATGAACCTTCGATTTGCACTACACAGCACCATCATCATCTATGGCTGTACTTGTGGCTAATTCTATAAAACCACTGCTGAAAATCTCACGCAATCAAATGCAATTACTTAAATCACATGTTATTTCTTCACATTTCAAGTCATCATATCAATCCACTGATGTATGCGGGCTCTTTTCTTTACGCAGGTCACGGTTTTGCACTGGAATACTGTTCATATTATGCTTTTGTCCATCTGCCTGGAATCTTCCCCTTGTGTCTGCTTAGAAATGGCGGACAGTGCTGAACGCTCAGCATGCTCGTCTGCATCTGAAGATGTCTGGAAAAGCCATTGGTCCGAGCCCATTTTTGGAGTGTGCGTTCTGAACTGCCTCCCGGACTTGGCGGTGTCCGTGACAGGTCCTCTCCTGGTGAGCTTGCTCCCATGATGAATGGCCACCTTTCTATTCTTTATTGCTCCACTAAATCATACAACTGCCATGTGTTTATAACCCATTTTTGCTGCTTTTTTATCCCTCCTCCATTTTTTGGAATTAAACTACAGACGTCTCTTTTTTTCTAATGAGGAACATACATACTTTTTGCATGAAGTTTGCCATCTTCTAATGCACATTCTCTTCTACAAACATCCAATAAGCACGTGCCCACATTCACTTTCATGCTAAGGTGCAGGTTGGAATTGCCGTGGATATTAGTGGGCCTCAAAACACAATCTGCCTGAAAAATATGCAGCTTCATTACTGAAATGGTAGCAAATGGAACTCACAAAAACCATTAAGTCCCTTCAACTAAAAGTCTTGATGCTCTAACTAATATAGTGAATATTTGGAGTGCTTCAATTTTGTTGATAATTCAATTGTGCAGAGCTTAATGACTAGATTGTGCAATGCATCATCGTCCAGTATACTGCAAAGTAATTCGCATTCTACACCTCCTGGTCATGTATTTTTATGCTCAGATTTTTTCCCATTAGCAAACTGCCTCAGTAATGATACAGTGCATTATTTCAGCTATCGCTGAATTAACTGAGGTCTGTATAAAATATGTAGCATGGACATGATACATCTCCATAGTGTAATCACACTCTGCTGCCCGATTACCTCTAGCTCTGCTCATTCCAATTGTTTGCAAAAACCTGAGCCGAGGCACAAATGTGCAAAAAAATAAAAAATAAATAAAAACAGTGCATTACTTTCATTTCTATAGAATTCTAAGCCTGTGTTTACCTAAAAGCATGACTTCGCTTGACTCCACCAAACAAAAGATTTGAAAAAGGAAGAGTTTCATGCTAGGCTGCTATATGAAGCGCCAGAGACATCATTTATGTTTGGTTAATGGCCCTAGCCGCATTACAGGCAAGGTTGTGACAACACTGAGCAACAGCCAAGTCCAATTTTGCTGCTCTGCACACTTTACCTTCCCAAACTGCACAGGCACTGACTCTGAAATACAGCTGCTCTCACCCATCAATCATTCTTCAGTCCACACATGCAGTCAGGTAGAGCTGCCTCCAGTGCACCTGTGAGGAGTAAATTCTGGTGCACTGACAGAGCCTTACAGTGGCTGTACGCGTTAAGATTTAAGACAGGTGAGCCGCTTATTTTAGTCACTTAAGGCATAGAATAGAGCATTGCAGTCTGAACCTTTGGTATCTGCCACAATTTTTCTTTTCTTTTCCTCTGTTCCTTCAGAAAGAGCTGCATATGGTTTCAGATCTGGCATTTGGACTGTGAGTGTGAGATTTGATGTATATTCTGTACTTTGTCTCCACCTAGTGATGAAATGCAAAAACTATTTCAGGTCATTTACTTTTAGAAATGTAAATAAAATGAAAATAAAATGCATGATTATTCAGAATTACCTAAATAAATAAATGAAAATTATTTGTCATGTGAATAACCTAGAATTCAAACTGTTCTGAAATCATTTTTCAGTGTGAAGCAGCAATAACTTTCTGGGGGAGTATGGGACACTTCTCTGCTGTGCTGTGACTGACAGCTTTTTATGAGCTATCAATCATCTAAAGCGTGGTCTGTGTGTGTTATTGTGTGCTGAGGGAGGTCTGACCCTCGGCCTGGCGTGACATTTAGAGAAGGAGCGACGCTCACCAAGGAAATCCCATTACAACAAAGCATGATGGATCTTTTTTTTTTATATATATATAAAAATGTAATATGCAGCCTGACATATAATTTGTTATAATTTGTCAAAATAAAATGACTGCATTCTATCAAACTGGTTTTTTATTTTATAATCTGTCACGTTTTGAATTGCTCTTAATTGCTGAACAGTGAAATAAGAGAGATATCTAATATTAGTGGCAAATTATCATTTTGTGAAGGGATTAAATGGAAATATCTCTTGATTTTTTTTAAGGAAGATATTGTATAGAGCACAATATTTAAAACAAGAAAAGAAAAGGGACAGTTAAGTCTTCATATTTAAAATAGTTTTAAAAACATACTAAATGTTTTATTAAAAATGTAAAAGTTTTCTGTGATGGGTGGGTTTAGGAGTAGAGTTAGTGTAGGGGGATAAAATGTACAGTTTGGACAGTATAAAAACCATTATGCCTATGTCCTCACTACGATAGCTAAACAAACATGTGTGTGTGTGTGTATGTGTAAGTGAGTGTGTTCGAATGGATTTATCTGTTTTGTACTCGTGTAATCTCTTTCTTGCTATTTGTTTTTCTATTACCGCTTTGTGGCTGAATTATTGATTTTATTTCGCAAATTTGCAAAAACTTGCTCTGTGTTATAGCCGCACTAGTTCATACTAATATATATTCACTCTTTGTTATATTGCAGCCATTTGCTATAATCATTTAAGTTCATTTTTTTCCTCAATGTACACACAGAACCCCCATATTGACAGAAAAGCACAGAATTCTTGACATTTTTGCAGATTGAGAAAAAGAAAAAGAGAAAAACTGAAAGATCACATGGTCCTAAGTATTCAGACCCTTTGCTGTGACACGATTTCACTCAGGTGCTGTCCATTTCTTCTGATCATCCTTGAGATGGTTCTACACCTTCATTTGAGTCCAGCTGTGTTTGATTATACTGACTGGACTTGATTAGGAAAACCACACACCTGTCTATATAAGACCTTACAACTCACAGTGCATGTCAGAGTAAATGAGAATCATGAGGTCAAAGGAACTGCCTAAAGAGCTCAGAGACAGAATTGTGGCAAGGCACAGATCTGGCCAAGGTTACAAAAAAAATTCTGCTGCACTTAAGGTTCCTAAGAGCACAGTGGCCTCCATAATCCTTAAATGGAAGACGTTTGGGGTGACCAGAACCCTTCCTAGAGCTGGCCATCCGGCCAAACTGAGCTATTGGGGGAAAAGAGCCTTGGTGAGAGAGGTAAAGAAGAACCCAAAGATCACTGTGGCTGAACTCCAGAGATGCAGTCGGGAGATGGGAGAAAGTTGCGGAAAGTCAACCATCACTGCAGCCCTCCACCAGTCGGGGCTTTATGGCAGAGTGGCCCGACGGATGCCTCTCCTCAGTACAAGACACATGAAAGCCCGCATGGAGTTTGCTAAAATACACCTGAAGGACTCCAAGATGGTGAGATATAAGATTCTCTGGTCTGATGAGACCAAGACAGAACTTTTTGGCCTTAATTCTAAGCGGTATGTGTGGAGAAAACCAGGCACTGCTCATCACCTGTCCAATACAGTCCCAACAGTGAAGCATGGTGCTGGCAGCATCATGCTGTGGGGGTGTTTTTCAGCTCCAGGGACTGGACAACTGGTTGCAATCGAGGGAAAGATGAATACGGCCATGTATAGGGATATCCTGGACGAAAACCTTCTCCAGAGTTCTCAGGACCTCAGACAGGGCCGAAGTTTTACCTTCCAACAAGGCAATGACCCTTAGCACACAGCTAAAATACCAAAGAACTGGCTTCACAACAACTCCGTGACTGTTCTTGAATGGCCCAGCCAGAGCCCTGACTTGAACCCAATTGAGCATCTCTGGAGTGACCTAAAAATGGCTGTCCACCAACGTTTACCAGCCAACCTGACAGAACTGGAGAGGATCTGCAAGGAGGAATGGCAGAGGATCCCCAAATCCAGGTGTGGAAAAACTTGTTGCATCTTTCCCAAAAAGACTCATGGCTGTATTAGATCAAAAGGGTGCTTCTACTAAATACTGAGCAAAGGGTCTGAATACTTAGAATCATTGACATTTCAGTTTTTCTTTTTTAATAAATCTGCAAAAATGTCAAGAATTCTGTGTTTTTCTGTCAATATGGGGTGCTGTGTACATTAATGAGGGGAAAAAAATTATCTTAAATGATTTTAGCAAATGGCTGCAATATAACAAAGAGTGAAAAATTTAAGGGGGTCTGAATACTTTCCGTGCCCACTGTATATTCAGAGTTACAACTATATATTCAGATTTACATTTATATATTCAGAGTTATAACTATATAGCCAGATTTACATTTATATATTCGGATTTACATTTATATATTCAGGTTTATAACTATATATTCAGGTTTCTCACTATATATTCAAGATTTACATTTATATATTGGGGTTTATAACTATATATTCAGATTTACATTAATATAATTTGACCGTGAAGGAGCCAAGTATGACTCTTTTTTTTTCAACCCTTTAAAATATCCGAATCATTTTGGGCCGAATCATGTACATTTTTCGGCTTGTTTTTTCAAGACATCACTGATTTTTATATATATATTATATATATTATATATATATATATATATATATATTTATATATTATATATATATATATATATATATATAAATGTGGCTGAATTTATCTGTCTTAAAAGTTTTGAGGATAATAAAATCACAATTTTTAATCAAGTGCATGTATGTCATGAGTTGGTCGTTTGGTTCTTGAATAACTTGCATGGGGGAGTTGGAGGACTTTTTTTGGTTTGTTTTTTTGAAAGGGACTAAAAATTAATAAAAGGAACAAAAACAAGCAATGTTTTTGCCAGAAGAAAGTCCATTTCAAAAGAGGTTTCATGGGGATTTCCCTACACCCTTAAAAACGCTGTTTTTTATTGACATCTATGTCAATAAAAGAATCTTCTAAATATTAACATGTTTTTCACTCCAAAAAAAAAAAAAAAAGTTCTGAAAGGTTCTTTTGGGAACCAAAAACTGTACTTCTGTGACAACTCCTCAATACCCCCCTACCCCCCCAGCAAAACCTGGCAACATTAGCAGCAACTATTAAACAAGACCAATAGGTGTCAGAATAAAGTCCAAAACCAATGGTTCTATTTAGAAGAATAAGAAAAACAACCAAATTACTGGTTGCACCTCTAAATAGCCAAATACTTTTTGGACGGGCACTGAATAGTTTTCTTGTTGATTGTGTTAATAGCTAATACAATTATGCCGAAAGAGCTTACTGTATCACCAGCAATGTGATCCACTTTTAATGATACAAGAGAAGGAATGTAACTCAATAACATGTTATCATGCTGCCTTTGATCAACAGCACCATTGACCTGATAGCAAATGCACCAAAAGGGCAAAGTTTGAAAATAAAAGCTACTGGCTGTTCTCTTGAAGAAAAACGATAGAAATCAGCCCACCAAAACACTATGCAGACGAATCAAATTCACACTAGGTCTGCGATCCTGCTGTTGGCCTCTGTGCCACTCATGGTAAAGTGCATCTTTTAAACTCAATAAAGCAAATAACCCAACAACACTATGCCGATACATATGAGCTCGATATTATTTCCCACTGAAATGTGAGTCATGTTTACCTGGTCCAGAGCCCTCCCCTTTATGATTACCTCTACACTGATAAGACAAGAGCAAACACATAGACATTTGGTAAAATCTCAGCCTGTCTATCAGTCTAGCTCTGATGAGTCTTGGACATTAACTACTGTATCCTCAGTAAATCAAAGCGCTCCACTTTATTCCCTGAACGCCGGCAACGTATGGCAGAACAACGATCTGTGGCTGACATCTATGTGATTCCAACATCCGAAGTCCATCTACAAGAAAGGGCTGAGCGATAGATCCAAGAGCACACTGATATGCTGAAGTGTTTACAAGCTTGGATGGACTGGAAAAGCCGCTGAGTGAAACGCTGGTGACCTTTACAGTGTGCTGTTAATTCTCAGATACAGGCCGAATCCAGACTTCACCATGAAGATCTCGGGAGCTTCCCTCGACCTGAGCACAACAGACTATGGAATAACCCTGGACCCTACATTCACCATGCTAGAGTTTGACAGTCTCCGTGTTCTCCCTGTACAAACAGGTACGTCTAACCTTTGGTCTGCTGACTCATTACCTAGTTATTGATGCAAAATGACAGTGAGGAATTCTGAAGACAGGCCTTGTCCTATGCTTGAAGACCCTGCTGAAAAGAATAGCTGGGCTGGTTAATGCTGGTTAATGCTGGTTAGTGCTGGCGTGGCTGCTGAACCAGCTTAGTCATGTAAACCAGCATGGTGTTTCCAACCAATGAAGTTGACTGACCAAGGAAGTCTTGCTGCTTAAGCAATAAAGTTGTTGGCTGTCACATGACCTGAGCTTGTCGAATGGCATCCCTGGAAAGACATCACTGGAAAGTTTGTAGTTCGGTAGGATATGGCTATAGCAAAGGAAGTAAAACGGATGTGCAACAGTTTGTTGTGTATGTGCAGCTCTTAAAGGCACAATAAGTAAGATCACTAGAACAATGTTATATATTTTGATGACTTGTGGACTTACATTATCCCAAACATTTCAGCAGTTTTGACCAAGACATAATATCGATTTAGATAACAGCAAAGTGCAACAAGTCTCTTATACTACAGAGTTCGTTATAACTTTCAACACACTCAAATGACTTTAGTATGATTGCTTTAACCATGGAAAACAGTGCTGCGTTACCCCACATACACAACGAAAAGATCGGAAGCGGACGACTGCAGCATAAACCAAATAAAAGCTCAGGCTGGACTCGAGACCGGCGGGTTTTGCTGGTGTTTTTACCGGCTCTCAACCCACCCTGCATAAAAAAAAAAAACCCTTTAATTCTTTAGCTCATCGATGAACATGATTCTGCCCGAGTCCGTCGGATTCCTTTCCTTCGGCTGTGGAGGTGAAGGTGACAACTCCCATGATTCCACGCTCATTCACAGCGTCATCACCTTTGTTTTGAATAAGCGACCTCTAGCAGCAAAAATTACATATAGTGCCTTTAAAGTGAGTAGAATAAACGTACTGCTATCTTTATCATCAATGTTAAGCAAACAACAAAATCACTCACTGCTCTTGACTGAATAACTTTTGTAACTTTAATTTTAAACTGATTAATAATGATCTATATTTATTTTATACAGTGAAGACGGTGCAGTGTTATTTTACATTTGATTACTTTATTCAATTTCTGTACCTGAAATTTGTGATGTTTCATTGGTTTCTAAAAATTTGAACCATTGGCCTAACCAGGCCAGTAGAAAAACATCCTTAAATATTGCATTTTTTTTAAAAAAAATCTATTAAATTAAAGATAAAATATGATATAGCAATAATATGAACAGTCAAAGTAACAATAGCTCTTACAATACATTTGTAACAGGTACAATTGACCCTGGTGGCCCTTTAGTTACTGATAAGCCATGTGCTCTCATGCCACACATCATGTTCTCAAGCAGTGAAAAATACATCATGGAGCAAAGAAGACACTGACAACGCGTCGACAGACATATGAAACAGTTTCATATTTAATATATCAATTTTTTAAAGAGGTTTAAACAATAAATAGCGTATAGTGTCTTTTTAATGTGTCATGACAGATCGCTGTAGCTCCTCGTGAACCCATCATCTCTTCATACTAGTTCATTTATAGCATCAAGTAAACATGAATGGACATCAGAAGGAATGTTGTTTCAAGCACAGAAAGACTTGAGTACACATAATTTTCCAAGTTCAAGTTCACCAACGTTAATCTACTAACTCCTCTCACCGCTTTGTCAGACAAAATGGCAGATTCGGGGTTATGATTGGTCAGATCGCCTGTCAATCAAACTGTTTGCGAAGAGTCAATTAGGCATGAAAATAACTGAAAGAAATATCTATTTGCTAAGCCAATAATTGGATGATTCATATTCTTTTGTTTTCCCTGCCCAATTTTTTTTTTTTAAATTATAAATGAAATGAAAATACAGGCATTGGTACTTGGTATCAGCAAGTTCTAAAAATGAAAGTATCGGTATCGGACTCATTCTAGAAAAAGTGGTATCAGGCATCCCTAAAAAAAAAAAAAAAAAAAAAAAAAAAAAAAAAAAAAAAAAAAAAAAAAAAATCACAATTTAAAAAAAAAACCTATATTATCATTATGTTAATGAGGCATTATATTCATTATAATATCAGAACATTTCTCCCAACCAAATGAAATTAAAATAAACCAATAGATAAAAACAAAAGTGTCCTGTCATTGACTTATTTTTACAATCCTGGTGCACCAGTAGCATCCCGTTCTCAAGACCAGCTTCCAAAACACAACTTATCCTGTTGACCAGCAAAGTTGGTCTTTTCAGCAGAGAAGGCTTGTTTCAAAATGATTGATATTGCATTTGAGTTGCATATACACTTCATGCACGGCTGAGTTAAAACATAAACACAAAGATAAATGTTTAAAGGCGGTCTGTCAGCAGTTTGTATGCATGTCTGCTGCCAATGAACATGGAAATCCGAAACGCAAGCCAAGTAGAGCATGTGTTTAACCATTCTCATTTTTAAACTCCGTACATGAGTGTTTAGGCCATTTGCTCACAGAGCATGGCACTAAAAGGTAACTTCACAATGACATTAGGTCCTATAGCATGAGATGCTGCTATTTCAATTACTATCTGGCCATAAGAGGACTTTTCAAAAGCCTGTGCGCACACCACTTCAACCTTTCCCTGCTTTCCATTATAATCTCATTTTCTATAATCATTAGAAGCGCTGCTGATTCAGATATACTGGATCCATCTTACCAAAGCACACACGCGTGGGTGCCAGAAGCGCTGTGGACTCTTAATATAATATAACTGCCCTTTGAACCCAGAGGCATTCTGTATGTTATAGCATATTACCTCTCTGAGTGGGTTTAAAGTGCTGAGTGTATTATTTGCATACATTAGGCTTTATTCCCGCATCGCCTAAGTGAAGATGTGACGTTCACTGGCTTGGGATGCAAACTGGTGGCAATCAAATTCAGAGCCCAATTTAATGCAACACATGAGGGAATTGAATTAAATTTTAGCTAACACTGCGAAATTACCTAGGAAATAGCAGTCTTTTCACTGACCTGTTTAATTAAATGGAGTTTCTCTTTCGCAAAGTAATAAGTACAGACACTCTGACTCGGAGCGGTTTATTGGACACATTTCCTTCACTGAGTAAAAATTGCAATCATTTACATCAGGGCTCTGAAACGGGGGGGACTGCCATTCATCTCAATCTCAGTCGTACTCTCAAATGTGGAAAAAAAACTAAATAGAATATATTATTAACTTTTTTTAATCCACGTGCCCTTGTAATCTTTAATCAAAATACTTCCCCTCCCTCTTGCAGCGACATCTCTTCTCTGATGACGTGTTTAACGGCGTGGGGGCGGGACAACCTGTCACTCACATGAGATCCACCAATAACAAACCTCAACCATTCAATCAATTTACCACAAACCCACCCAACATTTTTCATGTTCGAGAAGCCATTTCACTCGGATATACGTCGCAATAGGGGAGAAAAGACTATCGCATTGACTAAGTAAAATTACATTGAAATCTACATGTAAGAGTATGGAAGCTTATTTTCGCCACCAAATAAAAAAATAAAAAAGTGTATCTCTGACTTTTTCTAATAATTGCGATATTTAAACTTAAATTTAAACTTATTTGTGAGTTATAAAGTCAGAATTGTGAGATATAAAGTCGAAATTCTGACCTTTTCTAACAATTGCAAGTTTTTAATCACGCAATTCTGACTTTATAACTCGCAATTGATCCTTCACAAAGACCCGCCCCCTTTAGTTACTATTGCTTTGTCCAACAACCCATGCGCTTTCACGCCACACGTCGACACTGACAACGCATTGACAGAAATATGAAACAGTTTCATAAAGAAGTTTCAACAATAAATAGCCTATAGTGTCTCTTTAACGTGTCGTGACAGATTGCTCGTGAATTGATCATCTCTTCATTCTAGTTCATTTATAGCATCAAATAAACATGAATGAACATCAGAAGGAATGTTGTTTCAAGCACAGAAAGACACAATTTTTCAAGTTCAAGTTCATCAACGTTAATCCACTAACTCCCCTGACTGCTTTGTCAGACAAAATGGCAGATTCGGGGTTATGATTGGTTAGATCACCTGTCAATCAAACTGCCGGCGACGGGTCAATTATGAATTATTTCTCAGAATTGTGAGATATACTCACAATTGTGAGTTATAAAGTCCTAATTGCACGATATAAACTCCCAATTCTGACTTTTCTCCTCAGAATTGTGAGTTTATATCTCGCAATTCTGACTTTATAACAAGTAATTGCGAGTTATAGTCAGAATTGTGAGACGTAAACTCGCAATTCTGAGGAAAAAAAAGCTTTTTTTCCTGGATGTAGCCATGTTTATCTACTTCAGGCTAGACCACTGGATCGATTCATTTTTTACTACACAATTTCAGAAATTGCTACAGAAAAGCCTCCAACAAACAGATACACTGTTTGGATTGTGTGACACTGAAGACTGGAGTAATGATGCTGAAAAGCCAGCTTTGCCATAGTTTACAGTTATTTTAAAATGTTACATTTCACAATATTACTGTTTTTACTAATTTGTTCTGTTTTGGGGTTTTTTTTTTCAAACAAATGCAGCCTTGGTAAGCTTAAGAGACTTCTTTCAAAAAGTTTACAAACCCCAAACTTTTGCATGGAACTTTATATGTTGTTAAACTGATATTACATACATCAAAATCTGTTTTGTCAACTCTTTTTCCAACTAAGATCCACTAATACCAGGCCATGCATCTGCATCGGTCCCAATGCCTGCGCCGCAGCACAGCAGTGTGAATCTGTGTGCTATCTGCGCAGACAGAGCTACAGGAAAACATTACGGTGCGTCCAGCTGTGATGGCTGCAAGGGCTTCTTTAGAAGGAGTGTGCGCAAGAACCACGCCTACACGTGCAGGTGAGAATGCATTGACGGATTCATAAGTGTGCACTACATGTGCTTAACACGCTTACCAATCATGTTCAATTAATCTCCAAACATGCAACAGTGTAAATTGTTATAGTACAAAGCAGAAAGAGTAGTAACCAAAATAGAAGGGTTAGAAGCTTCACTTTTGAGATTAATTAAGATTTCAGGTACTGTTTGTTACCTGAGCTCAATGAAAAGCCTGTGTAGGATCCCATAGACATTGGCTGTGACCGGGCATTCACTGGAAAGTTTCACTGAAGGACTCCTGAACTGCATGCAAACCCTTCCGTCAGGTCTAAAATATAAACGCTTATAATGGGCTTACCATAGTGAATGAGGGTAAGACAAAAACACATTTTGAAAAAAGTATTGATGACGTATTGACAAAGTATTTAGAAAAAAAAGCGGCATGGTGTACCTTTGAATTGAACATAATTCATAATTTAGGAAAGTAGAATTAAAATGAATCAAAAATGTTATGAAAATGTTGTTATCATACACAAAATAGAATTTACAATAATACATTTAGTATTTTATAGTATTTTCAGAAATGTTGAATTATACATAACATAGGTCTGCAATATTTTAATATTGAAATGCAACTGAAACAAATGTGGGTAAAACTTCACAATAATGTTTCATTTGTTAATTTTAGTTAATGGGTTACTTCACCCAAAAATGAAAATTCTCTCATTTATTCCTCACCCACATGTCGTTCTACACCTGTAAGACCTTCGTTCATCTTCAGAACACAAATGAAGATATTTTTGATGAAATCTGATGGTTCAGTGAGTCTCTATTTCCAGCAAGATTATCAACACTTTCAGATGAACAGAAAGATACTAAAACATATTTAAACCAGTTCATGTGAGTACAGTGGTGCAACCTTAGTATTATAAAGCAAGGAGAATACTTTTTGTGCGGCAAAAAAACTAAATAACAACTTTTCAACAGTATCTAGTAATGGCCGATTTCAAAACACTGATTTACGAATCTTTTGTTTTGAATTGGTTCGCATATCAAACTGCCAAAGTCACATGAACTATTGAAACACTTATGAAACATGAAATCATGTGACTATGGTGCTCCAAACCATTGATTTGAAAAGATTCATAAAGCTTCAAAGCAGTGTTTTGAAAGTGGCCATCTCTAGATATTGTTGAAAAGTCGTTTTTTTTTTTTTTTTTGGCTCACAAAAAGTATGGTCGTCGCTTTATAATATTAAGGTTGAACCACTGTACTCACATGAACTGTTTTAAATATATTTTAGTATCTTTCTGGGCATCTGAAAGTGTTCATTATCTTACTGTCAATAGAGACTCACTGAGCCATCAGATTTCATCAAAAAATCTTCATTTGTGTTCTGAAGATGAACGAAGATCTTACGGGTGTAGAACGACACGAGAGTGAGGAATAAAGGACAGAAATTTCATTTTAGGTGAGCTAACCCTTTAACTCTGATTATTATCATCTGATTACCATCTTTTTAAAATGTAAAAAAAAACAGCATTTGTTCATATTAATTAACGCACTGTGAACTAACATGAACAAATGATCAATTGTATTATAAATATATATATATATATTATAAATTAATCAACATTAACAAAGATTAAAAATGTTGTAAATAATATATATTGGTCACTGTTTAATTCACAAATGAGACCATGTTGTAAAGTATTACTAAAGTGTGTATAGTATTTCTCTATATACAATCCTACACATCAGAAGTTTTTATAAACACAAATGTTATTTCATAGCTCCACAGAAGTTCACTGACACACATTCTCCCAGGTTCACAGACAAGGCCTAGTCCCACACTAAAAATGTATGTTTGAGCCGTTTTAACTGAAAGCAACTTGCACTGGTATATCTTTAAATATATTACTGCCATTGTTTTGTCTCAAGATGGACACCAGTAATGTTTTCTATTTTCTAAGTCATGTTTATAAAAGCTACTTAACCTATTCCCGGCTTTATCTAAGCCTTGTCTGTGAAACCAGGCTGTTGTCTTTGTATAAAATGTCTATGTCCTTAAAAAAAAACTGTCTGACCACCTTCATCAGAAGTTGTAAGAGCATGACCTGAAATGTTTCACTGGATCTCTTCGAATGTGAGAATTATAGTAGCCTGTGTATTTCTGTGTGTGTGTGTGTGTGCGAAGGTTCAGCAGGCAGTGTGTGGTGGACAAAGACAAAAGGAACCAATGCCGATACTGCAGACTTCGAAAGTGTTTCAGAGCCGGCATGAGAAAAGAAGGTAAAAGCATGAGAAAAGTCCATTTCATTTTAGTTTATGACTCAGAGTTTAAAGACTTTCTTCAAGGTCACAGATCTGGACTAGGCGTACATACAAACTAAGTGATTCTTTGGATTTATCCCAATACTTATGAATGTCTGCATCCCTCTGTGAATTAAAGATATTGAACAATTGGGTGAGCTCGAACTATTACAATAAGGAAATTCCCAAAACCATCATATAAATTTTAATATACTGTCAAGGTGAAAAGCAAAGACACGATATAAAAATATCTGGACCACTGATTAAAAACTTTAGAAAGGTATTGTTCTGCTCCATGCATGAGCCTAAGACAAAGTGTCAAAGTTGCTTTTAAAGGTGCCAAGCTTCACAGTGAGAGCTAATGTCTTTTGTTCTTTCCATTTATTGGAACAGAGCTTGTACTGTCAGTAGGATGAAGAGGCATCCATTTAAAAAATTAACAGTTCCAGAGATACAGTAACGTTGAAACCTAATGCTAAACTGTACTTATTACTCTTTTTGTGTTGGCCAGGGCTGTTCTTCAGATTAATACTGAAAAATGGTATATAGTTAAACATGATACCTGCCCTTGTAAAAATAAATGCACTTAATCATAGTTTAAAAAAAAAAAAAATAAAAAAAGTAATTATTACAGAAATAATATACTTTAAAATAATATTTTTAGTGCAAACTGAATGTAATGTTCCTGACATTTAATTGCATGTTAACTTCAATTAAATGAAAATGTTTTGAAGTTACACTACTGGTAAAAAAAAGTCTCTTCTGCTCACCAAGGCTTCATTTATTTGATCCATAAATACAGCAAAAACAGTAATATTGTGAAATATTTTTACAATTTAAAATAACTGTTTTATATTTGAATACATTTTAAAATGCAATTTATTTCTGTGATGCAAAGCTGAATTTTCAGCATCATTACGGTCACATGATCCTTCAGAAATCATTGTAATATGCCAATTTGCTGCTCAAGAAACATTTCTTATTATTATCAATGTTGAAAACAGTTGTGTACAATTTTTTCAAGATTATTTGATGAACAGAAAGCTCAAAAGAACAGCATTTATCTCATTTATATTACCATGGTGACTGACTCTGTGTATAAGTTACCTTTCTTTCAGAAATGGGCTTGACTTACCCTGCTTTCTCGGGTTTCATATACCTCCATTTCTGAGACGGAAAACCCAGAGTTTCCCTCGTTTCAGGGTTAACATGCTCAGAGTTTTAACTTAACATTCTTTCTGAAAGTCCAGAACTCCAGCTCTAATCAAATCAGACACCATGGAAACAAACAAGCAAAGGATAGAACTAATTAACAGAACCAGACAAGCAAAGAACTCAAACGATGGAGAGAAAAGAAACTCTAAACAAAAATAATAAAAAAATAACTCAAAACGAGACAATTATCTGCAAGTAAATTTTTAAAAATATATACTTTTAAGGTTTTAAGTACTCTACAAGTGCACATTCCAATTAAGCATTAAAGTGGGCATGAAACCCTATTGTGACGTACAGTATATCTGAGTGAATCGGCTTCATGAGCAAGAAAAAAATGTGACTCACTCAATTGGACGGTTGTGGTTTGCTATTGGTCAATCTCTTGTGAGTGTCAGGTTGTCCCGCCCTACTGTGTAGAAAGCCAAAAATTTCAAATTAGCATTTGCTAAATTTAGTGCATGTGCTGACAACATTGTTATCCGTTTTCTATATGAAGCAGGTAAATTGATATGGTTTTTCTCTGATCTTTGCTTGGGTTTCTTAGCTGTTCAGAATGAGCGAGACCGTATCAGCTGTCGTAGAGAAAGCCAAGTCATGGGGACTCTCACCATTGATGTGCTGATGCAGGCAGAGGCTTACACTCATCAGGTGAGCTTTCTGATGAACGTACATACTTTCAAAACATTTAATACTTTACAATACCTTATATGTATTAAACAAAATTTTAAAAGCCTAACCAACACTTTAAGTGAGCCAGCCATTAGGAGGCCTCAACAAACTTTCAATGTGACCTCATGACTTAAAATGGTTTAAAACAAGACAAAGCAAGCATGAAAATAAGCTAAAACTAATAATATTTTAATTCACTTCTCAATTACTGTCTGTTCTTTTGAAGAACCTTAGGGTCTTGGATGTTACATTGGTTAAGAAGAGTATGAACCCTGAGGAACATTCATCTCCGAAAACTTCTGAAATTTAATTATTTTAATTTTAAAACTATCAGTATTCTAGCTGCTTTTAAAAAAAAAAAAAAAGAAAGAAAGAAATAAAGAAACTAAGAGTGTCAATTGAATAAAATAAAACTAGGGAATATTTTTGTGGACAGTTGGGGGCCTTGCCTCATGCGTTTTGCATCTTGAGTTCAAATCATGCTAGAACAATACTTTTCTGTGTGTTTCAGCTTCAGTTTATGGTTTTATCCACTAACTGTATGGTTTCTTCCATCTGCAGAGCCCCTCCCAGAACCTCATGAGGGACATCAACACCAAGAAGATAGCCTGTGTGGGTGATGTGTGTGAATCCATGAAACAGCAGCTCCTCCTCTTAGTGGAGTGGGCAAAGCGCATCCCTGAATTCTGTGAGCTGTCTGTGGATGACAGGGTATGATTCCTGAGTATGTAGTGTTTGTCATGAGCTATCACTTCTTGTCTATGGCAGGCACCAAGTGTGTTGTGTGTGTGCAGGTGGCGCTGTTGAGAGCTCACTCTGCAGAGCACCTCATCTTAGGGGTTGCACGACGCTCACTTCCCTACAATGACATCATTCTTCTGGGTGAGTGCATGGGAGGGTGGGTGAGTGAGTGAGTGGGTGGGTCAGGTAAGTGAGCAAGTGAGTTGGTGAGTGAGTGAGTGAGTAAGTGCATGAGGGTGTGGACGAGTGAGTGAGTGAGTGAGTGGGTTGGTTAGTGATTGAGCCATGGAGCGAGCAAGTGAATGAGTGTGTGGGTGAGTGATTAAGTCAGTGAGTGAGTGGGTCGGTGAGTGAGTGAGTGTGTGAGGGTGGACGAGTGAGTGGGTTGGTGAGTGATTGAGTGAGGAAGTGAAAGAGTGAGTGAGTGAGTGAGTGGGTCGGTGAGTAAATGAGTGAGTAAGTGGGTGGGTCGGTGAGTGAGTGGGTGGGTCTGTGAATGAATGAATGAGTGAGTGGATGGGTGGGTGACTGAGTGAGTGAGCAAGTAGGTTGGTTAGTGAGGGTGGAGGAGTGAGTGAGTGGGTTGGTGAGTGATTGAGCGAAGACGTGAGCGAGTGAGTGGGTTGGTGACTGAGTGAGTGGGTGAGCAAGCAAGTGGGTGGGTGGGTGAGTGAATGTGTGAGAGGGTGAACGAGTGAGTAAGTGAGTGAGGAAGTGAACGAGTGAGTGAGTGAGTGAGTGAGTGGGTGGGTGGGTGGGTTGGTCGGTGAGTGAATGGTGAGTGAGTGAGTGGGTGGGTGGGTCGTGAGTGAGTGAGTGAGTGGGTCGTGAGTGAATGAGTGAGTGGGTCGTGAGTGAGTGAGTGAGTGGGTGGGTGGGTCGTGAGTGAGTGAGTGAGTGGGTCGTGAGTGAATGAGTGAGTAAGTGGGTGGGTCGGTGAGTGAGTGGGTGGGTCTGTGAATGAATGAATGAATGAGTGAGTGGATGGGTGGGTGACTGAGTGAGTGAGCAAGTAGGTTGGTTTGTGAGGGTGGAGGAGTGAGTGAGTGGGTTGGTGAGTGATTGAGCGAAGACGTGAGCGAGTGAGTGGGTTGGTGACTGAGTGAGTGGGTGAGCAAGCAAGTGGGTGGGTGGGTGAGTGAATGTGTGAGAGGGTGAACGAGTGAGTAAGTGAGTGAGGAAGTGAACGAGTGAGTGAGTGAGTGAGTGGGTGGGTGGGTTGGTCGGTGAGTGAATGAGTGCGTGAGAGGGTGGACGAGTGAGTGACTGAGTGAGGAAGTGAACGAGTGAGTGAGTGAGTGAGTGAGTGGGTGGGTCGTGAGTGCGTGAGTGAGTGAGTGAGTGGGTGGGTCGTGAGTGAGTGAGTGGGTGGGTCGTGAGTGAATGAGTGAGTAAGTGGGTGGGTCGGTGAGTGAGTGAGTGGGTGGGTCTGTGAATGAATGAATGAGTGAGTGGATGGGTGGGTGACTGAGTGAGTGAGCAAGTAGGTTGGTTAGTGAGGGTGGAGGAGTGAGTGAGTGGGTTGGTGAGTGATTGAGCGAAGACGTGAGCGAGTGAGTGGGTTGGTGACTGAGTGAGTGGGTGAGCAAGCAAGTGGGTGGGTGGGTGAGTGAATGTGTGAGAGGGTGAACGAGTGAGTAAGTGAGTGGGTTGGTGAGTGATTGATCAAGGGAGTGAGTGAGTGGGTGGGTCGGTGGGTGAGTGGGTGGGGGGTGAGTGAGTGAGTGGGTGGGTGGGTTGGTCGGTGAGTGAATGAGTGCGTGAGAGGGTGGACGAGTGAGTGAGTGAGTGAGTGGGTGGGTCGTGAGTGAGTGAGTGAGTGGGTGGGTGGGTCGGTGAGTGAGTGGGTGGGTTGGTGAATGAATGAATGAGTGAGTGGGTGGGTGAGCGAGTGTGTTAGGGTGGAGGAGTGAGTGAGTGGGTTGGTGAGTGATTGAGCAAAGGAGTGAGCGAGTGAGTGGGTGGGTCGATGAATGAGTGAGCAAGTGAGTGGGTGGGTGAGTGAGTGCGTGAGTGAGTTGGTGAGTGATTGAACGAGGGAGCGAATGAGCGAGTGTGTGAGAGGGTGGACGAAGGAGTGAGTGAATGAGTGGGTTGGTGAGTGATTGAGCAAGGGAGTGAGTGGGTTGGTGAGTGAGTGAATGAGTGAGTGGGTCAGTGAGTGAGTGCGTGCGTGCGTGCATGAGTGGGTGGGTGAGTGTATTGGGTCACTTGTAAATGGGCCATTCATGTTATGCAGTACATTTGACCTCCCAATTAAATTGTATATACCGGACAAAAGTCTAAATAATCTAAAATTTCAGTTTCGTTTGAGCTGAGGTGTCCATTTTTTGTCACTGTGTGCTATATGATCTAACTTTTAACATGAAAAAGAATTATTTATAAACATTAGTTTTTGTATTTTTTCTTTTGTAACAGTTTTTTTCTGTAAATTTTTTTAAAACAAAAAAATTGACAATAAATAATAATTATAATAATAATAATTAGTAGGTGTTCCCTTTTAGTATTTTGTAATTCTTTTAAAGGGGTCATGACATGGATGTTTTTTATTATTATTGTTTTGATACGTTCATTGAAGTACACACACAACAAAAAAACAAATATATATGCTAAATTTATTCTTTTTAACCTTCATTCTGACCCTCTGACTGAAACGATCCGATTCAAGGGCCGGCTCCATTAAGGCTCATCAGTAAACGGCCGCTGTTTTGATTGACTAACAAAAAGTGTTTTGAAAATATTGTCCATATAAAACCATCATTTACAGACAAAACATTATGATATCATTTTGTTTTAATGACAACATAAGAATTTTTTTTTTTAAGTTACTGAGCTCACAAGGTAAGGCATTTGAATGACCCAAAAATGGCTACCTTAACGTGAGCATGATTTGTCATTATACTGTGTTTGTACAGGAAACGACTTCGTCATTCCTTTTAGAGGCACCGAGCAGGAGATGTCCAAGGTAGCATCTCGTATCTTGGAAGAGCTGGTGAGACCTCTGAAAGAGCTGAACATCACAGACACAGAATTTGTCTGCCTCAAAACCATCGTCTTCTTTGCCCCAGGTTTGTCAGGGATCATCGCAGTGTTGCCAGTCAAGCACACTGCCTGTGCCACAAGCTCCTCTTCTTGTTCCTGGCACCAGTTTGTTGTTCTGACTTCTTTGGTTTCATGATGTTTTATGAGAATCTATTAATATCTGGGACGTGCTGGTGTGGATTGTTAAGTTCTAGACTTTCCTGCCTGTTGGCCTGGAGGTCTGATTATAACAGTGGAGCCAGGTTGCTCAGTAAGAATGGCTTTGTTTAATTTACTTTGGTTTGAACAGAGGTTGCCAGTTTATTATCCTCATGTGTTTAATATGAAAATCTAAAAACCTGAATTTTTAAGGACATATCACAGGTTTTGTCTATTATTTTTTCCGGTCACACTTATAAGCTGTCTTTACTCGGTACCTAAATTAAAAAAAATACGGGTAAGGTTAGGGACAGGTTTGGTGGTATGGGTAGGTTAGGGTGGGATAAGATGTAAAGGAAGTGTCAACAGTGTAACTATAGATGTCATTAAAGAAATTAATTACAGATGTAATTGTGTGCAGGGATTTTTAAATATGAATAAGTATTTTTAAATAAGTGTATCAAATTATTGATTTAAATGTTAGTCTAATGCAAAGACACTTAATAGAAAGTGGGAACCTTTTTTTCTCTACTCAAATATTTAAAAAAAAAAAAAATGCATTTTCTTAAAATCTAATAGGGTGTCTATTTGCACAATTAAAACAGCAAAGGCTATTTGCACTAGCTCTGCCCCCATTAACATCCATTTATGATTTTAATAAATATCATATACACTGAAGATGTTGTTGTATATATACGTATTAGGATCTGGCTAAAACAACATTTCTTTCTAAAAGCTATTAAAACCTTTTTTCCTCGGTTATTAAAATTTTCACCCAAAAATGAAAATTCTGTTATGAATTACTCACCCTCATGTTGTTCCAAACCCATAAGACTTTTTTTCAGCTTCGGAACACAAATGAAGATCTTTTTGATCTGCCCCTCCATTGACAGCACAACTGACACTTTGACACTTCAAAAAGTTCCTAAATAGATTGTAAAACTAATCCATGTGAATTGATGTTTAGTCCAAATTTTCTGAAGAGACACGATCACTTTATATGATGAACAGATTGAATGTAGGCTTTTATTAACAAACATTAATCAGCTCACACATCAGTTGTGGTCAACGGAAGCTCAAACATGTTCGCTTGACGTGCGAGAACCAATGAGGTTCATTCTCACACATCAAGCAGGTTTTGGTTAAGCTTCTTTTTACGAACAATGTTTGAGTTCCGAATATGGACGGGTTTGGAGCGACATGAGGGTGAGTAATGAATGACAGAATTTTCATTTTTGTGTGAAATATCCCTTTAAAGGAACATTCTGTTTTGCGAACATAACGGGATTGTTACTTTTGAATGTTCTCTTAAAATTCTGAAACAAGCAGTAACATTTAAAAACAGACACATGTCCAACTAAAATGTTTGAGAAATAAAACGTTCTATGAATAATGTATAAATGATGTTTTAACATTTTCAAAGACCAGATAACTCTGAATGAATGTTCCATCAAATGTTACATTTGTGCATAACTTTGAGAGAACCTTGCCAGATTGTTTTGAGAACATCCCGTTTGCTTGGAAACAACTGCACAAAGGAGTTGGACAAAAATTCAGAACTGAAGACTTGGCTTCCAATTCATGCATTGGAACGCATGATTTTTTTTTTTTCACCTTAAACCAATTGCAGCTGTTTGTCCAAAGACTAACTCACTAACTAACACTGCACGAGCAAATCTCGGTTGTCCATTCCATGCACTAAATGACAAATGTTTTCTCAGATAAGCACATTAACTCTCACTGACCTTTGTTTGTTTTGCAACCCATGTCACTGAACACGGTCTGTGTTTCAGATTGCCCTGGACTGCAGTGTACTCAGGCAGTGCGCCGACTACGATTCCAGGCCCAGGTGCTGCTGGATGAGGCCACTAGTGAGCAGCGAGGTCGGTTTGGGGAGCTGTTGTTGTTGCTGACCACACTCCAGAGTGTGGCCTGGCAGATGGTGGAGCAGCTGCAGCTGATGCGCCTCTTAGGCAAAGCCAATGTAGACAGCCTGTTGATGGAGATGCTCCTGGGAGAAGCAGCAACCAGAGGACCTGAAGCACTGCAGGCCTCAGGTACAGAACAAATGTGCTGAAAAGTGAGATCTCTTTAATATCTAAATTATATCTTCTAACCAGCAGTGAGATTAAATGGAGCGCAAATTTAAAAAAAAAGCTTCCCAGATCTTTCTCCAGACAAAAATACTCCAGTAATCTCATATTTGTCTCCATTGAGAGAGATCTCACCAACATCGCAGACTCCGGTCAGATGGTCACGATACCAAAAACTGCAATTACACATTAAAAGATCTCATTTCTCATCTAATTTTTATGAAGCGCTTGTGATAAAGCAGTGTGCTTAATTGTATTGAATGTGCACTTTGTAGTCTACTTCAAATCTTAAATGTATATTTTTTGAAACTTTCTATATTTGTATAAAAGAAATAAAATAAAAGAGCACTTAAGTTTGCTTAGACTTTCATCACTGTTTCTTAACACACTTAAGTGCATTTTTAATAATGTCAAATTAAGTTTTACTTTGAAGTTCATTTTAAATCAATAGTAAAAGTATATTTTAGTTTCTATAATAATCTTTTATCATGCTTTAAAAGAAGTACACTTATTTTTACTAACATACTTAAGCACACTTAAAGTATTTTTTTCGATATTACATTTAAAGTTTAGTATCATTACATCATTACAAATGTGTAAATGCAAATATATTTAATACCTGACATCCGAGTTTCAAAAGAAATTACATTCAAGTATATTTTAGTTTATTATAAATACTTGTCAACACATTCGGCGGTGAACTTTAACTACACTTCAAAGACAATAGAAGTAACTATGAAATTCCATATAAAAATCAACTTAAGTGGGTCAATAAAGCACTAAAGATCAGCTAATTGCATAATATAAATTTAAACTATGATACATGTTAATTTGATTGCAATTCACAAAGGAATACACTTAATTATATTCCTTTAAGTATTTATTATTTCCATAATAAGTACTCTTTTTAAGACTATATGCCATTTCTTTTCACCAGCTCATATTATAGCTCCATACTCACATAGGATGTCAAAAATGGTCTATGTTTTTCTCTCAAGGAATTTTAGGAGAAACATCTAAGACAAAGTTCAATCAAAAGTATAAGATATCAGAGAATTCCATAAACTCTCCTGAACGATAAAATGTTCCTCTGGGTTGCCATTCTGCTGATGTAGGATCTGTATATAAACTCTTGGATTTAGATGAGCAGTGCTGGTTCTGAGACATCAGAGTTACTGTAAACTTTCTCCAGCATAAACTTCATTGAACTCCGAGCTGGTTAAGATTCCATAGGAGATCTCAGTCCAGAGTCCATCTGTCTCAGCCTAAGCTCTCGAGCTTAAGATAAGAACCACCATTAGCGCTCTGAGGGAGTTGAGGCTCTTTCTGACTTACCTGCAGTTAAAGTATGAACATGCTGGAAATGGAATGAAACAGTACATTTTCTTTCTTTTGTGTAGAGTCGAATCCCGAGCCACTCATATTCAGCACAGCTACAGAGTCCGTCCTCTCCAGAGGAATACTAGCTGAGCATATCCCAATGCCTAACTTCACATCCGTGATCCTTCCTGTTCCCTCTTGTGAGTATCGCAGGCTCAGGTAGTCGAGCTGTCAATCCTACATAGTTTAAAGGGATAGTTCACCCCACAATCTAAATTCTGAGATCATTTACCTAGCATCATGTCGTTCCAAACCCGGATGGATTTTTTTGTACCTCCGTCGAACACAAAAGGAAATATTTTGCACAATGCTGCTCCAAAAAGGTCAAATTAAACAGTCTTAAAAATTTAATCTACAGTGTAAAAAATAAATAAATAAATCCAAGTTTCAAGTAAAGTAAAGATTATTTGAGTACATTTGCCAAGAAATATTATTTTCTACCTTTTCTTGATGTTTTTTTTTTTTTTTTGGTGAAATTCACAAAGTAGGATTTACTTTCTATATTGGTCAATATAAGGTCCAATAAACTGTGTTAATATGACGGAATTATCCATATTGCTGTGTTTTTAGCTGTATTTTGAGTTACGCATTGCATTGTGTTGTGTTTAGGGTTAAAGGAAATATAGTTGGAGTAGCCAGGGCCTAGAACTACCTTTTTATGTATTGGCCATAAATATTTTTTGTTTTGTTTTTGCAAAAACAGGCATTAATAACAATCTTAGAAACTGGTAATAATTCACAATTCCCTATTACAATTTCAATACCACAGCTAAAACTAGCTACTAGCCTAACTAATCTAAAGGTAACACTTTACCATAAGGTTCATTAGTTAAACATTAGTTAATGTATTAACTAACTTGAACTAACCGTGATTTGTTACTGTATTTAATAATCTTCATTAACGTTAGTTGATGAAAATACAGTTCATGTTAGTTTACAGTGTATTAACTTTTTTTAAATTTTAATAATGCATTAGTAAATGTTGAAATTAACATTAAAGATTAATAAATGCTGTAGAAGTGCAGTTCATTACTGGTTCATGTTAACTAATGTAGTTAACTAATGAACCTTATTGTGAAGTGTTACCAAAGACAAATACAATAATAACAGATAATTCAATTACAAGCAAGATCACAAATAAATAGAATGGAATAAATAGAATACAAATTAAATAAACAGTGCTTTATAGTTTTTCAAGTAGGTCTAACAGTTTTCAAGTACAGCAATTGAATAAAGCAATCAAATGTAAAATAACACTGAGAAGTACAAAGTTATATAGTCAGGCTGCTGTCACTTTAAGAGCTGCACAGGTCTAATAAACAGTTCACTTATGGCTATTTACTAGGAAACTTGCCCAGACGGTTATTTTTTGACATAATTGTGTGTAAGTTTGTCTGTTCAAGAGCAAGAAGATGTGAAAGAGAACTCAATTCAGTATTCTCATGCTGTCTGAGACGCAGCTTTCTGGACGAGTGCTTCAGATGTTTGCACACTGAAAACGTGCGAGTAACGAATTGAGTTCCCTTGCGCATCCTCTTGCGCTTGAACATTTAAATGGGCAAGGCTTAAACTTTCGTAATGATGCAACACCGGGCCATCAACTGTCCCGAGGCGTCATTCACGTTTGTTCACTTTCATGATCTCACAACATTGCAATGTCAGAATTCATAAAAAATGTTACCAGCAAACTGGCGATTGACACCATTTCATATACTCGCCAATGTTCATTTTAGGCCGTACTATTTTTCTTACAGTGCATAAAAACAGTCCATATGATCTGTGAACAACATTCCAAGTCTTTTGATATCATACTAGCTTTGTGCGATCACAGAATCTTTGAACAGCTGGAAAATTGTTTCCCATAAATGATGTGATGGAAAGCTGATTCACACCTTCTTTTTAGTCATTCACTACAATTCAGTTCAAGTTTATTTAAATAGCGCTTTCACAATAAATATAGTTTCAAAGCATCTTTCAGTGTTATTTCATTAGATATAAACTGCACTATTAATGTGACTTTTGTCTGCAGTAGCTCTGCCTGAAGATCCCCTGCTACCCACACACACTGGGCCTGAGGTCTTCACACATGGACAGACAGCAGACATGACAAGAGAAATGTCCAGCAGTCTCTCCATGCCAACTGTCCACACGTGCCTTTAACCACATGTATAAAGGTTGTCCAGACATGATTAACGTTATATACTTAAGACCTTCACCTCTGACACACATGTGCATTGCACACAGAAACTAAAATTGGGGACGAGGAGTCATTGTATTTTCTGCATAACGAGCGATGCTTAATAATAGTGTTAAAATATAACAGTGTTAAATTGTTAATGCGAGTGAAAAATTAACAGACAATAAAAAGCCTGCAGTAATATAAATATTTTGTACTGGGATCACTGGTAAATGATTGTCTAATTTATTGGATGGTGACATGGCAGGGTGCGTGCATAAACATTACAATTCAACAACTCTCATGGGTTCATGGTTCAATCAGATACCAGATGTCAAACACATGAGGGTTTTTCTGCCTGGTTGGTTTCCACTTCAAAATATCAGTGTTTTTTTCCCCTATATACCTAAATCTGTGTTTAATTGTAATATCATACACATTTCTCTCACTTGTTTGTAAAAAAAAAAGCTTTTTAGTGAATATCAAGACTCTTTTTATCAAATAATTTACTGTGTTTAGAAATGAAACTGAATTTGAATTGAGTTTTTTAAAGAGGAACCACAGCTAAGATCATGAAATCAGAATTTCAGCGAGTTTCAATAAATCAGACCAATAATACTTGTACAAAAATATTCACCAGAGGGCGCCAAATGCTTACTATTATTCAAGATTAACTGCTATCCCATGACAGGAAGAGTGATTGTTATATGCTTTCAAATTTGTTGGACTTATTTGTCCATGAATATACAGTTACAACAAGTAGTAAGAATTATGAAGTGAAATTAACTCATCCAAAAAATCAATTTACCTACAAAAACTGTACAAGGAGGACAAAACTATGTTCTTTATGAAAGTCCTTTCAGATCATAACAGAGAAGGTGCATTTCACCATCATTTTCTCTACTTAGACAGCCAAAATATTGGCTTTTAAAGGGTTAGTTCACCCAAAAATGAAAATTACCCAATGATTTACTCACCCTCAAGCCATCCTACGTGAAGGGGGGGGTTCAAAAATATAATCCATACGGCTCCAAGGGGTTAATAAAGCCCTTCTGAAGCAAATCATGGGTTTTTACAAGAAAAATATCCATATTTAAACCTTTATTAACTATAGCTTCCATCAGACAGCCGTAGGCATTGATTTGCGGCAGAAGAGCGACCCCTGAACTGATGCATTGATGAATATGGATGGATGGCATTTTTGGTGGGCTTCAAAACATTGACCCCCATGTCACAACCATTATAAAGCTTAGAAGAGCCAGGATATCAAATCTCTGATTTTGTTCATCTGAAAGAAAATAGTCATACATATCTAGGATGACTTGAGGGTGAGTAAATCATAGGATAATTTTAATTTTTCGGTGAACTATCCCTTTAAATAGCTGTTTACGAAGTTAATGTTTTATGCAGTCCAAGTTGTTTAAAAGTCTATCGTTTTAATTCTCCCTCCCTCAGTAGGTTAGAAACAAGTTAAAGTTAACAGCTGTGTTGGTCAGGATTTCAGGAGGGATAGTCTGACTCATCAGCAGCAGAGGGGCTTAGTAGGCGGCTATATATCAATAAAGAGATGGAACAAGAAATATTTGCCCCCCTGGCAACAGTAGCCACGACGAGAGGATCTGTCCAAATAACTATAACTGCACTTGTTAACATTTATTCCATAGGACCTTCTTTGTCAAACCAATGATTTCATAAACACTTGCAAAACTAATCATAGCTAATGGATGAGTAATTCTTTTATTGTGCCAAGTTTAATAAAAAAAAAATTCTCCTAACCTGTGAAGACACGTCCCAAGCTAGCAAAAAACTGACAATATGCTACTATGAAATTGCCATAGGCATTGCGAATTAGATGCATTTATGCAATAATGGAAGGATAGAAATCATAACAAGATAACACACTGGCTCCGTGAATTCCCTAAAAACATATTTCATCACAGCAGTAAGTAGGTCACATATTTTGTCAGTGAGCTCTAATAACCTGTTGAGAGCATGTTTGTAATCCAGTTCAGATTCAGATATAATTATTAATTTCGTGTTTTTAAGAGCCCTCCAACAAACAAATCAAATCTACAATAAGATTATATAATATTTGAAAGTAACATAAAATAAATATAATGTAATTAGGTAACACTTTAGAATTATTAAGGAATAACTAGAGAGGAACAAATGAGTAACACAATATTAACAGTCTAGTAACTGCTATTGACTAACAAGAAACTAATTAGTTCTGTATAATAAGCTCGTTCACTATTAGCTAACTACCATTTGTTTCATACCTCCCAAAGGACTATGAAGAACTATAACATAGAAATTCATAATTAATGAGAGTAATGCACAATGTATTATTAATTCTAAAAGTAAAGATCATGGTAACCTACTGGTAATGACTCAAGTATTACCAGATCCTTATTTGGAACCATATTCTAAAGTGAAAAGCATGATAACTCCCATGTAATGACTGAAATCATTGTAAGCTTTTGAGGTTTTTGTAAGGGTTACTACTTCATTCTAAAGGAATTACTATTTGGATCAGTATTCTAAAGTGAAGATCATGGTTATCAGGGTTGGGGAGTAACGAAATACAAGTAACTTATTTACGTATTTAAAATATAAAATTTGAGTAACTGCATTTCATTACAGTTCCATTTTAAATGGGTGGTAATCAGATTACAGTTACATCTGAAAAGTGTTTTAGATTACCAAAGTGATTACTTTGAGTTTTAATGTCATTTAAACAGCGATTGGTGATTCTCTGACTGTCTGAAAAAGAGGAGTTAAGTTTCATCATCACTTTAATACTTTTAAGAGGGATCATAAAAAAAAATTATTTTTATTTAGGACTGTCCTGAATGAGACAAAATGACTGAATTTATAAAAAAAATTGCCAACTGTCAACTTAACCGTCCTGTCATGACCTGATGATCCACGACCGTTTAAATGTTTTGTGATAGTTGTTTGAGTCATTTTATAATTGTAAAAAAGGTCACTGCAACTTTTTCTCACAATTTGTTTTTTCCCCTCACAATTGTGAGTTTGCATTTCACAATTCTGACTTCTTTTTCTCAGAATTGCGAGATTTAAACTCACAATTGAAAGTTATAAAGTCAGAATTGGGAGATATAAACTTACAATACTTTTTTTCTTGCAACTGTGAATTTAGTATGCGAGTTATCTCATAATTTTGACTTCTCAATATTGTCAGTTTATATCTCAATATTAACTTCTCAATATTGCGAGTTTATATCTCATAATTCTGACTTTATAACGCACAATTGCGACTTTATATGACGTAATTCTGAGGGAAAAATTCAGAACTGTGAACTGTAAAAACTTGCAATTACCTTTTTGTGTTTGTTCCACACTTATTAGGATTCCAAAGTACTCTAAAGTATTTAGATTAAGTTACTAAACTTGAGTAATGTAACGAAATACATTACGAATTACTTTTTAAAGCATGTATTTTGTAATCTGGGGTGAAATAAATTTTAAAAGTAACCTACCCAGCCCTGATGGTTACCTACTAGTAATGACACAAATGTTATCAAATCCATTAGAAGCAATTGACCCGTCACCGTCAGTTTGATTGGCAGGTGATCTAACAAATCATAACCCCGAATCTGCCATTTTGTCTGACAAAACTTGAAAAATTGTGTGTACTCGCGTCACTTGAAACGACATTCCTTTCGATGTTCATTCATGTTTATTTGATGCTATAAATGAACTAGTATGAAGAGATGATCAGCTCACGGAGCAACAGCGATCTGTCACGACACATTAAAGAGACACTATACGCTATTTATTGTTTAAACCTCTTAAAAAAAATTACGATATATTAAATATGAAACTGTTTCATATGTCTGTCAATATTATACAATACATACATGTATAAAAGTGCTTTATAAAGTATTATTATTAAGCACTATTATAATGTTTGAACGTTTATTCAATTTATATATAATATAATACATGTAATTATTTTATTGTAATCTCACACATGGCTCTGCTTTTTTCCTTTTTATAACAGGACGTTTTCTATTATATAATTTCTATAATAAAAGACATATATTTAGTCATTTAGCAGACGTTTTATCCAAAGCGACTTACAAGTGAGGAATACAAACAAGCGATTCTTCATGAATTGGAAAATAGACACAGGAAGTGCTCACAATACAAGTTTCATACATTGCTCAGTACCATAAGCTAGAGTAGGAAGGGAAAAGGGAAGGAAAGGGTTTTTTTTTTAATGAGGGGATTAAGTGTTCACGGAAAAGATGAGTTTTCAGCTGTCTCTTGAATATTGCCAGGGATTCTGCGTTCCTGATGAAAGTAGGGAGATCATTCCACCAGCAGGGAGCAGTGAAAGAGAATGTTCTGGAGAGTGATTTTGTGCCTCTCTGTGACGGAACCACAAGCCTTCGTTCCTTTAGTGATCGCAGGCTTCTGGTGGGGATTTAGCGTTGTAGCAGTGTGTGGAGGTAGGAAGGTCTGGGAAGATCTGTAAGCAAGCATCAGCGCCTTGAACTTGATGCGAGCAGCATCATATGTGATATCTTATTAAATATTTAGCATCAAACAGACAATATAAGTCTTATCATGGATTTGTCGCTCGGTTGAGAATGTTTTGTGTGTTAAACGAGAACATACTCTGGGTTGGTTGAACTTACTCCTTGATGTGTTTTTGGAACCAGTATACCTCGAGTAAGAGAGGTTTGGGTTAATCAACCGAGAGTTCAGGGTATGTGTGACGGTAAGTTAACCTTGCTTTCTGGAACACCCCCCCAGCTCAGAGATCCACTAGTTGACGGTCACACGTTGACGTGATTGGTTACAAGGTAGTTTGTGAAGTCTGAAACACCAGCGATTTCAAACCGTGTTTTTGAGATGGTCTTTGGTTCACTGCAGTTTTAAGAAGAAAATACTCAACAATGGTGTTGACTAATGAATTTGCACATGATTTGTCTAAAAAGTTTCCTAAAAACAGCACACACACATATAAACAACACTAAAAACTTGATTTTCACCACAGGGGGACTTTAGGATTTTTCCATCGGCTTTTGGATTATTGTAGAAAAGTGTATAATTCTTGCACGTTTTGTTCATCATGATAATCTTCACAAACTTTTTTGGAATTTTGAAACCTAAATAATACAATCACCAGAAGTAAAAAGCTAAACGTTCTCTAAAAATAAACTACACTATGGTCAAATGACTTCAACATCCCCACCATTAGACTTCTGACAACTTTCGCTGAAAATTTGAGTTAGCAAGACTGGTAGCTTGAAAGTTGCGGGATCGAGACTTAATACTGGCAGGAAATTACTGAGGTGCCAGTGCGTGTGTGTGTGTGTGTGTGTGTACTCCCTACGTTATGGGGACCAAATGTCCCCACAGGTATAGTAATACTAGTAAATTTTGGTCTTGTGGGGACATTTTTCATTTTTTTGGTCCCCATGAGGAAACAAGCTTATAAATCATACAGAATGTAATGTAGGGGGACGGAATATACAGTTTGTACAGTATAAAAACCATTACGCCTATGGAATGTACCCATAAAAAAAATGAAAACACGTGTTTAACTACTCCTAAAGTGTGTGTACTAACTGAATGGGTTAAATGACAAATTCCAAGTATGGAATCTTGGAATTCACTTTTTTCAATTGCATGATGTTTGACAACCTCTGTAGTCCCATTTAGCCACTTGTTAGTAACCGCTTTTTTCAAGACAAGTAAAAGCTTTAAAAACAGTCACAAGATGGTATTACGAACACATTTTATGTTGTAGAATAAAAGTAAAAATATCTTTAGCTTGTGTCAATCACAGACATTTATCCAATGGATAATGGAAAAGGAAATGCTAAAATGAAAACTCACTTCTGGTTGTTGACCTACAAAACTGTGTTATCTCTGCAACACTCAATGGAGAAAGAAGCTTTTTTGATGTAGTTACAGCATCCAAGCAGGGGCCAACTTGACCATGCTAACCTGTCAAATCTAGACCCATTGGTTTTACCAATTTCTTGGACAATTCAAGCCTGTCATGAGTAAATATTCCTATTTTTTTGCTGTAACAACAATTCAGAATAAGTATGTAATGTCACAAGTTTTATCATCCAGCATCACTGCATGCCCTGGCATCACTTTTGAGGAGATATTAAAGGAGATAGATACCTCTTTCTTCATGGCCGTACAGGACTGGTGTTGAAAAGACGTTCACCATTCTCCAAAAACTTTTGGAGCTCTACTTATTTCCAGCTGGTTGGCTTTCACACCCCTTTCTCTGTGCTCTTCTCTGGGCTTTTCCATGCCGCTTCAGTCCTGTCTTTGCTGTCATAGGAAAACAGAGTAAATAAATGACAAACCGCACAGTTCGCATTAGCACAAACCAAGTCTTTCAGCATGCTGTCGGACTTATTGACCTGAAGTCTTGCTTCTGTTAAACCTGTAAAAACCAGGTTTAAAGTGCATTATTTCCAGAAGCACTCTTTTTAAAAGTATACTAAAGTGTACTTATTTTTCACAAGGGTCGAATTCTCGCTCAGTTGACAAAAACCCAGTAGGATTTTTCCTTTGGCTTTTGGATTATTGTAGAAATTAAGATCTGTGACCAACAAAAGTTTGCGATTCTTGCATGTTTTGTTCATCACGATCATCTCTCAACATCTAATTTCTATGGCAAACATGTAGCATCAGTTCTGAAAACACACATTTGGTAATATTTAACAACTTGATGTTGTATATTGACAAATAAGTGCTATGTTAATAAATCAGGTTTGGAAAAACACACACTTATTGAATTTCAGAGAATTAGAGGAAGTTGACTAGACATCCTCTTTTGTTCCCACACATTTTAACAAATACATAAACACACTGATAACACTTACTCACACACACATTTACACACATTACATCTTATTCCTTTCCGATGAAAATTGTAAATTTGACAATTGAAAAATGACAGTAAATTAAATATTTCCTCATTCTGCTCCTGTAACAGATTTTACAGCCGTTTTGCAAATTGTATTTCTAACTAACCCTGTGATTTGCTACATAACAGTCACTGTATCTCAATCTGAGTGTATTACAAGACAGATTCCATAAGTTTTTCTAAGTGTGCAATTCCAGCACAGTAGCCAATAACTGTTGGAAAATAAATATGTTCAGAGTGTTCTCATGTTTCAGAGAAGCAAAAGGGCAGAAAACAGCTGTAGACATTTAAGAACATCTCTTGTTTTCTGTATTGCCAACAAGAGTGGTCATGATGAATCAAAATGATCAAAAGCAAACTGATGCATAGACTAATCCAAATTCTCTCATTTCTCAAATGAAACCAGTGGAAAACTTCAAACCTCAGCTCAGATGCATCTTTAAATCCTTCTGACCGCTGTCCAGAACAGCTGTCATCCATATCTGGATTCAGTGATCTGTCATGGCTTTTGCATTACTGTACAGGTGTCTGTAGTTGGCTCTTGACATGAAGATTGATAGTAGCTTAAATCCAGTCACTATTTTCAAAGAGATATCAGAATTTGTTGCTTCAAATCCTTGCCATCATTTTCTTCAAGTGAAACTCAACTGAATATGTGGTGGTTGTTGAGTATATTGTTTTTACATGTAAGTAATTCCAACTTACAAGAATGGCCCAAGAACAACAGAAACTGAGGGCTATATATTCACAGGATAACAAGGAACAGGTGGGGACTAATCAACCAACTAATGAATCACTATGACAACAAATGCAATCACTTAGAAACCGAGACAACCAAGGAAACAGAAAGGGAAAAAAGGCAACCAATGAGAAAGAAACTAATGCTGCCTTCACATGCTATCAGAAATTTGAATTCCCACTTCTCAAGTCGTGATTACGAGCTAATCACATTCAAGATTCGAAATAGGAGGGAGTTCACGTGCAATTTTTTCCAAGGAAACTCATATTTATGAAAATTACGAGAGCACGTGAAGGCAACATAAGACCATTGCTGCACCCAAAATGGAATACTTCAGTATGTCTGAATACGTTGGCTGCAGCTGAAATTGCTTTTATTTTGCTTATTTTACATGGAGATTGTTTGGACATGGTTTAAGCTTTGGCACAGGGTTGCTCATTTATACTCTAAATACATAAACATTAGAACAAGCTTAAGAATAAATCCATGTGCGTCCTCACTTGTTGTGAATTGACGTTTCGCAAACAGTTTGATTGACAGGCGATCTGACCAATCATAACCCCGATTCCACCATTTTGTCCGACAAAGCAGTCAGGGGAGTTTGTAGATTAATGTTGGTGAACTTGAACTTGAAAAATTGTGTGTACTCACGTCTTTCTACACTTGAAACAACATTCATTCTTATGTTCATTCATGTTTATTTGATGCTATAAATGAACTAGTATGAAGAGGTGATCGGCTCACGGAGCAACAGCGATCTGTCACGACACATTAAAGAGACACTATACGCTATTTATTGTTTAAACTTCTTTAAAAAAATACGGCATATTAAATATGAAACTGTTTCATTTGTCCGTCAACACATTGTCAATGTCCTCTTTGCTCAGCAATGTATTTTTCACAGTGTGAGAACATGATGTGAGAGCGCATGGCTTGTCGGACATAGCAACAGTAACTAAAGGGGGCGGGTCTTTGCGAAGGTTTAATTAGGCAGAATTTAGTTTCATGAGAAGTTCTCCCGTACAAATATGAAACAATCCATGCAGTTATACGTGGATGAGTCCCAATATCACCCATTTCATCATGCATTACCTTTATAAAATGTGGCAAAATCCATATTGTTCTCCAGAATTTCTGTTTGGATATATTCTTCTTCAGAAGTGACTGCTGACACGTGTGTTGTGTTCGCACTTACTCCAGCCAAAAACAAAAAGCCTGCTTTCGGTTTAATACATCCAAGAATAGTGTTTCGGTCCTATACAAACGTTTTTGTGAGGACATCAAAATTAGACCCCAAATGTTAAACCAACACAGTGGTTGAAAATGATTGTGTCTCTGTCTGTAATTCTTTAATCAACGAAAAGTGGATGGTTAAAAGCTCAAAATACCAACACAAATATGATGACGCAACCATGAAAAAATAGTCATCATAGATGGGAGGAGATGCTGATTTACTAGCCAAGAACGAGAGAAGTGGGCAGAAGTAAAGCGCAGACCTGTCACTTGAAGCCAAGCATCTCAAAACCTCAGAAGCCACGGTGGAATTGGCCCCTATCATAAGCATTCCCAGGTGCCAGGGAAAGACAAGGACCACAGCACACAGACAAAGACAGAATGGTCAGCCCGTAGCCTGACCTGATTTTCATTAAACTCTGCTGATCCATGTCATAAACAGCTCTGCTCTGGAGATATTCTCCACACAGACACCGTGCCCACAATAACACAACCATTACTTTCTGAAAGTCAGCTTTGAGTCTTCTAAAATAAAATACAGATCCCTGTCTCCATCTAATTAATGTAGCATTGCTGCAATTACCCAATAACAATGTCATGTGATGACAAGTGAAAGGCCCAGTAGAGCAGTAACCGCACAGTTATTTCTAATTTTTCACCCACTTCACTTAAAAACAGCCACGGAAGCACAAAACAAAAGCACCTCCCATCTGTTTATAATGGAGATGTCAGCTGCTATAAATGGCAGCAGGATCCACTGTGCAAATTAATTTATGAATTTGTGACAGGAAACCAGGCTCCTTAAATGAAGTATTTGCACAGACGTTAAAGTTGGCTTCAAACTTCTTAAAAGTTACTGAGTGAAACAAAATTGCTACTCTTAAAAATAGATAAATAAATAATGATCAAGGCCAAAACGGGTTGAAATATAAGGAAACAAAGCGCTAAGTACTAATGCAGGTTCTGATGTGTTTGCAGATTAATGGTCATTCAGTAGATTTTTAGCAAGCGATGGCAACTTGAGTAACAATTTTCAGGATTTTCTTTGTCATCAAATCTTTCCACCTTATGTACCCTTGTGAAAAAGAAGTACATTTTGGCATACTTTTAAAAAGAGCACTTTTTATGAAAATAATACACTTTAAGAGTGTGAACTGAATGTGATGTTTTCGGACGGTTAATTGCAATTAAATGAAAATATATTATAGTTTAATTTCACGTGCAATTAGATAAACTTTAGAGTGCTTTTTATGAGCCACCCACTTAAGTAGGACTTAAGTTTAAATGTAATTTCATAATTCTGTTGTCTTTGAAACATGATGAAAAACGGAAGCCCGTTTCCACCACTGAAAAAAAAAAGATTATTGCGACTTTTTATCTCGCAGTTGACACTTTTTCACAGAATTGTGTGATATAAATTCACAATTGCAAGTTATAAAGTCAGAATTGTGAGATATAAAATTATCACTTTATAACTCACAATTGTGACTTTTTCTCACAATTTTGACTATATCTCACAATGGCGAGTTTATGTCTCATAATTCTGTGAAAAAAAGTCAGAATTGTGAGATAAAAAGTTGCAATCTTCTTTTTATTTTATTTTTCAGTGTCGGAAACAGGCTTCCATAGACAAGTGTTAATGTGAACTAAAATATAATTGATGTCATTTAATATAATATGATAGTAATGTAATATTGAATTACATACTAGAGTTAAATTACAATCAAGTGATTTACATGTGATTTAGTATGTTAGTACTTTTACACTACACTGTTTTCAAATAAAAACTGAAAACTTTTTATGTGTTTTGGCCATTTTGGGGGCCTGAAAACCCAAGCTTTTGAAAATGAGTTCCAAAGTGCAAGTTTTTGAAAACCACACAATTATCATCTCCGAATAGTATGTGTTCAGTCTAAAGGTGCGTAGTGTTTCTTTACAAAGTGACATCGCCAACTACAGGCCTGGCAGCAGAATACAGCAGTCATTTTCGCAGATCCGTGTGAACAGGAATCATTTTGACAACGTTGTTGTATACAAAAAAAAAATCCAAAGGAAAAACTTTTTTCTCCATCATTTTTGGTACATCATTGTCATGTAAATGTACCTTAAATCAACACATCAATTTGTGTCCTTCTTTAATTCACAACAAAAAAATATTAAAATATAATGATTTAAAATGGATTCTAGTAAGACCCTCATCATAATTAAAATTAATTATATTTTATGAGTACAGTCTTCATCTCATGTGTGTACACAATTCAGATAACTCTTCACAAAAACACAATTCATTTCTTAAAGTGTAAAACTTTTAAAATTAGCACCAAACTACTGAATGCACCTTTGAATTGGTGATGAAAACCAGACAAAGCCGATTCATCAAAGCTTGTGTTTAAGACCTTAATTAGTCATAAAAACAACCGCTGAGTCTTAATAGAAAGCAGGCATTATTGTATATTATTGTTAACCAAATACGGTTATGACATTATGAATCAGAGAGTGAAAGTCTGTGTGATTAACTGTCTCAGTTTATCATCTTAATTAAATCCCTTGTCTTGTCATTCCTTTAATGTACATCACACATCATTATCATTTCTTGTATATGATGGCCACAAGTGGCTTTATCTAATTATATAGGTGCGATATTCTTACTTTTGCCTTCCATCCAGATGAATCCATGAATCACACTCTTAAAAAGAAAGGTTCTTTATTGGCATCTGTAGTCCTAAGAATCTTTAAAGGGATCCTGTTATGCTTTTTTACTTTTTCAACTTTCTTTAGTATGTAATGTTGTCTGTTTGAGCACGAAACAGGCAAAGCTGCAAAGCACAAAGTCACTCCAAAGGGAGTCATTCTCTGTATCAGTAAACTCTGTTTCTTATCTCCCTGAAAGGCCTCAACTCTACTCGAGTTTTCTTCCAGGAATGAACATGTCACAATATTCCTCATCTAAATAATTCCCGCCCAAGGTATAGCAAAAGAAAGGGGCGAGGCCACTCAAAGCGGTTGACCAATCACAGCACACTGATCCAGCCAACTAATCGGAGCATATTTTTATGTAATGAAAAGGTTCTGTGAAGATTGAAGTTTCTTCGTGGAACCACTGATGCCAATAAAGAACGTTCATTTTTAGGAGTTTAATGGATAAAGTTCTTTATAAATCTTTAGATTATAAGGGTGCTTTAACAGCTGAGCTTTTGTTTCGGAAGGGGTGCGTTTTCTCCCTTTGTTCAGTTCGTTTAGGCATCTGTGAACGCAGCAATGGCGCTCAGATCTATGGCAAGCCGTTTTGACCTTTGTTCAATCTCAGGATATGAACTTGTGATATCAACAATTACATTTTCACTAGTTAAAATGTTAATTCTTGATATCAGGAATTAGATTTCCACTAGTATAAACTATAGTTCTTGATATCAGGATTAAAATTCTTAATAGTAAAAATGAAAATGTCTGATATCAACAATTGAATTGCTACTGGTAAAAATGTTCATTTCTGATATCATGAATGTGGTTGTTACTAGTAAGAAAGCCGTTTTAGATATCAGAAATTATAATGATATCAGGAATTCATTTTCAGATATCAGAAATGAACATTTTTACTAGTAGCAATTCAATTGTTGATATCAAGAATAGACATTTGCAATAGTAACGATGTAATTGTTGATATCAGAAATTTTCATTTTTACTATTAAGAATTGTATTCCTGATATCAAGAATTATAGTTTATACTAGTGGAAATCTAATTCCTCATATCAAGAATTAACATTTTAACTAGTGAAAATGTAATTGTTGATATCTTGAAAATGAATAAAAGCCTTGCCATACAGATCCGCATCAAAACAATCAATCTAAGATCGCCTGAACCAGATTGCAAACAAACTCTTGGCCGGTTCACTTGAGATGTAAAAGCAATCTGAATCCGCAGTACCGAATGGTATAACAATTCATAACGAGAAAATTGGTTATATAAAATGCAGCAGTTTGATTCTGTGAGCACATTGGTTACAGTTAAAAACCACAGAGAAACCTCTTCATCTTAAAATGTCGAGAATGCTGCCCCGACGGGTTATTTTTCATGTCAAGTGATCCCAAATAATATTTAGCCCCTGGAATGCGAATATTACCAGGGAATCCCCACCAAAAAAAGTGTTTTTTAACCCTCCCCCCTCGGTCATCTTGAGTAGCAATTATCAGTCCCTTCATAAAAACATGGATTTTTTTCTGATTGTTGCAGGCAAAAATCCTTGATTATGCGGCAAGATTTCTTAAAAAATGTGATGGGATATGCGTGATATTTTTGCAATTTTATGTGATGAAATTGCGGGAACTTGCAAAAACTGCAGTGTGATGCAAAAGAGGAAAAAAAGGTGATTCCCCCAACACCCTGTTCTCACTAGATACTGCCTTCATGTAAAGAGTCAGAATTTCTTAAGACTTCACAGAATATTGAAGTTCTCATTCTGTTTTATTTCAGACCTTCATTAACACTGGGCTCAAACTTATAAAACATTGAGTCAAACAAGTTCTGTAGGAATATTCAACAACTTCTGTAAAAGTGAATAAATAAAATATAAAAGAATAAAATGTGTGCTTCCTGTTTTACAGATATATAGATATCCAGCTATACAAAACAGAGATCTTCTGTTAAATTAAGTGCCATTGCACAAAGTGTAATCTCTTACTGCAACGTAAATTATTTTACACACTACTAATATACAGCGTCGTCTGTGGTCCAACACGCAGTTGCACGGAGTGCAAAATAATTTGCCCCCACTGTCATGTGACACACCGGGAAACTGCTTCGAACGGTCTTTCGTTGGCAAATGAGAATGATTTGCGTGCTTCATCACGGTTTCACCGCGGGTTTTGCAGATGATGTTCACGATGGGTTACCATGGCAATAGGGGGAAAATAATGGCGCTTTACTTGTGTGAAGTAAACGCAACATTTTTCAACTTTCTGCTAAGATATTTGTGACTTTTTTGCAACGAAAATACAGGGATTATGAAATCATGCTAGCACGCTTATTTGCTTGCTGAAATCGGGCAATTTATGCGGCGTATTCGAAAAAATGCGACCCCCGCATAAATATGCGGACTTTGGCTGATTATGCATGAAATCAAGCGATCGCATAATCGTGTTTTTCTGGAGGGACTGAATTGGTTCTGTTATGTTGTGAAACCAAGCAACCCTCATATAGTGTTTGCATGCGTCTCGACACAGTTAGCCTACTAGACAGTGCTGGGAGCGTGCATTTAAATTTACAGCAGCATAAATACGAATGTAGGATATAATTTATTCGCTGGAATGGAATGGAATGTTTGCGTGTCTCTAAGGTCACAAATAAAGCCACAATAAGCTCATGGAGTGAACCCGTCAATCATCTTGATGGATGACGTATGGAAAACTCTGACCAATAAGAGGACAGTGTTATTTGCATATGATAAGCATAAACACATTTTGGTACGCTTTGAAAGCCTTGTGAAAGCGAACCGAAACAAGAAGAAAACGCAACATTGTAACAAATTAAGACCCTATTTCGGAACAAAACAAGTTTTGAAAATGCCCTAAGAAAAAAAAAAAATGGTTTAAGAACTGTTTACTGAAAGGTTCTTTGGTGTACCCGAAATGGTTCAACTGTGACATCACTGTGAAAAACCGTTTTGGAGCAGTGTTTTTGTGCAATGAAACTGGCAATACAGGCATTATAGCACATAACTCCAAATTTCACACAGTGTGGGCAACTATCACAGCCTCCTCAGAAGGCCTCGAGTCTTCATTGTCAATGTTGTTTTACAGGAGAAGCTCTTTGGACTTCCCTTTTGACTATGTTTTTGGATGGCTCCCTGAATTAGTATGTCTTTCTGTCGATGTTTGTCCAGAGGAAATCTTGGATATGGGGCACTATAAATTACAAAAATGGAGCAGGGTTATTTAGGGCACATGGGCAGCTGTGTTTGATTTGACAGGGACGGAATGTGTGTCCAGCCTTGTCTTTATTGTCTGGCCAGATCAATCACAATACCAGTATTTGCATGGCATGAATCTCTCTTATAATGAATGATGGAGCATCCAATTCCAAATCCGTGTAACTTTCTATCAAGATTATTTGACAATTCAGACACTGATCCATCAGTGTAGAAAATCTGAAGATGAAAAAACTCCCTACAACCTCCAGCTCACCCTGAACCGCATACTCACACATGGAGCCTGGCTCTTGAGGCTGAGATGTGATTGAAAATAAGGAGCAAACGGGCAAGCCTTGGCAGTCCTTGTACTTTGGCTTGAATTGGGGCCTCTAGTGCACCTGATTACATACAGAGCGACCCCAGAGGGAGAAAAGTGCACAAGAAATGAGGCCGCAGGCAGGAGAGTACTTTTCCACTCATCTGATATAACTGTCTGCTGGATTCTGAAACGACAATTACACATTTCTAGTATTAAGCTATTAAGCAATAACATTACTTGATGTAGAATAATCTAGTGAAATACAGAAGCTTTTCTTTCCCAAATGGTATTTGCTCAGTACATAAATCTTGTCATTTCTTTTCCTTGTCACATTTGTATTGCCGCCTCTGACCAGCAGCTCCTCTTCCTGATCCATGCTGGTTTTAGAGCTCAAACAGTGATTTGTAAGCCAGTTTTGAATGGTTACATATACATTTATACATGATATTTTATATACATGTGTATATATATATATATGTAACACAGTTCTTAAGTACGGGAAGAAGGAGGCGGGAACCAGCGAACATTCAACGTAATTTTATAAATAAACAAACAATAAAATGAAAGTAAAATGGCGGCAGACTCTGTGAGGAACTGACACAAAGATAATAAAACAACATAAAATCCAGGCTTGGTCCTCTCTCGTCCTTCACTGTCGGCGCTCCTCTTTTTTGCTTCCGGAGCTCCTCCGTGAGAAATACGAGACCGGTGCAGCACGCAGCTGACGCTCATTATCACTCGCGTCACCGGCCTCGCACCATTCCGTCACGGCTCTCGCCCGGCCTGCTCGTCACAATATATATCTAACCTAACATAATACAGTTGATAACTATGTAACTGCATTGAGATGTGATTAGTTTTCATTATTTTTACATTATCTGTAACTGAAAAAAAAAAAAAAACGATTTGTCTTCAAGTCTTATTTTACATTAATATTAACATTAACTAAGCTTAGCAAATGCTCTAAAATCGTTGGTCATTGTTATGTAAGTCATAGCTGACGTATGGCTAACATCTGTGACAATACACCAATGAGCCAAAACACGATGACATAACATGCTGTTGGTCGTCCACGTGCTGCCAAAACACTGCTGACCCACTGAGGCATGCACTCTGCAAGACCCCTGAAGGTGTCCTGTGGTATCTGGCATCAAAACGTCAGCAGTAGATCCTGCAAGTCCTGTGGGTTGCGAGGTGGAGCTGCCTTGGATCAAACTTGTTGGTCCAGCACATCCCACAGATGCTCAATTGGATTGAGATTTGGAGGCCAGGACAACACCTTGAACTCTTCATCATGTTTCTCAAACTATTCCTGAACAATGTGTGCAGTGTTGAAGGGTGCATTATCCTGCTGAAAGAGGACACTTCCTCCAGGGGTGTACCTGGTCTGCAACAATGTTTAGGTAGGTGGCATGTGTCAAATTTATCCAGAGTTTTCCATCAGAACATTGCATCTCCAGAGCATCACACTCCCTGGCTCGTCGCCGTCCCACAGTGCATCCTGGTGTCATCACTTCCCCAGCGCACACATACACAGCTGTCTATGTGATGTACAAGAGAACAGGACTCAACGGAACAAGCGACCTTCTTCCGCTGCTCCGAGGTCCAGTTCCGATGCTCGCATGCCAATTGTAGGCGTTTCTGTGATTGGTCTGAAGCTATGCAGCCCCCTACATAGCAGAGTGTGATGCACTATGTGTTGAGACACATTCCTCCGATAAAATAAAATTTTGTGTGACTTGTGCCACAGCAGACATTCTGTTGGCTCAGACCAGACGAGACGTTGCATCATCAATGGGCCTTGGCTCCATAATGGAGATGGAAGATGGCGCCAGATGTGTTTAAGAAACAAGAGTCTATGTGTGATCTGACAGTAGAGCCGGTTCAGTTACCTTATATATGATTAACCAATAAGAATCAAGTATTTTAGAGAAGAACATACAGTTCTTGAAACTTCTGTAAGCACAAAATGAATCACGATTAACTTATTTGAAACAAGCACTCCTGGTTACTGTTAATCAAAAGTTTTAAAACAAACAACCACAGCAGAAACATGAGGAAATACCTTACTACATTATAGACTGATTGTGCTGTACAATGGTGAGTCTTCAAATCCACTTGTTTAAAGGAAGAAACGCCTTGTAGTTAAAGCTTCATTTGTATGTCCCTATCTAAAGTACAGTTAATGTAAAGGAACCAATTTGTACTGTAAGTACCCAAATGTTTTGTGTATATGTAACCTCATGTATCTGAGTGTGTTTGAACTCAAGGTTCAGAAAAGCACATGCTGTTGTTGAGCAAGAAGAAAAATCTCACAGCACATTCTGAGACTAAACAAGAGTGACATCATCTGTCATCTAGCACAGCAGCTCTGTGCGTAGCTGTCAATCTGAGTACAGAAGCTGTCAACCGATGATTGCTGTTCTGTAAATAACTATTAACGAATGCTAAATCTCACAGCAGCCTACATTCATGTACGTCTTCAATATGTTGTGGTGTATATAAGCCAGTACCTAAAGTGACTTACAGTCACAGAGTGGGGCTTTCTGTAGCAGTAGGAGTCAATACTAGCTGTGTGGTTCAATGTGTTTCAATTAGGGACTGCAAATTTTTGGCAGCATTTGTTGAAACTTCCTATGAATGATTTTGATTTAAAAGAGGAAGAACACATCTTCTCTTTTCAAAAGTGAGCTTGTCCCTTAGAGGAAAGGGTTTACAACAGACCCTTGCCAGATGAGTCTGTGCACACTGATGTGAAACCCAAAGTCCCAAAGTTTTATGGTATTGGCTGTACAATATGTATGTAATATGTACAAAATGTACAATATCTGAAAAGTATCTGACGTCCCTGTTGAAACAACAGCATATGCTGGTTAGGTATGTTTTGAAGCATTGCAGCTGGTTTATGCTGGTCCTTAGTGGGTCATGAACTGCCATGCTCCAAAACTTACCTAAATAGCATATGCTGTTTTTTTCAATAGGGGTGTACCAGTGAAAAGTGTCTCTTTTGCTTTTGGCAGACCTCGCAATACAGTTTTTAAATCCAAACATTCAAAATGACTTTGAAAATGTGTAGGGGAAAATATTCAGAGATACTTAAATTACTGAAGCGCACTATACTGCATGAAAAAACAACAACACTAAGAGTGTCAGGATGCTATAAAATGCTCTTTACAAGAGCCAGGAAAGAGGCTTATACTGTAGGATTCTTCCAAATAACAGCCTCTCTTTAGAGGACCAGAGGAGATAACCATGACTTAGTGTTGTGGAAAAACAAGGCAGCCTGGGGAAACATGTGTAAATCAAAATAACTCTGTGAAAACAAAATGTACAGGGTGATACAGAGGGAAAATATTATTTTCCATTTACTGTAGGCAGGGCCATTGTTCGTGGGACGAAAGATGGTGATGCTTCAAAGGGTCCCCGGGATTAGGGGGTCCCTGCTATTTCAACCGAGGGGGCTTTCCCTCGGGAATGCAAATTTTACCAAAGACGAAACCACCCACCCCCTTGCACAACATTTTGGTGACCAGCTTGGGTTCATTTTCATCAAAATGAATGTCAACACATAAACAGTGCTGCAATACTAGACTAGAAGCTTTTTTTAGTCAAAAACCAACAATATGTGATATGAACATAGATTGATTCATAATGTAGATGGAAGCATCCAATATTTACATTTTGGGTGACAAAAACCAAAGAAACCTCAGAGAAAAGTGACATCTATTGGAATGGATGCTGTGTCTGAACGAGTTAGAGAAATGTGTGGGATGTCAGACCTCTAGAGAACTGTTCCTCTGTAAGTTGCTTCTTTGCGGCTGAAAATGCTAGTTCCAAGAACAGGGGTTTTAGCTGGAACTGGAGGTGCTGCCCCCTCCTCTTTCTGCATACGTCAGTGGCCGCCCTCAATGACTCGCTGCCCATGTCAGACTAGTGTTTTTCCTCCTGGGAAATAAAAATATGAATCAACAAAGTTGGGGTACTTGAACTCTTTAAAGAGCCAGACCCTGTGACGACCAACATGTGTGCACAGACGTCACAACAAACCAACTATATACTTAATTTATAGTTCAATGGAACAACAAACACCTCAAGTTTTACCTCTTATAGTCATCTGTTTCTTGTAGTCTTCTAACTATATGCTGTTGAACAAATAAAGCCATCCACATCTTATATGGTTAAAATCAGTAAATTACAGCTTAAGGGAATACAAAACCCTTTGACTGAATTTGATTAAAAACATTCCACACATGGAGTTGAGTTACACTGACATCGGGAGACAAGTTCTTGTTATATATATAGTCTTTGTAAAAGCAGAGACATTTTAGTCTCAGTTGGGGGAAAGCAAAGTGGAAACAAGCGGGTATCATGTCGTAGGCTTGTCTTTGTTCAGTACAGAGGGCCTAGAGAGACTGAACCTCTGGTGGGGTGAGTAAACTCGCCTCACTACCAGTCTTGTCATTTCAGTCTGGGAGAGAAATCCTTCCCAGAACCTTTCCGATCAGACTCAGAGGACACTGTATTACGCATGTGCTGAAGTTGAACAACTCAACTGTACAATGCAAGCTTATCAAAAATATAACAGGGACCCATTACCTAAACTAATTGGCGTTTTTGTTGGCAAGGTCGGCCACCCTACAAAGACTACGTCAAAACTGCACAGTCTGTGATATGGGAAAGTTTTCCCTATGATTCCGGTTTAATAATATTCATAATCGTTCTTGGAATACAGTCCCTCTGATGATAAGAGGGTATTTCCAATGAGTCACAGAATGACGTGTACAGAAGTGTTGCTGTGGGTAAGAAATATTATATAATAGACACATTGGGGTTTATGTCTGGGTTATATATTAGTCAAGTGTCTTACCACTTTTTTAATTAAGAAAATGGGGTTTTAATGTATTGTGTTGTGATAATGAGAGGGTTAATCCTTGGGAGGCTTTCAAATAGGTAAATACTATAATTGTTGTTAGTTGCTAGCTGCTGCTTGTGTTTTGTATATTCTTACCTGACATGACTTAGAGTAAGTTAAATATTGTAAATACTACTAAGGCTTGAAATAAATAATCATTTTCAAAATATGGTGGCAAACATGTGCCTTGTCTTTTCAATAATGACTCCAAAATGTCATGAAACTCCAAATTAAGCAGCAATGCAAGTGTGCAATAAACTAATCAGTTGGCCAACCAATTGACCAACCAAACAACCAACCAATCAATCAATCAATGAACCAATCAATAAATCAATCAATCAACCAAGCAACTAATCAACGAACCAATCCACCAATCAACCAACAAATCAAACATTCGATCAATCAATGAACCAATCGTTCAACCAATCAATCAATCGATCGATAAATTGATACATCAATAAATCAGTCAACCAACCAACAAATCAAACATTTGATCAATCAATGAACCAATGGTTCAAACAATCAATCAACTGGATCAATAAATCAATCAGTCGATAAATCGATACATCAATAAATCAGTCAACCAACCAAACAACCATCAACAAGCCAATCGACCAATTAACTAACCAATCAATCAACAAACTGAGCGACCAACCAAGCAATCAATCAATCAACTGATCAATCAATCAGTAAATGAATGAATGATATAATCATTAAACAATAAAAAAAAAGTTTATCCCTTTATTTCATGAACTATTTTATCAAAAACTAGTATTTTTAAAGTACAAAATATGTTGTGGAAAAATGCATCCAAGCTCAACGTTCAGAGAAAGAAGAAGCTGTTAACGTGCACTGGTGATTTTCCCACCAGTTTTTTACCTATACATTTATGTATCAGTTGTGTTAAAATGTTTCAGGCTCATGCAAAGATGTTCACGAAGGCAATTATTTTGTATAATTACATTGGATTTTTAAAATAAATGTTGTGTTTTGAGATGCTAATTGCTAAATATTTCTTTTATGAGATTTGTAGTACTGCAGCAAATAAGAGGTTTCGCTCAAACCACGCTGTCTTTTACAGCATTTTAACAGTAAACATAACAAAACACAAAGTTAAAGCAAGTCCTGTTGCTGGTACTGAGAAGCATCTCCATCAAACATTTCAGTGTTAATCCATCTCAAGCTCTTTCTGCAGAGTCATTCTGGGTTATGCAATATCCATTAAATGAAAAATGTAAGGATGTTATGCTCTCTGGAAGGACATTTATATGGTTTTCTCCGTTTGAACTTTAATGGATGAACTTCATTTTGTACACTGACAGCAACATTCCTACAAACACTGCTGTGGGCCAGCCAGCATAATCTTCTGAGATTCTCATGACCATATGGTGGCAATAAAAGACTTGACATCCATCAAACAGCACCTCAGAATAAGCCACCACACCATCAATGGTCCAAAACATCACTGAGATTCAGCTTGTTGTTTTAAAATCTCAGCAGTAACTGAGTGTGTTAGCAATGTGGTAAAATGCCATACAGGAACAGAAATTATAAACCGTAACATATGTCATGTCTTTCCACCACAAAAGTGTGTGATTTTGGGAAAAATGAGTGCATTAAACAGTAAAGCAAAAAACAGCCTTTTGCAATGATTTGATGCATACTCCATATTCATAGTCTTTGCATGCTAAACAGTTTCTCCTCACGAAAATTCAGCATTAAATGCATTCATTTAAACATCACCTCTTTTCTCACAGTGTCCGAAACAGTTCGATAAAGAATTCGGTCTCTCTAAACCCCTCCTTTCCGAGAGGCTACTCTGCCCTGATTGGTCAGATGGCTCAGTCTGTTGTGATTGGTCGACTGCTTACAGCACGTGTCAGAAACAAAATGCCGATTACCATATCTGAATTTCTGCTCCGGATCTTCCTTCGCACTTGATACACAGTGATGCAAACAGTAATGATGGCGTCGAGCCAGAGTCCTCATTCTTTGGAAGTGTGTGCAAAGTGGCACAGCTAGTTTCTGAGGGCGGGTCAAAATAGATGTAGTTCAATGAAGACTATGCCTTATCCAAATCTGTTACCAACCTACGTGTTTGAGCAAGAGGTTAGTCTGAAAATACTGAATTAGAATCAGTTCTTTCTTTTGGGAGATAACTCAATCGTGACGTCCACTTTGGTTTTTGAAACTTTGCAGGCCTTTTACATTCATAAACAGCCATATTACACACTACATGAAAGGTAAGATATGAAAAAAACCATAATAAGGGCATTTTAAGAGGTCTGGTCTACTTGCCCACAAAATGCAGACATGTTTAAATACTGATTACATAATGTATCTAAAGATTATTTTGTTTTAACAGCGTGAACAAATGTGTATATTAGTGATGGTGTTCCCAGATCTCAGGTGATTTACAGCAGCTCTTCTACAGCCCAGACACGCACCATTTCCTTTGCTTCTGTTATTTGAGGGCCCTATGTGTCTCTAAGGCCCCTCACCTTTGACCGCTGTTATAGCATGATCCTTAAACAGATGTCCGTATGACATGCAGGAAGACAAGGATGTAGCTTAACCTTACTGTACTTTACAAATGGCATCTGGATATCATGATGGTTCAAAGACTAATGTTAATGAAAACTAGTTTTTCGGCATATACTTTTGAGGGAAAATCAGTGGAACTCTGTAGTAAAATGAATTTGAAAGAACTGAAGGTACCACACATTTCCCTGTGGAAATCTGCAAGGCAGAACTGTGTACCTTCTTTTGGCATTAAAAAACTACTGTCGGGATTTACTAAAGATACGCAGCGCTGATCATGAAAGCTGTCAACTCATTGCGTGGCCTCTAGAACTCTTTAATTCCGTGAAATGTTTTCTGATGTGCAAGCAGAAAACTTTTAAAGTCACCATGAAATTAAAATTGACAAATTTTTTTTATGAAATATGGCCGTATTTATTATAAATGATTTATCTGTGCACATCATTATTTTTTTAATTCATGTGCCTCATAATCTTTCATACCTTCCCCTCCCTCTTGCAGCGGTTCTATTCTTTGATGACATGTTTGCTGGCACTAGGGCGGGACAACCTGTCACTCACAACCATCAAATCAATTCTCGATAGACAAAATAGACCTTGAGGAAACTAAATGTCCTGTTCCCTATACTACAGTCTAAAAAATGCTGGGTTAAAAGTGGACAACCCCAGCAATTAGGTTATTTTAACCCAACCTGCTGGGTTTGTCCATTTCTAGTTTTATTTAAATCAACTATTGTTTAAAAAAGACTGTATTGCTTAAAATGAATCCAAAATATGTTGTAAATGAACATTTACTAATGAGTTCAATGAATGATAATTAAACAAACATTTATTGGTAACACTTCACAAACTTTACTAATGTTCATTAGTTTACATGAACTAATAATGAACCCATTTATTAAATTGCTTATTAATAAATGTTCACCTTTTGAGTATTATATGTGTCTGATGTTTAATTTCCAATATATTTTGGGGTCATTTTAAGTTAGCAATATAGTAATTTTTAAAGAATAGTTGGGTTAAATAAAACTGCCCAGCATGTTGGTAAAACATTTAAAAAATCCAGTCATTTTGTCCATTTTCAACCCAGCATTTTTTAGAGTGCATATAGTAGTTACAATAACTGGGTAGTAACAAAGTACTTACCCTGAACCTATCCCTAAACTTAACCCATGTAGTTACCTTATGTTACTCACTTTCTTAAGTACACTACGTAAGTGCACATACTGTAAATTAAAGTTTTAAAATCTTTTTTAAAAAATGGACTATTTTACTTTGTGTGCTCAGCTCTAAAATATTTTATCAGCACATTTATATATATATATATATATATATTTTTTTATATATATTTTTTTTTTTTTTTTAATATTCCAAGTAGCCTGTATGTAAATGTATTTACTTTCAAGTTGCTTGGTGCAATAAACAGTAGCTTGTCCTTTTCTTTTTCTTACCTATGACACATAAGTAAAAACATTTACATAATCCTATGAATGCACTTTAAAAAAATCTGAATCAAATCAATCAAATTCGAATTGAAATAAATCAAATCGAATGTCGTTGTGAATCGGATTAAATCCAATCAATCTGAATTTGCAAAAATCGCTCCTGAATCAAATTTAAAACCTACAATTCGTTCATTGTGCAGTGACATCTGTAATGAATCCGCTCTGTCTTTCGTCCACTTGCCACTAGATGTCGCCCTCCCATTTCATGGACTCTATCCACCACACTACATTTCCCATAAGTCCCTTACCTGTTGATTACGGCCCAGCTGTAGCCTATCTAGTTCACTATTTAAGTTTACTCTGTAGCCCATGTATCTGCCAGCCTTTTTGACCGGTTTTGCCTGGATTTAAACTACGAGCCTGCCTGTTCCTTGCCACTACTGTTTGGTGTTTGATTGACCATTGCCTGTTTTGACCACGTTTTGTCAATAAAGCTCGCACTTGGATCCCGCTGACTCGTCATTACAGCAGCATCATTAATTACTTCATTTTGAAGTAATTTCTTGTGCCTTTCTGAATAGCGTACTCGGATTCAAGCACTAATGTCATCCCACATGCATGGCCTAATTTTTATTTGAAAGAATGATTCAGAAAGGAGGAAAGATTCTCAGTTTCCACAAGCACTCCTCCTGTTGTCTGTTCTCCAGCATCACCAGACCTTCTCCCCTCCTTTCTCTCATTCTCCAGAGTTCATTGTGTTCATGAAACTCATCATTTCAGTTCAGTTCTACTTAATTCTTGTGTCCTCCTCCATGACAGTCCTGGTCTATCCCACTTCTGCCAAGTCATCAATTCATTTGATAATCGGTTCTGAAATTTACACAGACTAAAACAAAGACCAGACTTCTGAGATAAATTAATATGGCAAAGATAGTCCTGCAGTTCCCCTCACAGTTTTGAAATTGTGCATTGGCTTTGCTTATCCAATTTTCCCTTTCCAAGAATCCTCACAAAAACCGATGCAAATCCTGCAATAACTCAATCTCTCTTGCGCGCAGAACTTCCCTGGAGCTTTTGGGCTGTATATTCTCTTCATGTCAAATGTCTATCATGAAAATAGTAACCCTGTTATCTAACAGTGACTGCAGCTAAAAAGTTAGAAGTTAGTTATGATTCAGTCCGCCGTTTACACAGAAGATTGCTGACTGCCTGACTTTGGCTAGATTGTTTCCATCATGCACAGCAGTGGGTTTATAACCAAAACATGTGAATTAATGTCTCTGAGTCATCCAAAATGACATTTTCCAGAGCTGAAGTGTCAAAAACTCAAGTCGAAAACTCAATCAAATAATCCTCATGTAGGGCATTGCAGCTGCAGTAAAACATTTGGAAAAATCAAGTTGGACCGTGAAAGATTTTAATATTTGATAACCTAACATAATCTCATGATCCTATAACTTTCACAAATAAAGATGATGAGCATCATATGAATCACCATTTTTATAATTTTTTCCATTATTTTTGTAGAAACAATACATTTCAACTACATATCAAGATGTCCCATTTTGAATGATACCGGACCCGACTCATATAATTAGCAAATGTCATGTCCTAGATACAGTGCATATGGAAAGTATTCACAGCGCTTTACTTTTTCCACATTTTGTTATGTTACATCTTTATTCCAAAGGGGATTAAATTAATTTTCTTCAAAATTCTAGAAACTTTTTTGAAATCTTTGCAAATTTATTAAAAATAAAAACCAAAAAAATCACATCAAATCACAATTTACATAAGTATTCACAGCCTTTGTCATGACACTCAAAATTGAGCTCAACTGCGTCCTGTTTCCACTGATCATCCTTGAGATGTTTCTACAACTTGATTTCCCACCTGTGGTAAATTCAGTTGATTGGACATGATTTGGAAAGGCACACACCTGTCTATATAAGGTCCCACAGTTAACAGTGCATGTCAGAGTACAAACAAAGTCATGAAGTCTGAGGAATTGTCTGTAGTCCGCCGAGACAGGATTGTATCGAGGCACAGATCTGGGGGAGGGTACAGAAAAAATTCTGCAGCATTGAAGTCCTGATGAGGACTGTGGCCTCCATCATCCGTAAATGGAACAAGTTTGGAACCACCAGGACTCTTCCTAGAGAGGGTCGCCCGGCCAAACAATCGAGGGAGAAGAGTCAAAGAGATGACCAATAACCCAATGGTCACTCTGACAGAGATCCAGCATTTCTCTGTACAGAGAGAGGAGAAACTTCCAGAAGAACAACCATCTCTGCAGCACTCCACCTGTCAGGCCTGGATGGTAAAGGGGTCAGATTGAAGCCACTCCTCAGTAAAAGGCACATGACTGCCCGGCTGGAGGACTCTCACATCATGAGAAACAAAATTCTCTGGCCTGATGAAACAAGGATTGAACTCTTTGGCCTGAATGGCAGGTGCCATGTCTGGAGGAAACCAGGCACCGCTCATCACCTGGCCAATACGATCCCAACAGTGAAGCATGGTGGTGGCAGCATCATTCTGTGGGGACTTTTTCAGCGGTAGGAACTGGGAGACTAGTCAGGTTTGAGGGAAAGATGAATGCAGCAATGTACAAAGACATCCTTGAAGAAAACCTGCTCCAGAGTGCTCTGGATCTCAGACTTGGGCGAAGGATCATCTTCCAACAGGACTACAACCCTAAGCACACAGCCAAGAGAACAGAGGAATGGCTATGGGACAACTCTGTGAATGTCCTTGAGTGGCCCAGCCAGAGCCCCGATTGAACATCTCTAGAGAGATCTCAAAATGGCTGTGCACAGACACTACCCATGGGAGAAACTGCTCAAAAATATGTGTGCCAAGCTTGTAGCATCATACTCAAAAAGGCTTGCGGCTGTTATTGGTGCCAAAGGTGCTTCAACAAAGTATCGAGCAAAGGCTGTGAATACTTGTGATATATTTTCATTATTTATTTCGAATAAACTTGCTAAGATTTTAAACACACTTCTTTCACGTTGTCGTTGAGGTAATGGTTGTACAATTGAGGAAAATGAATTGAAATCCAAAATGTGGAAAAAGTGAAGTGCTGTCTTCTAGCTTTAAAACACGTGTCGATGAGGAAGCACAAGTAACCGTGAAATGCCAGGGTAAGAATAGCTCTCTTTAAGTGCCGCTGAGAGATTTATATGTAGACCAATTAAATATGAGGGATTTCAAACATTGATTATGACAGGTATTCTTTGAAGTCATTCAAAATTACAATACATAGCCCTTAATCCACAAGACATTGAAATGCTGTTTGACATTACAGTAGATCAGCCCTGACTCTGCCCGAGCTTCACTAGGTGTTATAGGACAAAGCTTTCCTATTGATGTCTTCCAATGTATTAAATCCTTGCACATAAATTCATCACCGCAACAGATACGAGGCTTCTCGGGTATGTTCAAGAAAGTATCTGACTGTTTAAACAGCAAGCACTTTACTTTCCATAACAGCTGTTCAATAAACACAGGCCTGAAGTGTCAGCATGTTTTAAACGTTCAGAGATGCAATTATGGTAAACCTGGCAAATTCCTTCTTGTCTTCGTCATTAGGAAGACCAGATTAAAGGGCTGAACAGAAGTGCAGGATACAAACATATTCAACATGATGTCATAACTAATGAAAAACCTCTGTCTATCATTATAAAAGATATTTTTTTCATGGCAAGCAAACTGTCCATGCCTAATATGGTTTTCTTCCATCAAGTGACAGATTGAAGGTAGAATTTGATTCTCATCCTTTTTAAAAAGTTGCTACACCAGTTTATTTTTGCCAACCTTGTGAAAAAGAACTGCACTCACCCATATTGAATGTGCACTTCAAATCTTAAATGTTTTTTTAACTTCATTACTGTTTAAGTACTCTTTTTAAAGCACATTTTAAATCATTGTTTTAATAAACTTTTGTAATTAGTACACTTATTTTGATGTCGTCTAACATACTAAAGCACATGTGCAATTACAACCGCGATTGTAAAGGGAGCGTTATTTAATCGCTTTCTATATAAAATGTAATCACAGTTTAAATGACTATTTTCATCCTACTAAGAGAAACAACGGGAAATTGACCGTTTAGTCACCGTTTGATTTACTGACACAGACAAAGAATATCTGACTGTACATGATTCATTACATTTCAGATCAGGCATTAGAATTAACAGAGTTACTTACAACTTTCAAGTCCATATGGCCAAGCCGAAATGCGATTGATTTTACCAAAGAATTGACAGTGAAATGAACTGAATACAACTAAATAAAGCTCAACTGAGACATTCACATTGTTGAAAATAAATAACCATATTCCTACCTTTAGAATCCTTTGAAAGGTAATGTTATTTTTAGTCCTGTATCGCTCTTCTCTCCTCTTCACCTCATTCAAGTAGGTGGGGCTAACGTTGCGATGATGAAGTAAGCGTTGATTTCTTCTGCGGAGACGGCGTTTCGCCTATCTATGAGAGGCCCATTCCGGGGCGATTTGTTTGCTGGGCCTGGTGTCAATAAAACCCTTTATTGGACTAACAAGGAAGTTTTCAGTTCTGAAACTTACTTACTGTATATACTTAAAGCACGATGACCTCTTGTATATCAAAAGCTCAAGGAATTTCTCAATTCATTACCCCTTTAAAAGTATGCTGAAGTGTACATCTTTTTCACATGGGTATGCATGATTATATGTTTAGTTGCTGTTTAATATACACTCACCTAAAGGATTATTAGGAACACCTGTTCAATTTCTCATTAATGCAATTATCTAATCAACCAATCACATGGCAGTCGCTTCAATGCATTTAGGGGTGTGGTCCTGGTCAAGACAATCTCCTGAACTCCAAACTGAATGTCAGAATGGGAAAGAAAGATGATTTAAGCAATTTTGAGCGTGGCATGGTTGTTGGTGCCAGAGGGGCCAGTCCGAGTATTTCACAATCTGCTCAGTTACTGGGATTTTCATGCACAACCATTTCTAGGGTTTACAAAGAATGGTGTGAAAAGGGAAAAGCATCCAGTATGCGGCAGTCCTGTGGGCGAAAATGCCTTGTTGATGCTAGAGGTCAGAGGAGAATGGGCCGACTGATTCAAGCTGATAGAAGAGCAACTTTGACTGAAATAATCACTCGTTACAACCGAGGTCTGCAGCAAAGCATTTGTGAAGCCACAACATGCAACAACCTTGAGGCGGATGGGCTACAACAGCAGAAGAGCCCACCGGGTACCACTCATCTCCACTACAAATAGGAAAAAGAGGCTACAATTTTCACAAGTTCACTGAAATTGGACAGTTGAAGACTAGAAAAATGTTGCCTGGTCTGATGAGTCTTGATTTCTGTTGAGACATTCAAATGATAGAGTCAGAATTTGGCATAAACAGAATGAGAACATGGATCCATCATGCCTTGTTACCACTGCGCAGGCTGGTGATGGTGGTGTAATGGTGTGGGGGTTGTTTTCTTGGCACACTTTAGGCCCCTTAGTGCCAATTGGGCATCATTTAAATGCCACGGCCTACCTGAGCATTGTTTCTGACCATGTCCATCCCTTCATGACCACCATGTACCCATCCTCTGATGGCTACTTCCAGCAGGATGATGCACCATGTCACAAAGCTCGAATCATTTCAAATTGGTTTCTTGAACATGACAATGAGTTCACTGTACTAAAATGGCCCCCACAATCCCCAGATCTCAACCCAATAGAGCATCTTTGGGATGTGGTGGAGCGGGAGCTTCCTGCCCTGGATGTGCATCCCACAAATCTCCATCAACTGCAAGATGCTATCCTATCAATATGGGCCAATATTTCTAAAGAATGCTTTCAGGAACTTGTTGAATCAATGCCACGTAGAATTAAGGCAGTTCTGAAGGCGAAAGGGGGTCAAACACAGTATTTGTATGGTGTTCCTAATAATCCTTTAGATGAGTGTATATATGCATTAAGCATTGTCTTTGCCCTCTGTGACTCCATCGCACATCCTGATTTTGCAGTTGGACATGTTCCTGGGTCCCATAACTTATCCTTAAATTCAGAGGGTGATAGGTGAATTAAACTGATATGGAAGCAACTAACCCTGGTTGTAAGCCATAAACTGTAAACTTGTTCCTCTAATCTGATTGGTTGATTGGTTATTCCAGGATCAAATAAAGATGTTGATCCAGGAACAAGTTGTACTTGGTGAAATCAGGTTCTGATCAGGAGACCTGCACTGGGCCAGAGTGTGACATAAAACATGCATCTCCATGTGCTTAGACAGCCCATTTTATAAATTGTTCAGTAAGAACGTGCTCTGGCAAAGAATCTAACTACCATTCTCGTTTGTTTCAGATTTTGGATGATCTTTCTTCCAACAAAGCACTTGCTTTCAGGTATTCGTACCAAGAATTCATTTTATAACATGTCGTGCATCCACTGATCACCCTGACTGAAGTCTAAATCATTTATATCAAAATATCTGATCTCTATACTCCCACTATTCTTTGTACAGTGAAAATGAGACAGCTCAAAGTGTCAATGGTGTGTGAAGAGTTGACCAGTGCTTGTGTGGTCTAGGAGAGTTTTTGATATGATTCTCAACATATCCTGTTTATTGGACAGTATAAAAAAAAAGTCCAGTGACCTAAATATATTTTTTCTGAAGTAAAAGACAGACATCATCTTACTATCATAGATTTTTATAGCCATATTTTCAATTTGTGCAAAAACATTTATATTCTGGCTTTAAAAAAACAAAACCGGACATACACTTTTACAATACTGACTTGAAAAAGCACAAATCTGAATATTTACACAAACAATTTTTAAAGACTGTACAAACATACTCAAATATATTGCTCCACTGAGGTAACCAAGAAAGTGAAAAAAGTAAGAAAATAAAAGTAAGTAAAAAGTATAAAGCAGCAAAACGGAAGCCTTCAAAGGGATTATTGTGCTCCACAGCCCGTATTCCATTTAAGAACATCTATATTTAGTCTAAATCCTGGACTCTGGACACTATCCAACTAAGAAATATGCATTAAGATAAGACGTCTCTTTCCTCTCAGAGGCATGGCTTTACTTGCTTTCAGGGTAAGTACCTTTTTATTATGTCGCAGTATAAAAGTGGTTTAAACTAATCAGCCGCCACGGTGCACTTGGGTCCGTGCTAAAAAGAAAATTGAACTTCTAATAAAATTGCTTTTGGTTGTGATGTCAGACTCTGGGTTGTATAGAGCATTTAACCAAAGAGGTTACACATCGACAGATATTTGATTCTCAAGTGAGCACATATTATGTGTCACGTTCATAAATATTTGGTTCTGTTCCACAGAATTTGCAGTTCTGAGCTGGGGTTGAAGGAGGCATAATAATAAATAACAAAAATGAACGTGCCATAATGAAAGATGAGCCTAAACATGCACTCAGTGACGCTGAATTCTCCTAGGATTGCACATTGTTTCAATGTTTTTGCACCTTTACCATAATGACTGAGTAGTGTTGACTCTGGATGGCTCACGCACATTATGAAGGGAAGGTCTCTTTTGCTTGGAGGTCTGCCTCCTTTTCTTTCCCATTTCTCTGCATTGCATCCCAATCCAGGTCCAACAGATCCCTACTACTGTGCTGTACACACTCAACTAATACTGCTATAGAGCACAACATTCGGGTTACGGAAGTAAAGGGAAACTGATTTTAACAATAAGCCTTTAAGATAAAGGTATGAGCTTTTATAGTTGTAATTTTGGGATTCGTCTTGGAAATGGGCGGTTTGCTTCATGGATTTTTCCCTAAGGACAAACTGAATGTGAAAAATAATTCTAATCCGCTAAAAAGTGGGACAGAAACAGACAGCAAGGCTAACAAATCACACAAAAAACTGTACAGATTAAATACAGTGTAATCAATATGCGTTTTGTATGGAAATTAGAGATTTTACATGTAATCAAAACTAATAGAATAAACTGACTTATTCGATTAAAAACAACAACGATTAAAACCAGCACCGCTGTTAAAATACCACGACCGCACTGCATTTTGTTAAGAGTTGCTTGTGTGGTCAAAATATTATTCACAATTGTATATAAAACCTTTGGAAGCCCATCGAGTGAACTAGCAGTGAGTTGGAGAAGACTCGTCTTCCATAAATGTCTCTTTCCTCCAAAAGTCAGAGAAAGATGGAAGTGTTTGCATTCCACTTCTATCTTTCAAGAGCAAATTATAGATCTTGTGTCCCGTCAGTGGCGTCTTACTCTCTAACAGCGAAGACACGGAACGAACCGCCTTCTGTATTGGTTTTACTGCAAGACAGAGAGAGAGAGACAATTAACAAACTATTTTAAAAACATGATACATGCTACTTTATGAACAGAAACATTTTTAAAAATATACTGAAGTGTGAAATGAATGGACACTTAATTGCATGTTAATCGCTATTAAACGAAAGGTGTAGTTTAATTAGCTGAGCCTTAGCGTGCTTTTTGAGTCATGAAAATAGGACATAGTTGGATGTAAATTTATAATTACTTCTATTGTCTTTTAGATATTTTTACTTTAAATGTAATGTCTAATAACACACTGCTAAATGTCTAATACACATTATTAAAACAATGATTTAAAGTAAATTCTTTAATTTGACATTATTACAAAGTGTACTTTTTAAAACCTCATTGACTTCCATAGTATTTGTAACTGTTTGGTTACCCATATTCTTCAAAATGTCTTATTTTGTGTTCAGCAGAAGAAATTTGGGAAAATTTGAGGGTGAGTAAATGATGACAGAATTTTCATTTTTGGGTGAACTATCACTTTAAGTTGCCTTTTATTTCATTAATATTATCTGCAAGTTTAGATTTTTTTTAAAAAAAATATACTTTTAAGATTTGAAAGTACACCAAGTGCACATTCAATGAAATTGAACAAGGAAAGGAAACGATAGGGATTCAGCTTTCGGGCTGATTATCTTCTGAACTCTTGTAGATGTTCGATTCAAGAATGTCAATGGCCTCTAAATGACTTGTGTACCCACTAGATTCAGATTAGCTCTGGAAACCTTGACATTAACACTGGCTCAGTGCTCGTCTCGTGCTGTGCTTCCATTCAGTTTTCTTCCAGCAGCCATTATTGACTACTGTTCTTGGCCTGGCCTTGCCCTTTTCGTTTATTAATAAATGGACTGGCCTTCAGGTGCTTGTGTATTGGACATGTTGCTTTGTTGGCATCAAATGTGCTGTAATTATCCTTGACCGGGACCACTGAGTCAGACGCCAACAACTTTTCCATCCAATGGTAATATTGAGAGCATGTGAATATTTCCCTGTTAATAAAGTTCTCACGACTGGCTGCCCCCCCATTTCCCCTAGATTGCATCATATGAATAGCATGCGGTAAGGAGAAAATCTATTCAAGCTGTCAGCGAATGGCTTTACTTTGCTCAGTCTATAGGCTGGTCAAGGCCGGCAACAGTTTAAGAGGCGAGGATCAATTCCGTAGATGATGCCGTTTGATTCAGGTGTTAGATTTCATTACACTGGAGCCGATTCTGTCGATTTAAGCACTTCGCGCGCAGCATTGGGGAATGAGCGAAGAGCCCCTGTGTGGTCCATCCTCGATGAGAAACCACACCATTACTCTTGAACCACTAACGTGCCACAGGCAGATTTGGCCCATTGGGGCTTTTGACCGCTGAATTGAGTTACTGAGAGAAAGCAAAGGGAGAAAACAAGAGCAGAGGTGAAGCGAGATACAGGACGTGTACCTCTCAGACTGGATGCCATTCTTCATGGTCCCGGTGTAACTTTTCCTCTTATCCAGAGCCAGGAGGTCCACATATCCCCCGCCGGCTTTGATCACTCCAGCGTGGATAGCTGCTCGGCAGATACTGGAGCCCTGGACATGAAGAGACAAAAGCGTATTCTTTTTGTCGGTATGCTTCCCAGTGCCATTCTCTCATAGAGAGGCTTCATAAGTAGTTCCGATGACCTTCATGCTGGAAGATTGATATCATGCTTCCTCAAAGCACACACTTGCACATATGTTATATACTGTATACCAGCAGTCAAAGTTTGGAATAGTTATGTTTTTTGGATGTTTCTGAAAGACCAACAATAGCCCCTTTCACACAGCAATCCCGCTAAATTGCCGTAAATTTACCAGAATGGCTTTACACAAATATGCTGTTAACACAAGCAACGGCATTCTGGCGTTTTACGGTTAACTCTTTCGGTGTCACTGACAGAATTTCAAGCTTTTTTAGCTTTTTTTTGTTATTCGGTAGGGGGCGCTATTACACATCTTCTGAAAGAGTACAGAATCTCTGGATCAAAACACAGGCGAAGAAGCAGCAGGAACGAGCGATGTATTTAAGCAGATGCATATGTAAAATAATGAAATCATCAATTTTAAACAGCACATAAATCAAAACTGCCTAATGTTTCAAATGAAATGTCGACCCAGGATGAGCTACAGGACTGTGCAAGTTTTGGGGGTGTTGATGGACTCAAGCTACTCCATCTATATTTTGATTATCATTCAGAATCCTATTCAGACATCAAAAACATGATTTTCTCAGCTAATGAAACTTGCCCATATTCAAGTGTTGATAAAAAAAGGAATGCATGAAGCTAGAAGAAAAGATTTGTTAATTATATTCTTACAACTTTTGTGAAAATTATCAAAAATACTGCCGGTGGCTGGCAACTTTTTTCAAAATATGGAATTAGATCTCTGCATAACTTTTGCGTGCAAAATACCCTTTTGCATGCACAAAATATGATCTTGTGCGCGCAAAAATTTGGCAGAGAGTGCGTGAACTGAGTTGAGGAGAAAATCTTCGTCTCGCAAATAAGAAAATATTTGAAAATGAAGAGTGTGAAAAACTTTCTATACAGTCTTAAAAAGAACTTTGATAGTGTTCAAGCCATTGAACAAACGTCTCCTGAACCATGTATTTTTCCTCTTGCGCTGTCTGTAATGCAGGGAGTCTTGTGATTGGTTGTCAAGCCAGGAATTTTGGCACATTGTAACGCTGGATTGTGTCGAGCAGGCGAGCGGTCGGTGCTTAGCGAGCGCGCAGGGCGGGTATCAGGAGCGCGAGCAACGTCCGCGCACATCCAAACAGACTTCTTTGAAATGCAAAACTGATTTACGTTTGCTCGAAATATTTTCTTATACGTGAGACGAAGATTTTCTCCTCAACTCAGTTCAAGTGCAAAAATTTGACAGAGATCCAATTCCATAGGGAAAGAGTTAAGAGATTATTCACACATCAGCACCAAAATACTGGTAATTTCGATCTTGAAAAAAGTCATCTGATTACATAACTTGTAAAGAATATAACAGGGCCTAGTGGTGAGGGAGTCGGGCTTGTAACCTGAAGGTTGCTGGTTCGATTCCCATGCCGGCAGGAATTGAAAATGGTGATTGTGAATGAACAGCACTCTCTCCACCTTCGATACCATGACTAAAAGTGCCCTTGAGCAAGACACCTAACCCCTAATTCCCCTTGTAAGTCGCTTTGGATAAAAGCGTCTGCTAAATGATGAAAAAATGAAAAAAAAAATAATAATAACTTGCATAATGCATTACCCCAACACTGCTGTTCACACATGACCTCTTGCCGTAATTTACCAGTAAAGACTGTATGTGTGAAAGGGCCTAATGTAAGTCAGCTCTGATGTCAGGATTTTACATAGAATCATCTGAGACTACACAACTTCTGTGAAATCCCTCTACACAAACTGCCAAGATTGCCAAGTCTTTTACCAACTAGTGTCAATACATCTGTGAATCAAAGCAAAAAACTGGACCAGAATTGTAAGTATGAGCAACAGTAATAGCGACACTATGCAACTATGTTTTCCACGCTCAACTCCACAGTCCTTGAGATGTAAACAGTCTAAAAGGAGCCTAGACAAATGACATCACTTCGATGTCTACAGTACGCACAACTGCAAGGCCAGAGCTCAAGAGCTCCAGAAAAGGCAAGTTGGCCAGACGCCTGGCAGCTTCAGTGTGTGCATGAACTCTCTGGAACTTCATGTACCTAGTTTTTATTCTTTTAACCTGGAAAGAAGGTTAAATTCTGCCGGCTTCTGCTTACCCTTACTTGCAGGCCCTCACCTCACCCCAGCCTAAATGAATGAATGAACACAGCTCATCGCACAAGTCAGGTTGGCATCATCTTATAATACTCATCCAATAGCTCATGCACTATGAGAGTATAAGTGCATTTTCAATCAAAGGCTACCTTTACAAATTACCAAGTTCAAACCACTGTATAATGAGGGTTAATTAGTGCTTGCTAGAGAGCGTGCTCTGATCTGAGGCCAGCTCTACAGATGCTCAGCTTTTACAGAGGAATGTGGCCGCAACAAGCCAAAAAATCCAAAAGGCAACAAGTTCATTCGAGTTCACACACCACTAAACAACCAGGCCATTCCACTCCACACTAGGTCTCTTCTCCGGTGAGAAAGATATATCAGAGAAGCTAATTATCCTGATTGCAGAGAATCTTTTAGTAAGAAATCATTGATGGCTGAACATTAAATGAAATTTTAAATACTGTGTGAGTCAGATCTTTTCAATGAATCTAGCTGATCCATTTCACAAAGCTACTCTGAGCGATTCATTCACTAATTGGACTGATTCGTTTTTACAGATTCAAAGATCCGGTAACAGTGTCTGACTGTTCGCTAGAGCGATCACTTAAGTTAACACAGTATAACAATATTAAATGCAATTAGCTGAAATTTCAAGTGCTTTTTGACCAACTTAAGTGGGATTTAAGTACATTTTATGGTATAAACTAAAATATACTTTAATGTCATTTCTGATAAGACTTTAGTTTAGGGTCCAATTCTCAATAGTTGCTTATTAGCATGCATATCACTAGGATAATGGCTGTTTATTAGTACTATAAAGCACATATTAATGCCTTATTCTGCATGACCATATTGTACATCCCTTAATCTTACCCAATACAACTACTTTACTAACTATTAATAAGCAATAATTGGGGGTTTATTGAGGCAAAAGTCGTAGTTAATAGTAAGCTAATAGTGACAATTGACAAGTGAGTTGCAATTTAGTCAATTTAAAAAACATTCACTTTAAATGTAATATCAAATAACACTACTGCTCAAATTATAATTAAGTTAGTCAGTAAGTGTAGTTCTTTAAAGCATGACAAATATGATTATTAAAACATTACTTAAAACGTACTCTAAAGTAATTCATTATCACAAAGTGCACAAAGTTTTTAAAAATGTAAGAAGCAGTCATGAAAGTGTACTCCCCTTAAGCTGCCTTTAATTTCATTAATATATTATCTGGAAGTATAGTTTTTTTTTTTTTTTTTTTAAATATACTTTTAAAATTTGAATTCACATTCAAAACAATTTAGCAAAACTCTTTTTCACAGCGGCTATCAGAAAAAAAATGTGCCATAATGTTGATTAATGGGTTAATAAAGAACCTATAAGACGAACTTACACTGTCTAAGCTGTTCCCTAAACAGTTAAGTGGTCCATAAGGCCAAGACCTGACCTCAGGCATGCATGAGTCAGTGTAGAAGAGCTGCTTTCCAGCTCCTCTCACACAGCTGCTGCTCTGTGGTCAGTCTACACTCTGGGAGAAATTAGTGGCGACAATGGAGCCCACCTCCACCAACAACTCCCTTAAGACTCACACAGACAATTCCCGTGGTCGACCCTCACCACAAGTCTAGCATGCTCACTTTAGCACTCATAAGTGCTTGACTACGAATGCCTGTTCTCCCTCATTTCCCATCTCTCAGCCCTGTAACGCTCACGGACAGAAGCAGGTACTCACATCAGCGTAGATGTTGCTGCCGACCACTGGAGCCCAATATGAAGGTTCATTTATGCAGTTACTTGGGCAGATGACTCTGATGAGATAGAGGTGAAACTGGTAAGGTGCATTAGAAAGTACTTCCAGATGACCAATCATAGAGTGCAGTCTATATGGCGAGTTTTACGATACTTTGAACTGTACCTTGGACAATGAGAGATGGACGTCTTGAAGGGACAAATCTCAGCCACTGTCGTGTAGCAGTCTATCGTTTGCTCTAAAAATGGAAAAACAAAACATTATTGATCAACCAGACCTGTCAAAAGTTAACAAAAGGTTTGTTATTATTGTTAAATATTACTATATTGTAAAAATAAAAAATACATTAATATTATATATTAAAAATAGTAATTAAAAAATTAATAGGCTGATTGCACACTGAAAAAAAAAATAAGAATAATAAGTTTTTTTGTTTCACATTTAATGACACTTTTTTATTATTTTAAAAAAAACTTTGGCAGCAGTAATAATAAAAAAACTACAAACTGCATTGTAAATTTACACGAGATTTCGTACGTTTAAAATATAACTTGAAATGTAATATTCAACAACACACAACTTCTGATTGCAAGCTGAAAATATTATAAGATCAATGAGAAAATTTGCCTTTACATGCAAATTATTAAGATAAAACAGTAAAAATACTCGCCTTCAACTTTTGACACCATAAAGGCATTGCCACGTTTGTATTTACTAGAAAAAAAACAATAATCACATACAGGTTAGATTGAATAAATATCAATGTGGACGATTAATTGAGGACAAACTTAATTAAAATTACTATATCATCATAACATTCAGACTACCTGAATGACTCCACACCATTCTTGGTTGCCTTTACAAAGAACGGGAAGTTGTCTTTTCTTGTGACATCAACAAGGCCTCCGTTGTTGTCAATTATTCCATAGTGAATGGCAGCACGGCAAATGCTTGATTGCTACAGGAAGAAAAAGAATGGAATTAATAAATAGATCTAACATTGTCTAATTAAACAGGACATGTGAAACCATGTGAAGTAGCACTCACAACATCATAGTAGAGCGTTCCCCACACTTTCCCCTTCTTATTTAGGCAGTTGGAAGGGCAGTTGTATCTATAAATGAAAAAAAAAAAAAGGATAACCAATCAATTTTCTGAAAATACCTATTAAAATATTCAAGGAAACATCTAGACTCATTTCTTTAGACTGACCTATTGCAGGTTGCTCCTTTACACTTGTCCCTCATTTTTGTCTCACACTTTATATTTTGGGCTGAAAATGAAAAGAAAAAAAAAATATTAGAAATTTAAAACATATTTTAACATGGATATTTTAGATTTTTTTGCACAACACTAACCTAGATAGGTGGTTCTTGCAGTCTTTGGTGAAGGTTTGGCATTTACTGTTTTTTTAGGGGAGAAGGGCTTGGACTGAGGCTTAGTTGGAGTAGTTTGAGGCTGTACAGGCTCCTGAGGCTTCTCCACCTCATTCATATCTGGAGACTCGTGACGTTCAGGATCTCCTGACAACAAAAAAAACTCAGAAATTAGATGTCAACAAGAGACTAAATTTTTCCACCGATATAACAAGTGATTATTCAGAATGGTATCTGCTGATGTAAACTACAAAGGTAACCCTCTCATTTGGTATACTATAATGTTAGAGGTTACAGTTAATAACAGTGGTATTATATTCAGCTGCTGTATACTTTCAGGTATCAACTTAAATTGTTTGTATACACAACTCAACTGCACATAAAGTAGTTTTCATAAGCACTTGCACTTCTTATCAGAAGTGATAAAGCACAAAGCTCTTTGGGATTATTTGATGGGAGACACATCGCAAATAATGTTTGGTGTAGGGAAAAACCTCGGACTTGGTAACCCTGGCTTGAAGTACAGGCGATTTATAAGGTCAAAGAGAGCCTTCTTTTATGTAACGATTTTTAACTTAACTATTGTCTCTTTAACTTGCCCTAAATTCAACAAGAGAGATTTTCACACAGTAAGAGTTGCAGTCTGACACATTTTTCCACACTCTTTTGACTGGATTGACAGGATATAATTAGCCCTCACTGCCTGTTTTTAAACATTCAGCCGATGACTGATAATGAAAATAATAGTTTTTATCGACCAATACCAATTATTGGCCAATACCGTGGTGCATCTCTAATTTCAACCTCCAAGAAATGGGTTACACCTTTGTACTCATTCTCCTATCATTCCTCACCTTTGTAACAGAGGTTGTTTCTGCAGCCTCCTCCGTAGCTTGGTGGACACTGGGAGCAGGGGCGGCCATGTTGGTACGGGGCTTCCCCGATCCAGTTTCCCCTAGAAGAGGGCAAAGGTTCAGCATGTGTTTGGAAATTACACCAAAATCTGCACATTTGATTGAGCACTCAAAACATATCATCAGACACTCTTACGGATCTCAGGCCTGATTTAGGAAAACAATCCCCAGCTGCCAAATTAAATGATTAGCTTGGAAAAGAATAGCATACTCTGTCAATGTTTTCCTTTCCTAAAATCCTTCACTTACTTTTCCATTTTCCTAAGGATCTATGGTTTGAATGATGGAATCTTTGCTTTAAAAAAAGTTGTTCCATATAGGATAATCATTAGGAATAGCAATTAGCCATCTGGTGTTACGTGAATAAACGTCAATAGAAACAGCACAGTTACTGGTCTTACTTTGGTGAGTAGTTGCAAACAAGATAGACGGCGTTCTCCCAGACCTCTCCCCACACGTTCATACTTGGACACATGTGTACAGCACAGCCAACACGATTGGTCGTGGCCCAGACCAGCTGCAAATGAAGAACAATACATAATTATTAGTGGTGTTTGCTAATGTGTTTAGGGTTAGGGGTTTGTTCATAAATATTGAACCTTGAAATGTAACTTGACCTCAAATCATGATACAATGTGCTTATTATGCACTCAGTACTTACGTTTAAAAAAACCTGCATGAAATTACATCTGAAATTCATTTTTAGTAGTAATTGGAGTAGGTTGGAGTAGTTGAGCCTACCCCTACTCATAAACCCATAAACCTACCCATACCACCAAACTGGTCCCTAAGCTTACCAGTATCCCACCTCAATAGCTGTTTTGCAATATAACACAATAAGTACATTGTAGCTAACATGTATTATTATTATAATTATTCACATAATTACATAGTAGGTAAAGACATCAAATATAAAATGGGGCCAAAATTTTTTTTTAGCATGCACGAAAGATGCAGATCTCTTTGCTGTTGCTGGTGCTGGTGTTGAAAGCATAAAAAAGACATCCATATCAGCTCCCCTCGGAGGAGGATGTGTTTCCTCAGCAGGAAGTGTTCTCCGTTCTGGGCCAATAGCAGTAGACTGATGGGGCCACAGGGGCCGTGAATAGAGACTGCGCTCTTTCATTCTGCCCTGAAGGGCGGAAGGAGAAGCACCTCAAGTGTGACCGGGCCAGGTTCCAGAAAAACGTGTGTGATCCTTCCCTTCATCCACTCTTATCCACACAAACAAAGTAATGCCTGCGTGCAGTCCATTGAGTTGTGGTCAAGGCCTTCGCAGATTCGTTTAAACACAATAGGGTTCACTGGGTGCAGCCCTGCAGCACGAGCCAAACCATTTGGCTGTGAAATGAAAGAAGTGCTTAGTCAGGCCTTTTTTTCGTACATACAGTTAAACCATAATGGGTTTGCATCCAGCCCCGTAGAGGGAACACGTCTCAATACTCCCTTGAGGATTCACTTCCTGTGCGGAGGCAAAGCAGAGGCCACAGGCGGTGTTGGCCATGGGATAATGATACAGCAAACTAATCAGTCTCAAAAAACACAAACTCAGGTTTATCCCTGATGGATTGTTTGGCACAGAGAAGTTTGTGGGGCCCTCACACAGCACGTGAGAGAGGGGCAGAAGACAAGGAGAATTGCTGCATGGATTTGGCGCGGTTCCCTTACGACTTTGCATCTTCAAAAGTATTCGGGTCAAACAGGAAAATGATTCAGGAGTCAAGCAACTCTTTCCAGATGCTTGTGACCTGCTTTTAGAGGGCCAGCGAGCTGCGAGAATGTGGGACAAACTCATCCCAGTGATAAAGTAAAGTCTGAGAGGACGTGAGGCTATCGCCCATCCCTTCCCTCTTTCTTGTTTTTTTTATTATTATTATTATTATTATTTCTCGGTTATTGTCTCAATCAGACTTTGGTTTGTCTCTTTCCTAATTTTCTTTGTGCATTGCATCTGCTTGATCTGGCATGTTCAATATGTTTGGACAGTATTAAAACACTTAAGTATTTTTATATTTTTAAAACAAGTACCACCATTTAAAAAAAAATTGGGAAAGGGACCTATTAGTGTAGAATGAAACAGAATGAGCACTGCAGCAAATCACTGATTACTTATAATTACCTATAGTGAATGTAAATATTATTTGGACATTAAAAGGGAACATTCACACACAAATTAAAAATGTCATCTGCCATTATGTTGTCCAAACCCGGACTTTCATGCATCTTTGAAATGCAAATTAAGATATTTTTAATGAAACCTCAGAGATTTCTGACCCTCTATTGAGAATCCAAATTTAGTGGTTCAATATGTAATCGTAATCTATATGAATTAAGTAGTTTATTCTAAGTCTTCTGAAGATGCAATCACTTTATATGATGAACAGATTTAATTCAACTAAGCATCGATCAAGCATCAGAATCTCATACAGTGCATGAGAACAAACCTCTTTTACAAAACATTTAAATGAAAAGGTACTGTAGCAAAAAAATTATTACAGATTGGTTCGATATTTTGTCATGCAAAGGCATTCACATATTTTTAGGTCTAGCTTAGGTGTTCATATATATATCATATATTTTGGGGCCATTATATATTATATGTGTGTTATATGACACTATTCTGTTATTGAGGTTATTGAATACCAGTGGTCAAGGCTGCACTCCATATGTTGTTTTTAAAGACACTTCAATTTTAATGCAGGTCACACGTGCTACTTATTAAACACCGCTGGTGAGAAGAAAACCCAGGATGGCATGTGCACACCTTCGCACGCAAGTTTTAAAATCACAAACAAGGTCATGTTGTTTTTTCCCACTGGGATAATTGTTTGCAAACTGATCTTTCTCACTCACTTGTGTGTAGTGGGTGCACATGGGCCCCGAGCAGCGGTCAGGGCACCACGGGTTGCACTCGTGCTGGTAAGGGTAGGTGTAATCCTTCACCTCGTCGTACCAGGCCTGCACATGGTAGGCAGGAGAACGGTACCTATCAGGACAGAGACAAAATAATTTAATACAATTATGAGCTTTTTTGTATAACTCTTTGCACAAAGCAACTTACTGTAAAGCATATCCACAGTAAATGTATTGCAGCATGAGTCAAACCCATGACATTTACATTCAGGTTTCCTACACCAATGCATTTCCATGACTTTCTCAAGTTCATTATAAGTAGATAAGGATTTAAAAAAGAACACAAAATTCAGAGAGATCACTCATTTCGATTTCAATAATAGAACATGGATGGTAAAGGTTTAAAAGATAAGCCATGACCGTAAAGTAAGTAAAAATGAGTTGATGTCAGCTCAAACAGTAGAGAAATGCGCTAGCAACACCAAGGTCATGTGTTTAATTCCCAATGAATGCATGAACTGCATGGAAAAATTAATACCTTTGATACAGTGACACACAGTACTGCATTGCCGAACAGAAAGCTGCTTGGTTGGAAAGTGACCTCGGCTTCATGCATCGCTATACTTCCACACAATCTCACTGCAATTCATAACTTTTTTACGTTTTGGCATAATTTTTTTTTTTTTTTTTTTTAAATGTGACCGCATCTTAACACTCTTTGGATAAATACTTAAAATTAAATGTTAAATAAGAAAAAAATCAAACACAACAACATAAAAAAAATGTCCCCAGATCTTAATGAACATACCTTCAGAAAAAACTCAAGGTTCATACAAGGCCTGAAATCACAATTTTAAAATTCAAATTTTCTAATATATCCATGTTTTTCATGACTGTGGTCATTGTTAATGCCTTGGGCATTGCTCAAGGGCACCTTAGCCATGGTATTGAAGGTGGAAAGAGTGCTGTTCATTCACAATCCCCACCTTCAATTCCTGCCGGCGTGGGAATCAAACCAGCAACCTTCAGGTTACAAGCCCGACTCCCTCACCATTAGGCCACGACTACCTAATGACTACCTTATATGACCAGTTGTGATACAGGAACAGACTGATATGGTCTTTGTAAATGTGTGTGCACTCATACCTTCCCCAGTGCACTGCAAGGTTCTGCCCGATGGACATCAGTAGGTCTTGAGGTCCATGTTCCCACTGGCATTGTTCCGCCCAATAGGTCGCCGACTTCTCCAGTTCATCGTCCCAAACCTGGTCATACACACACAAGCTAAATCAAACTCCCAGCAAAACACACCAGATTCATAATTCTCATACATTTGCACTGAGACATTAACAAAATACTGAACATGCTGAGTTTTATTCCCAGATACTTCCCTTTGCCTTTCTTCCACTCTTCATATTCACTATAAGACTGGGAATTAGGCCCAATACAACTAAAATATTGGTTACATGCACGCACATCAGAGCTTGGCTCATTTCCATTGTAAATCCCAAGCAATCAGGGTTAAATGAGACAAATTTCCCCAGCTTATTTCTCCACCTGTAGGGAGAGAGGACTCACTATGCTTCACAGAACAGGGTTCTTCACCTCTGAGGAACTCTCAGTAAATTTCCAACTGCATGATGGGTACAAACAGTCACAGTCACACATTCTGTAACCTCAGTTCTGAAGGTGCTGTTTGGGACTAAGCCATGTTTCTGAAACCCTTACTTGTTCATTGAGGCCTGGCAACAGTTCTGAAACCCCTGCTTGTGGTAGACTCCTGTCTTTCTCAAAGGCATCAACCCAACTACATTAACCATAAGGCCTTGCTCTTTGTATCTTTCCCTTAAAAAAACTAACTACATCAACATTACATTCACTTTCAATGTACCATATGCAAAAGTACACAGGGAACAGCAATAAAGCAAGCCTGTGCTCTCAGTAGGTCTACAGTACACCTATAATTAAAGTCTTTCCAACAAAAAAAAGTTTTTAAAACTCAATTTCCCACAATGCCTTGCAATAGCCTACAAGTAACTGTCTTCACATGTGTGTAAATACAAGTTTTCCATTTAAAAATTGGACATGAACACCCTCTCAGGTCATATTTACCACTGGGAAGCTTGGGGATAATTCTGATACCCAAATTCCTGAGTTGGGAGTGCCATAAACTTTAAAAATGGTGGAGAGGAGAATGATGATTTCCGCAACTGCTATATTGCCTTGCCTTGTTGTTCAAGTAGTGCATATTTACATATATTAATAATCATTTTAAGCATATTGTATGCTTTATACAAAGCAAAAATAGCCTGTATTTGACAGCAATTCAAGAATCGTAAGTTCGCCATCAAGATTGTGCAGTGAATGTTTATACGGTTGTCAAAGAATGAGACCTTAAATATCATTTTGGCTTTAAAAAGATTTTCCCAATAAATAGGTAACAATAAACCTGGTGTCCACCATCATTCCTGTTCTTTCTGACAACAAAGCACTTCAAAAACCTTCTTTTGTGTTCCACAGAAAGAATAAAATCACACTGGCTTGGAACAACATGACATTGTCATTTTTGGGTGAACTATTAATTGTGAAAAAGTAGTGCACTTAAATGTATTGAATGTGCGCTTGTAACCTCCTTAAAATCTTAAGTATTTAAAAAAAAACTATAGTTGTTGATAATATAATATTAAATAAATGGTTGCTTAAGTGGACTTAAGAGTATATTTTCATGACTAAGCTTAACACACTTACACTTTTAAAAAGTGCACTTTGTAATAAATGTCAAATTAATATATTCAAGTAAATGACATTCAAATATATTTTAGTTTACTATAAATGCTTGTCAGTACATTCTGCAGTACACTTTAACCATATTTCAAAGACAATAGAAGTAATTATGAAATTGCATATAATGCTGTACTTAAGTCCTACTTAAGTGGGTCATATAAGACTTAAGTTCAACAAACAGCATTTAATATAAATTAAGACTACATTTTCATTTAATTGCAATTAACATGCAAATACGTGTCTGAAAACATTACATTCAGTTCGCACGTAAGTGTATTCTTTTAAAGTACATTATATCTGCAGTATGTGTTTACTTTTTCATAAGGGAATCCCTTTAACATGCAGTTGAAGGCAGCAAAGAGTATCTACCATTTCTATCACATGACTGAAGCCTCATATCTGGTCCAGTAATGTCACTGATCTTTGGCATTGTTTCCTACCTCTGTCATGACTCCTGTGTCAGCAGGCAGCTAAGCTGCAGTGCGATTGTCTCCACAGTAAAAAAGGCACTTCACCACATTGTCTGCACTGCCTCCCAGTGAGTTCATGTTTTCCAAACAGGATTACACTTGTAAAATCAATATGTCTCTTCCCATGAAGCCTGTATTTGGCACCTATACAAACCTAAAAATATTTACTGCACCAGAAAAAAAAAAAAAAAGATGACTAATGCGAACACAATATGCAATCAGTATAAATCTGGGTCATTAACCAGAACAGAGTGTTGGTTTTGTACAGCTCTCAACATGTGTGGTCGACATAAAAAATGCCTTTGCTGCTGACTAAACTCTTAGCATCTCTGTTCTTAGACCGAGTGAACTGTCTTGCTGTCTGCATTAACAGTTACATTCTAAAGCTGCATACTAACTGAAATAGAATCTCATAAGTGACTGATTTGAAACACCCTTCATAGGCATAGACAGCAAACTAGACAAACTAATAGTTAGTATGTTACTAAGCTAACCCTTCTGAAAAATTCAGCATTCCTGGATCCAGCATGAGAAGCAGCTACTCCAGCTCAATTTTGCTCGAGAATAGCAAGACTATGCTGGTCCAGCTTGCACCAACATGGAATTCATGCTGTTTTATGCTGGATTTTTCAGCAGGGAACAGAGTATTAAAACTGCGCTTAATTGTGCTTTTAAAATATGCGAAAGTATACTTCATTTTCACAGGGTAATACATAGCACAAAGAGAAATGCTGGGTAAATTAGTGAATTTTTAATAGATTGAACTATTTTTATCGATACTTTTTGTTAATAATGGATATTAAGTGTTTTTCTGCCATCATGGGTGAAAATGTTCAGCATGTCACATTCTGAGCCAAAATAAGGTAATTAGATGTGAGCATAATGTTATTGCCTACCTTTTGAAACAAGCATATGTAGCACACTTATGATGGCTTAAACGGATAGTTGACCCAAAAATGAAAAGTGATAGTTGCGTAGGCTGTCGATCTACCTTTGATTTCATCAAAGATATTTTAATTTGTGTTCTGAAGAAGAACAAAAGTCTTAAAGGATTGTAATGACACGAACAGAATTTGCATTTTTGGCCGAAACTAACCCTTTAAAATGCTATCTAGGTTTTGGAACAGAGTTTTCAGCTCAGTTCATTTTAGTGTCTCTGTACAGACCTTCGATATTACAGTAAATCATAAAGTTGGACGTGAGAGTAAAATGTCTTGAACTATGTTACATTCTCACCATGTACTCCATGTTGGAGGCAGTCGGGTGCACCTCTCCTCTCAGCTTGTTGTGCAGTTGCAGGATCTCCTCCCTGTCCGTCCACCTGATGGCTCTGCGAGTACGTGAAGGCACATCAGCTTTTGTGCTGTTGGGCTCCAGCTCATCCTGGTAGCGTTGCATTAACTGCCTCAGCTCCAGAGAATCAGGAAGGAAGAGGGACGCAGACAAACTGGCACTCAGGAATAGCAAGGCAATGGAAACGAGCCTGTTCATGGCAGCAGCGAATGCAGCGTTGATGCTTTCAGCGTCGGACTACAGTAGACTGCCTTGTGCGAGCGTGTCTTCAGTGCTCTGTTCTGAAAAATCTGGAAGCAAATATGGTTTCCATGAGGATAAGTGTTGGGAAAGTTGTTGGAGAAAACGATGGATCAGTAAACACATGTCCATGTGTTTACTCAAAGAGAAATAGGTGCTTCAAAGAGGAATTCGCAAAACTGGTTTCATTAGTCACTCTTATTGCATCCTGACTAAACATACACACAAATAGATGAATCCAATTACAGCAACAACAATAATCATAGTGAAGAATCTGATAGTTGCTATTCTGGAACGTCATAAGATTCATCCATCCATTTTGAGCAGTAACTCCTCCTTTGTTTAGACTCTGCTCGTCTATTAGTTGAATCTAACAAAAACATATCCAAAATGAAATGGCCCGCATTGATCCACATCAAATGAATAGTTTGTGCTCCAATTAGAAGAATGTTTATTGTTTGTCATAATCAATTCTCACACATCATTACAGTGAAAACTATCAAAGCCCCTCATAACAAAAACCCATTGTACTCTTCCATATTACTCAAAGGATCTAACTACTAAGCCCGCTCTCCTTCGATTAGATTTGTTAGTCTGATGGACCAGCAGGTCTGTTTGATCTCTGCATGGTCAGAATCCATCCGTACACTGAATTTTGTTCATCAAACTCATTAATATCCTGAGGTGACAGTGGCACAAAGGATAATTCATTAGCAGTGAGGAGAGAGCGGAATAAATTCACACTCAACAGCTGTTTCATTCACACATTTATCAAAGCAGATCCTTCTCTGTCCTAGACTGACTTTCTCTGGGAGTGGAATTGTCCTGGATTGGACAGCGACTGGAGGGGGTGCGAGAATGGGAGCAAAGTGAATTTGGGTTATTTAGTGGGGGAAGGTGATGGAAGAGAAAAGTGGCCACCTCCAGCCCACACCTCTAAATACAAACAAGTGAAACATCAAGTCCCAGAATTGCCATGCTTATTAGGATCTTTAGAACTATCCAAATCCCTCTCATGGCTCACTAATTTACTTCTCTCACTCTCTAACTCTCTCTGCAGAGCCCTGACATCCAACGCCAAGTCTGAGTAAACACAGGCACTGCTTCAGTTCCTGTCTTTCTTTCTTTAGCTCGCATTCAGCGCTGTCTCATCCCTCTCCTGAATTTTATACTCCCATGACAGAAAGAGCAGCCAGGAAAATGCCAACCGGGCACCTGGTCCACATAAGCACGAGCCAAAACATTGGCAGGTGGTCCATCTGCACTTTATAAGGTAAAATGATTTTTGGTTTGTGCCCATTTTGCTTTGCACAAATAGAAAAGTTTAAAATAGCAAGAGATTGTTATGACAGTTGAACCACAAGCACATTTTCCAGTTTGATAATGAGCATGCTTAAGTTGCATTTTGATACTCATCGCCTAAGCTCTCAAATCTAGATAAATGATATTAAACACTGACCATCAATATTTCGTTTCCAAAAAAGGAGAAAATGCTCCACTCTTGATACCGAACTTTAATGGACTAAATACATCAAAATGCAATTAATCAAGAATGTCTGTGTGAGTAAACTATCCTCTATACAATAAAAAGCCAGAAACACAGTTTACCTAGTCTGGATCTTCTCCTCGAGCTATTCCAGAGACTGTTGCAGCTCAGTGTCTTGTGGCTGGAGTATTTTCCTTGAAAGTCAAACAAGTGTGAGTAGTTGAGGCCGTTTGGCAGCTGTGGACTGGGACTGACTCTGTGGAAGCAGCTCAGAGCCTTTTATAGAGAGGAGAGGCACGTGAAGTAGAGGAGGGGGAGGCTGAAGAAGGTTGTGTTCTTGGCTAAACTCAGATGCTCTGACGAACGATGTCAAGATGAAAACGCAAAGAACGTAAATCATCTCAAACCACCTCCAGAGGCACGTCCAGATGATTACTCAACAGCAGGATGTCTGTCGATGAGTTACCATTTTGTAATATGTCATTAGGTCTGTCAATATATTAATGGTTATGTGAAGTTTCTTGTATAATAATATATATGGAGAACAGGGCTAGTTATAACACATTTAAAAAAAAAAAAAAAAAAAAACATGAATTATGTACCTGCTGTTCATTTTAATTCCCTTTCATTTATATTTATATAATATTTGCTAACTCAAATGAGACCGGACACTAAACAAAGGAAACAACAGATCTTATACTGACAAATGAGGCAATTAATGAAACACAGGTGAACTAAACGAAACACAAAAGAAGCAAACACAAAGCAACACATGTGACAAACAAATACGAACTAAAAGGAACAAACAACTGAATATTTGTGACATTACGCAACCTCACTGCGCGAAGAGAAGAGTAAGAGTATGGCGGCTTAAGAGTAGGAATAGGTAATGGTGAAGGGATGGTGATAGGAAACGGAGGCAATGATGGTATATGCCGACTGACTGAGTGACTGAGGACAGAGGGGAACCTAGAGGCTAGGAGGAACCGCTAAAGCAAAGTAGCTAAAGTAGAGTCAGCTTCACTGACCGAGGTGAAGCCGGTGAGACGAGGGAACCTGGTGGAGCTGCAAGGTCGAGGGTGCCAAGGGTGGGAGGAGCCAAGGCAAAGCTGACAGGTCGACAGGCCGAGGTGGAGCAAAAGGATTAGAGGCTGGGGAAGGAGCCACAGGATCCTCTCGCTCGGTTGAGGCTGCAATTTAATTTACGGTGATTCAATTATATATAGAAAGCGATCAAAAAATGCTCCCTCTACAATCCCTAGATTCAACGAATCTCACTGTTAGTTATGATGAAAGCGTTCATTAGTCTGTGATCGACAATGTTTGATTCGAAAAATTTGATGTGAAAGGCACACTAACATTATAAAATAATAAAACACAGGTCATGACCCCTTTCAAGACGTTTTCAAATTTTACTGGTTTTTAAAATACAGTATATGAAAAAAGAGCAAAACCAAGTTCTGTCATGAAACTCCAGATGGCGCAGGCTGATAGGTCCTTAACTCAATCTGCTTGCAATAACATCATTCTCTATAGGGCACAGCTGGTTGGCTCCTGCTGTATCAGTAGCCAATGAGCTCGTTGCTCAACCTTCAATTACTTTTGTCAGCATTTGCAGTAGCAGCGTGCTTTAAAAAACCCTCCATCTTCCCCAGCTCCACCTGTATAGATCTGCTACAGATAATTCAATATTTTACACAGCAGCAGCATGTTTTGCACCATTATTTGCTCACAGCAGCGTGTTGTGTATGTATCGGCAGTAGCAAGTTGCAACCAACAGCAGCAGAAGATCTATTCCAAGACCAAACATATTAACACGGTCATAAGCTTTACCATGCCAAACACTCCCGAGAGTTGTCATGACAGAACTTTCCTTCTGTTAAAATTCCATCTGGGTAAATAATTGAGCCATTGAATGCATGAAGCATTACTAAATGATAAATTACAGTGTGGCTATGTGTGTTAAAGAGCTCTTATTGGGTCTTTAGAAATCGTGCATGATGGAATAAAACAATATGTGATTTCACGTCTTCAGGCTAGCTAGCATTTCATATTTTATTCGTTATATAACTTACAACGTATAAGAAATAGTTCCAAGTGGGGCAACAGATCACAATTTTTCACTCTGCCATTACATGTTACAGATCTGTCATTATATTCGTAATTCATTCAGCAACAATCCCCTGAAGCAACAATAGCACATTACAGACTGCTCTCTTCAACATCTATATTCTTGTCTTTCCTTGTAAAAACTTGCTTTAGCTTGACGTAAATGCCAATAAAGGATATGATTGTGAAAGTCTAATTGTGAAATGATAGTACTCGTCACAGAGTGCTGTCAAAAAATGCTTTTGTCACAGAAGTCGACTACAAAACAGATGTGGCAATAAGCAAAGGAATCGGCCGTTTGAAAAAGCTGAGTCAGATGCATTTGCTTGATGTGTGCCCACCACCAAATATTTCACATCCTCGAATCAAGCGATATAGGGTTTAGATATTTGGCACAAGGGTGTGCAACTTTGGATCATATAAACCAGAATAGGATTAGTAACTGGCTGACAACTTCTAAATCCAAAGCATCATGTGGTTTGAAGACATCTTAACCCTATAAAGTCTACTGTATCATATTTAATACCCAACTTAAGGCCTCTAAACTATCAAAACATGCTGTACACAATCCTCTACATGTCTATGTTTTTTCCTCCATGAGTAAGAGCCACAAAAAGCCTAATGTATCAAATATGATATTCAACAGAAAACATGCATCCTTTTTTGTCTAAATGTTTCATTAATACACTTTTCTGACTATTATTTTATGTCAGACTTTACAGTTAAGATGCTCTTTTCATGTAGTTGATATATAATTAAAAAAAATAGTAATATACATAAATGTTGATGAAATGGGATAATAAAATGGAGGCATTTTAGTGACATTCTGGCGTAGCAAAAGATCCTCATATCAGTGCAGCAATAACTGCATTTGGTCCATCAATGTCTCGTTAATATGAAACGTTAGGTCTGGCTCTAAGCTCCAGTTCTGTAGTGATTGGTTTAGTAATGCTGACCTAGCAGCCACATGCTACCTTTTTCCAAACCAGACTCACTCTACTTTGTGCATCCAAATGACTTTTTCTTTTATGAGAAAACTGAGCTGTGACACTCTGAAGTCCAAGCACAACAATCCCAGAGCTCAGTGGTGAGTGAGGAAGCCATAATCTCAGGTTTATATAGCCGAGTTTGAGGCTCAGCCACTGACCTATTAAACATGTTTTTTAATGAGGGGGGAAATACGGGGGACCAGCGCATCCCTTTTTGCGTCACCAGAGAAACCTTCAGTAAAAGTCAACCGTTCAAACACATTGACTGTTATTTTTTGGCACCCGAATGGCAAAGGCTGTCCTTGGTGGTTCCTTTTCATTGTGTTTGTTCTGGCTTCTTTGGATCAAGCTGTGATTCATGGACAGCCACACATGGCAACATCACAATTGTGCATATAAAGATGTTTTATTGGCTTTCAGGAGTATAAAAACAATAACTGCGGATGATTGGTTTCAATTACGTTGACGTATTATTCAGCAGTTTATATATTCAGGCAGGATTTCAACAACTCTCCTAGTGAACGTGGTTGAGAATTAGGGCACGTTTACATGATAATAATGTACTACAAACGGAAAAAATGTTCACTTTCCGTTTCTTCAGATTCCCGTTCACGGGTATCAGCAAAAATGATTAAAACGCTATATTATGCTGCCGAGCCAGTAGATGGCGATGTCACTTTGTAAAGAAAAACCATGCGTCTTAAGCATGACGTCACCTCTTTCACAAATTTGAGATTTTGTAGTTTCCTTTGAGACAAAAAGGGTATTGTTTTCAAAAGTTTACCGTTTCAGGCCCCCAAAACGCTCGTCGTGTAAATGAATGACCAAATCACATATTTTTTTTACTCTTTCAGTTGAAAACGTTGTGTAAATGACCCCATATTTTGTGTTAGGGCCATGGCTACTTTGCAAACTCTTACCTATTATTTCTGCATTGCATTACACTGTACGGCATATGACGCACGTGCAGTATACTGTATATGTACGCCAATTTTCTTTATGCATAGAATAGTTGACTTAGTACGTTTGGCAGAAAATTGCATGTCAATTGCAAATAAAAGAAAATGTATTATGGTTTACATTAGCTGAAATTTACTGTGATTCTTGTGATTGAGTACATTTTTATGTCATTCCATAAATACTTCTATTGTCTTTGAAATATGGTTTTAAATATAATGCTTATAGTACTGACAAGCATTTATGGTAAACCAAAATAGACTTTAATGTCATTTCTATTGAAAATTGTATGTAATGCAAGTTTGTGTTTACCCATTTTTAATGATTGTTGAAGTGTAATTTAGTACATTTAAAATGTATTAACTAAACACAAATGTTATCATTTTAATTGGATTGTGTTCTTCAATATATTACTTTACATGTGCTTTAGTATAGTCAACATCAAAATAAATGTACTTCTGAGTAAGTGTACTTTAAAACTTCAAAGTAAAACTTTTAATTTGACATTAAAGTACACTTTTATTAGTGTACTTAAGTGTGTTAAACAAATACACTAACGACGCTTAAGTGACCTTTCATTTAATGAATTTTGTAGTGTTATCCAAGTAATTTTTTTAAATAATATATATACATTTAAGACTTGAAGTACACTACAAGTGCAAATTCAATATTAAGCACTCTTCATTTAGACAAGGCATATTTCATTAAGCAGTGTGTTAGCAGTCAATTCTGAACATATTTCCACTCAAGTATTTATTTTCTCATGTAACCACAAGAGGGAGCTAGCCTTGATTTCCACATGAGACTTTAGTTTATTGCAGATTATGGTGATTTATAATCTTCCTTTCAATGTCCCATGTTGACTCAGTTCTGAAAACCAATAATCCTTAATCCACATATGCACAAAAACACTAAACTGAAAAACTGAATACTACAAACATCCTCAGTCAGTTGTGCTGCATTTCATCATGCAATCAGTGCTGGTCTGAATGTAATTGTAAAGATCACAGATCGCAGGCGTGACCTTGACTGAGTGAAGCTCAAGTCCAGATGGTGACCGGGAGTGTATGGAGGTCACTTACCTCAACCTCGTGGTTGTTTGTTATATATCAGTTGTTTATTTGGTGATCCTCTAGGGTCTAGACATTGGCCTACAGTGTTTATTAGCGGTGCTGTTTGGAGACCCTATCAGCAACGAGTAAACCTGCATGATACGAGAACACATGGAGACAGATAAACAAGACCTAAATCTCTGAAGGCAGTGAAAACACCAAAACAGGAATAATTACTACAGATGCATTGCACTACAGGATCAAAACCTTTTTGACTTCAAAAGCCACCGCTAACTACTAAGAAATATCTTGATTTTTGTTGTTGTTTTGGAATATTTTAAATCATTTTGCGGCACTCCTAGAAGAGAACCACTGCACTAGATAGCAAAGTGGCTAAAATAAAGTGGCATACAGATGGTGACTAAAACCAAGGGTCACATGATCACAGGGTCTGGCTGGCTAGCTTGGTCCAGTTAGCCCCTGCTGGGTAAATGTCATCACCTCACCATTTTCATGTACTCTCAATTTATCATGGATTCTAAAATATTTTTTGCAAGCGACAAATAATAGCTAACATCTCATTCAGTTTAAATATATCTATCTCTGGCAGCTGTTTTTAGGGCTCTTAAGGGATAGTCCAATCTAAAATGTTGGAAACTTTATAGCTAAAGAATACAATGGAAGTCAATGGGAACCGAAATATTCTTCAAAGTATATTTGACGTTCAGTGGAATAAAAGCATACAGGTTTGAAAGGTGAGGGTGAGTAAATGACATTTTAGTTTTGGGTGAACTATGTCTTTAAAAGCATGAAAATGCTGCCTTTGGTGATCAGGTGATCGGCTCAGAAAATTCTTTATCTGGAACTTGTCATCTTTAACAAAAACCATTAAAAACTGTTTTAATTAATTGAAATAAAGATAGGTGAAAAACTTAATACACACAAACAGTACACACAAAGACACACACAAATACATACACACAGGTTTGTTGTGCTATCTTAGTGAGGACATTGCATAGACTTCCATTGATTTTATATCAGGTCAATGATTTTTTTTTTTCACCTAACCCGACCCCTACTCCGCAGGTACCCATCACAGAAACATGTGACCATCAGTAGATTTAAATAAAACCTTTTTTTGCCTGATTTATGAGCCTTTTAAAATAGTGAGGACCAGTCAATGTCCTCAAGAGCGGGTTGTGAAAGTTTTTCACAATATAAGTGAGGACATTTGGTCCTCACAAGTACAGTCAGTACACACACAAACACACCTTTCTTCGGTTACCGTTTAGGTAACCGTAGCTTTCAGCCAGCAGCAGATGTCATTAGGTGGTACCCAACCTTCCTTGAGTGTTTTGACCCTCAACCCCAACACTCTCCAGTTGGAGGGTCAGCAGTGGTGGCCAAATCACTGCCCATCTGCTCCTGGCTTCCAGCTTTCTTCCTCTCTCTTACTCCATATCCAGCATGAAGCTCATTCAGACTTCCTGTCCCAATCTATGAGTAGCATGCTTCTTACTCTTCTCACCCATGCCTAAAGCTGACAGAAACTGCCACGCTGATTTGGCAGGAAAGCCTTTGTAACCTATTTCCACAGGGAACAGCCACGCCAGCCACCCCTTGTCATTGCACTCCAGGATTAAAGGCTGATATTTCAAGGCCCTCCTCCCATGGCACAGTCAGCTCAATTAGAATGATTTTACGGTCTTTGGCGGACCACAGTACGATGTCTGGGTGAAGAGCAGCGCACATCCTTGATGAAGGTGATAGCTCCCTGCATCTGTGCCAGCTGGCCTCTTGCACCTTTCACGGTCTATTGTGTCGGCGAGCGACAGGAGTACCTTGTCGTAGCGACCTTGGGTTAAAGAGGTTTTACACCCTGACAATGGGTGCCAGTGTCCCCATTTGACCACAGAACTTGCAGTACAGGTCATCCCTCAACCCCCATGAGTGCAGATGAGACTGTGGAGGGTGTCATTCACAGAGCGCAGCAGGGAGGAGATGCTGTAGGGCTCCAGTCTCCACAACTCAACACATCTGATCTTACGCTTGGGCAGATGCCATTTTAACCAAGCTCCCTGGGATGCTTGTTACACTGCTCTAGACAAACGTCTCTTCCTTGAGCCCGGACTTCTGACTGGACCATGCCTCGCTTGACCGTTGTGCTTGCGTTCCCTAACTGTTGGAAATGTGTCGACCCCAGGCCTTGACGTCCAACGTAGGGGTTGCTAATGATGTCTCACAACTTCAACTAGCTTTCTGGCTATTCGATGACTGTGTTGGCTGTCCATTTACAGGCAGATCTTGTGATCCCTGCCATGTATAAAAATATATATAAAAATATAAAAAAAAAAAAAAAAAATAAAATAAATAAAAAAAAATATATATATATATATATATATATATATATATATAATATATATATATAATATATATATATATATATCACACACATATATACATGTATATATATAAATAAAAATATATAAATATATATTATATATATAAATAAAAATATAAATATATATATAATATAAATAAAACTAAAAAAAATTTATAGATAAATAAATATATACACACTAATAAAAATTATACGTAAAAAAAAAAATACATTGAAAACATTCATACTATATTAGTTAATGCAAAAGAAAATAACACTGCATGGTACACTGTGTATTACATTAAGGACAGGCTTGGCTCCAGATCTCCAAATCTCTCAGGTTTCATTGAAAATGCATTCACTTGTATTTCAAAAATGAATTAAATTCTTGTGGGTTTGGAACGACATGAGGTTGCGTACAGAATTTATGATGACAGAATTTATTTTTAGGTAAATTATTCCTTTCAAGAGATTCCTCTTATGAACACCTAAAAGAAGAAAAAAAAAACCTGCAAAAACAAATAGCTCAGCAATAACTTGATCATGAAAAAAGAAGAAACCACTTTGAATGGGGTTTCCAGCGAAACAGTACATTAAATGCATAATGTTCATTTCAAACCAGCGTCCTAACGCCTACTACCGGAGCGCTGTGCCAGCATCCACACTGTAACATGGCCATTAGAAACAATTTGTCTGTTTTGAATACGCTGTTCTCCTTGGGCTGAGGCACATGTTTAAGATTCCTGCGCACTCCAGACTCAATGCCTGCAGTTTGTTTGAGTGAGCCGGACTCTGTGCCAACCCTGGATGGGGAAAGAGGGAACTGCTCCATGTCAAATGCTAATTATGGGATGGTCAGCAGTACCAAGGCAATTTATTGATGTAAGAATGTGTAAAAGATCTTTCCTCTTTACTGAACAGAATTCCTTTAAGGTCTGTTCAAGCAGCCAAGACAATCATGAAGTAATACTACATTATAAGAGCCAACAATCAGTCCAATGTATAACTGTGATGGTGGGTATTCAAGTTACAAATCAGCAACAGCTTTAAAGACCCCAATGAAATCAAAATCAGTTGTGTGGCTTTTGGTCCATGTGTTAGCTTGGAGCTAATCTTTTTTTTTTTTTTAAACCATCCAAAACTAAATATTCCTCCGTCTGACATCACTTGCTACAGTCAAGTAATGGCTTGTGGAAAATCATAATTCACACCTGTGACAGTGGTTTATAAAGTAACAAGCTGCCCTATTCCTCCATTATTATCATATATATATATATATATATTATATATATATATATATATATATATATATATATATATATATAATATATATATATATATATATATATACCCAGTATTTTCTGTTCCACAAAACCTAGATATGCATTCTCAGACCCAAAAAGTATTTAGACTCTATATATTCATATATAGGCTATATAATATACATATTCAGGTATGGGGTCAGCAAAATTTGTTTTGCATTAAACTTACATAAACTTCAATGTCACAAAAGGTTTCTTTCAAATAAATCTAACTGTGATGATCCTGAAAAAAAAAATCAGTTCACAAATATATGTATCAACAACTGGCTTTAACATTGATAAGAAAATGTTTCTTGAGCAGTAATTCAGCATATTAGAACAATTTCTGAAGGGTTGTGATGCTGAAAATTCAGCTTTACCACCACATTTTAAAATATATTAATACAGAAACTTTTTCAAATTGTATTTTTTCACAATATTGCTGTTTTTTACTGTACATTTGATCAAATAAATGAAGCCTTGGTGAGCAAAAGTATTAAGTCTTACAAAAACATTTTTAGCAACTCAAATTTTGAACAATTATATATATATATATATATATATATATATATATATATATATATATTATATATATATATATATATATATATATATATATATATATATACACACACACATATATATATATATATATATATATATATATACACATATATATATATATATATATATATATATATATATATATTATATTATATATATATATATACACACATATATACACATATATATATGTACATATATATATACATATATATATACATATATACACACACACACAGGCATTATGATGTTTGGCATTATTGTGTATTAACCATTTATCACAGCTAAATGTATTAGAACATTGATGCCCAAAGTATACTTCACTTTTTACGCATATTGACATCAGAAGAGAAAGCGCTCTGGCGGATTTGTTTAACAACATACTTGTAAGCACAGGTCGCCCATGCGCATTTAACTTTTTTGCAGCAATTCGTTCATCCACAAGGTGCCAGTCGATTCACAAGGTAGTTGAAGAAAAACTGCGCTAAACTCAACAGACCGATGTGGAGAGAAATCGAGTCCCCCCAGGAACTGGGTCTCCTATAGGACCCCGAGCGATCCCACTGGTTCAACGGACTTTTAATAGGCAGTATTTTTAGCACCTGATTAGAATTCAGCAAAATCACATTATGATTTATACCATTTAAATGCATTATAATGAGCATTAATGTCTATTAAATTATATGGTTCCCAGGTTGTGAAACCAAGCACTTCTTATTCTTTTTTTTTAGTTACCTTTTGTACTTGCATAGCATACATCTACCCGATTAGCCTGCTAGCTTAGCTTATATTATGTTAGGCATGTTTTTTGCTTTCAATATCTGTTTCCAGTTTGTTTCATGCAATACACAGGCATTCATTTAATTTTTCAAGCATGTTGTTTGTGCATTAATTATTTCACATTTGCAGATGTTACATTAAGTCAAGACATAACGATAACTTTTGATCAGGCATTACCACCTTGGTCCTAAATGAGACCCGATTCCAAGGGGTACCCAATTTCTCATGACACGGGAACGCATGCAAGCTACAGCGACAATGGAGGCCTACATAGATGAGAGATTGTGGAAAGATGTTAGAAAGTTTCATTTGTACAACTAGCATAAAAGAATAATGATGTTTACATGGGTTGTAACCCATGCAAGAGATCGCTTGAAACTGTGCATGCGTCGCATGTGTATGCGTACGAGTCAAATGATTTTGTTTGCAAGGCTATGCGTCTGACTGCGTACGCGTAAAAAAAAATGAAGTATACCCAGGGCTTAAAAGAAATACAGAGGCCCGGTTTCACACAGGCAGGGCTAAGTTCAATTAGGATATTTAAGTAACTTTTGTAAACGTTCACTGCAAAAAAAAAAAAACACAACTGGTGTTCATCATGAGACAAAACAAATGGCACTGATATATTTTAAGATATGTCAGTACAAGTTGCTTTCAGTTAAAACAGCTCAAACATGTATGCTTAAGCCTTGTCTGTGAAACCGGGGGCACATTTGATTGCACGTTTGGGAGCAACAACCAAACCTGTGTGGAGAACCAAGGAGGCGAAGCTCTTTCAGCCTCCTGAATGATGAGACAGCCTTTACAAGACAAACAGTGAGGCCACGTAACCCAGAAACGGCACACTGGACGCAGAGGCAGCCAACTGAGCCACAAGAGCATGCAGGACGGTCAGACTGAGAACATAACTATGGCAGAAATGTTGAACAACACACAAAGAAAAGAAGTTTTGAAATTCAACCTACTTTGGTTGGTTTACAAAGCATGCTAAGGAGGAATAGCAAGGATCAGCTTCGCTTTATTTCATGTTTGCTTGTGGTTACACTGCACATTCCTCGAGAGGGGGCGACGTGTGGTGGAAGAGACTGTTGTTTGAACAGCCCCCCCTTGAAAGGCTTCAGACTTATCTGCTATAGAAATAAAGCTTTGCCACAATTTATTTTTATTTGAACAGTTGACAAAAAAAGGAGAAGGCTGAAGGTCAAGGATGAGACAACATATAGTTTGAATTTAGCTCAACGCATCAAGATCTCAGCAGACACAGGGGTTAGGAAGCACAAACTGAAAAGACAGACATCATCTGAACTATACACCACGACTTTCCCTGACTGACATACTGAAGGAAGATAAAGTGTCTCAAGAATTGAACTTGTACATGGAAAGCAGATTTCCACCTTGAAACAAACAAGACACGATGAGTGCATCAGATGTGACCAAATAGGCGTCAACACATTATAGCAAACAGTGTCTACACCGGATGTGACCGCGTGAGGCCGTCTACACAGGATGCGACAAAGTGAACGTCGCAAATCCATTTGTCAAAAGTAGCGAGAGCTTTGGAAGTATGTCATAAAGTGAAGGGAGCATCAGTTTTAGGGATGTCACACGATTCTTCGATTCAATTAGCCGCACAAAGTATTTAAACCATTTAAAAATGCTAATACAGCATAATGCTATTGTGAAATCACAAGTCTGTGATCACCTTAAACAAATATGAGCTGAGGGTGAAGCGCAACGCTTTATTCACATGCATGCAGGTTACGAGTATCTTCGGTGCCAGAGCGGCTCAGCTCATAGAAGCTTTGCACAAACTCTGTGTTTGAACGTGCCTCATACAATTTGTTGCACTGTTTTAGATGCATGGAGTGCATCTCAGCAGCTCGATTAAACGTTTCTGCATATGCCGGGTTGTTTGGGTTGCTTATAACGTTCATCTGGGAACACAATGTGCGCAACAGATTTGTAACTTAAGTCGCTTATAAACCTAGGCAAATTGGAGAATACATACAGTTCTAAATATGGGAAGTGTTCATCGCGACTTCAAAATGAAAGTTTAGGAAATTAGTGGTTGTAGCATTTATATCAAAGAAGTGGCCAAATGTTAAAAATCCAACAGGATTTGATCAGCTGCGTAACAATCAGGCATTTGCTATAGATCCCAATGCAGCAAAAAAATCTGATTACTCGATTAATCGTCCAAAAATAAACCGATTACCAAAATAATCGTTAGCGACAGGTATGTGTGTCCAGTGTAGACAGCATAACTGAATATAATGGGTTCTATTAACTTTTTGTCATGTCACTCACATCTGGTGTAGACGCTGTGTCAGGAACAGTGGTGATTTATTTCATAAGCTCCTCCTGATGATGAGTCAGCATGTCTGAAATCAGGTCAAGTTCTTGAATGGTGCACATAAAGACATCAAAGGTTGGGAAGTGGGGGAAAAAAATATATTTAAATCATACATTTTTATCTTCTAGCAATCATGAGAGGCAACAGTGTCCATTTATACAAGTTCAGTATCCTTTGGTTTTTCGTGGGGGATGCGTTCCTTGTGTCCTTCTGTAGATTCGAATAAACCAAATTCGAGAAGTTCAAAGGGGCACACAATAAAATATGACTTGGCAACTGTAATCACACAGACCTCCTTATGTACACTATGGTTTCCAAATGACTGTAAATGAAATGACAAAAGACTTGGACTACATGGATTTGAAGGAAGATTCTGACTGCTGGGATAAAATAAGCTCATTCAGATGGATGTGAAATTCATGCTCTGCATTAGAGTGGAAAGATGAGTTCACACCAGCCTAACCTGTGGTCAGAGGCAGGACTGTGTGAAGAGCTCAGCTCAAAGGATCTGTTCCTGGAAGCGACGTGTTCATTTTCAACAATCCCCAACAAAGTGCATTTGTGAGGGGATGCAATGCACCAGATCACTTGTGTAAAAAGTTTGGCTATACCAAGTGGTAAGCCTGAAACATTCCTGGAAAGGGTTTTTTCAGTAACAGAGTTGGCTCACAGAATGTTTTCTTTAGAATTCAAACGCTCATTTGCACAATTTGCTTATTTGATCATTCTTTCAGCTACCAAAGTTTGTAGTGGTCTCAGCTCCATTTAACATCATTTTTCACTGCAAAATCAGTGCAGAAAATGCAAAAAGTCTGCATATCCTGTCTGAGACTAAGCAAGCAGAGCAATTTTACTGTTAATTTATTAAATGCATATATGTTCGTGTCAGTGGTACTTCTATTGCGTGGAAAACAGAATTTAAATGCCAAAAAAAAAAAAAAGTCCAAATGAAATAAGGTCGAGCATAGTACTTGTATAACTTTATTCAATGTTGTGCTTTAACCTTGGGTCATTTTCTTTCAAAATATCAATTTAAATGAAACAGAATGCAAATGGGGAATGAAGAAAAAAAAAAAAAAACTCAATTCAACTAAATACAATCAGGTATAATATTGATGATGCAAGGTCTCTGAGACAGACGCAAACATGATTTGTTGTTTGTGTGCATCTGTGGTTGCGCTTTAGGCAACACAGCGAATTAACTGCAGTAAGAGACATTTCTTGCTACCCATTCTGAGATGATATCCTCAGAACTGCACACGGAGCCTCAACATGCACATCACAGGCTGACTGCTCAGAGTGAGCTAACATTTAGAATGAGATGCAAGCCAGATGTATCTCAACTGCTCCCTCACAAACTTGGCAGGAGTGGCTCAGTACTGGCTGCTCTACTGACATCAAAAGGCAGTCAGTGGACAGTGGATACACTTTATTCATATGATACAGGAAAAGATCAAACAGAGCTAATTAAGGATGGCAAGAGGGGACAAAATAAATGGAGTCAATGTTCATGATGGAGTTGGGGACATCATTGGTCCATCATCTTGCCAGCATGAACATGTGAAAATACACAGGAAGCCTAAAGAACAAGCGCAATCCTCCCCAGGGAGCTGATCAAGGTGACCTCCGCCAAGATTCAAATTTTTGCGTTTTTAATACTTTTAAAACTTAAATATCTCCAAGAAATGTGCAAACGGCGCACATCCGCATTTTAAATCGACCGGGTTTAACGTGCACAAAGCTTTTGTAATCATTTATATCCTAAAGCGCATTAAAATTGTAAGATAGTCATTCTAATCCTACACCCCAAAGAAAAAAAAAAAGAAAAAAAAAAAAAAATCACACTGAAGGTCAAACAAAGCCAATTTTAGTTTTTTTTTCCTTTCTTGTTTTGCTTTTTACCATTTCAGCACACTGCAGCACCTTCTCGGCTATCTTTTTTCCCCATGACTCAAGTGTAATCTGAAGCATCAGGATTGAGAGAGAAATGGGGGAGAGAAGAGGTTGTTGTGGTGGTGGTGGTGGTGGAGTTGAGTGTCTTGCTCGTCGACAAACTCCTACATTGAGATCTACACAAATTTTGGTAACTTGCTGGTGTTGGGCCACTTTGATGCTCTAGTCAAGAACTTAACAGGCTCCACTTAACTGCTGCAAATTAGGCCGACAACTCTCCTTGCTAAAAGGCAAAACACTTCATATTTTTTTCTATGCCATTTAAAAAAGTAGATTAAACAAAAACAAAAGAAAGAAAAAGAACGATTTTCTCCAGCAGTCCATCAGCCTCGACTGGTTTGAGTTCTTTCAGCAGGGATCCACTCTGGCCAGACAACATGAGGCTGTGAACGTAAGCAGTGATTCAGGTCTGTCTCTCCGAACTGGAGCGTTCTGCAGTGCTAACATTTCTCCCCTCAACTTCTCCAGACCCAAGCAAGGCCGTGTATGGAGGGGGGAAACACTATTACAGGAAAGTCTTTAGATACGTCTCATGTCTCTTCCTCTTCCAAAAAAGAAAGAAAGAAAGAAAGAAAAAGTTGGAAAAGCTGGCTCTCTGGAATAGCAGGGTTAAGGAAGGGAGGACAATCGTGAAGTTGGGCAGTGTTCCTGTCGAGACACATGGTTGTGTGTGTGTGTGTGTGTGTGTGTGAGATTGTATGCGTGTCTGCATGTAAACGTGTGTTCGAATGTACGTGTGCGTGTTTGTGTTGTACGAGTATGGTTTCTACAGCAGGTCCACACGACGGTAGTACAGCAGGTAGGCGGTGCGCTCTGCAGTCTGCTTCACCACCTGATGCTGATTGATGATCTTCACTGCCTGGTCATCAATGCGCAGCCAGCCGTTCAGACCGATGTGGAAGACATCTGTAGTGTAGTGGCCACCCGTGGCACTGTTCCCATGGTGATAGACGACTGCGGGAAGATACAAAGGATTTAGCATGTATACAACATTCACTTCCAGGGTTTGACATTAACTTTTTTATTCTCCAGCCACTGTGCCAAGTAGTTTTCCAAACTTGCCATTTTCACTGGCCCCAATTTTGACAGATGCCACGGGGAAAACCATATCTCAATTTGACAGCAAGTTTGCACAGATTTATGTAAATACTCACCAAGACCAGAATTTTGTTGTTATTTTGTATGTATTGTACTGTTTAAGCACAATAAGCAGTAAAGGTTTTATATGCACGTGCTTTTGGATGCGAGCAAAAAATCTGTGGAAATGACTAAAAGAATGCGCAATCCCAAGCGAAATTAAAGACATGTAACACTAACAATATTCAACTGGACCAAAATAAACGAGTGAATGAGGGGAGGTGGATTTGTGCGTCAACTCAATGAGAGGCCGAGAGCTGGTATCATATCGATTCTGCGGAAAAAGAATGTTGGAAGCGTTTCAGATATTTCAGTATCGATACATGCATAAATATTTGATGAAAACACACTGCACTCAGTTTATAATTTCAGATGCTTTTTTAAAAGACTACAAATTAAAAGTGTATATTATATAATATAGAGACAACCCCTGCACATTATCAAGAGATTTGATGGGTTCTTAGAGTGTTTCAACATAAATATGTAACTTCAAGCACCTGGAGTGCATGTTAACAAAGCAGGCTTCACAGGCCAAAATGCTGTAAACAACCTTCAGACAGATTTAGGCTCTTTATAAACCTTTGCATCAAAAGTATAAACTACAAGCAGGACTGCATGGTATCCCTTTAGCATCCATCACACAGGGAAACTGCAGAATACAGTCTTTATGGGACGTGTGAACTTTATTGCAGTAAAGACTTGGCTGCCAGTAATGTTTACTGTAAGGATAGGTGAAATATCTTGTGTGTTGCATCACAGTCATTTTCGCAACATTTCATTTAATTGCTTATTTTTCACCCATACCAGATATTCAAAGATGGGGAAAATGGAAGAGAGGCTTAAGGGAAATGTATTGGTATGGCAACTGTTGCTAGGGGTTGCTGGACAGGCTACTTCTTGACAAGCATTCAGAAAGGAAAATAAACGCCCGAAAGCATATCACTCTTGGAGTTGAGGAAAAATTGAACATCTCCCATAAAGGAAGGCCATGTGTTTAAACAGATCAGTGAGTCGTGTTGTGGCAGAGTTCAGAAAAACAAGGCCTAACTGGTCTGAAATAGGAAGGTGCTGGAAAGATGGAGGTGTACAGCTTGCTGGAAGCCATAATAAAAGTATTTGTGCAAAGACCTGTCATGCAAGCTCATATAAACAGGATTAGTAAACTGTGGAAAGGGTCCAAATAACATGACGGGCAAGAAAATGTTACACCATGCTGTATGCACCTTATTTGCAATGCGGAAGCAAGCCATTTTCTGAGAGAGTGTGTTATTTCTAAAGTATTAGAGCCAATTGCTAAATTACCAGAAGAATGAAGTGAAGTAAACGGTAAATGTTTTTACGATACAATCCAGTGTTTATTACTTTGACAATTATGGGTGTGGCAATACATCGTTAAATCAAGACGTCACTATATGAAAATGCAACGATATGTTTCGTTGATGTAAGCGATACGATTCACAATATAGAGCTAGCTTTATCCAAGGCTCAAGCTTACCGAATTTATAAGGTATAATTCACCCAAAAATGTTAATTATTTGGGATTAGAAGAACGGCTATCAATTGTACTGATCATCTTAAGCGTATGCGCTGCAGGAACAATCATAAAATCACAATTAGTCTTAGTAGTTTGAATATTCAAAGTGTTTTAGAGGGTTTTTTTCTTATATGTACAGTGTATTAATAGCAGGAGAGGCTGGACATAGCGAGCACCAGGAGAGTGCGTATGCAAGCTAGTCTGTGTGATCCAATGCCTGCATTGAAAGCACTATATATGTATGTATATGTGTGTGTGTGTTATATATATATATATATATAGGGCTGGGTAGGTTACTTTTAAAATGTATTTCACTACAGATTACAAAATACATGCTTTAAAAAGTAATTTGTTACGCATTTCGTTACATTACTCAAGTTTAGTAACTTAATCTAAATACTTTAGAATACTTTGGGATACTAAGAAGTGTGGAACAAACACAAAAAAGGTAATTGCAAGTTTTTATCTCACAATTCTGACTTTTTCCCTTAGAATTGCGTGATATAAAGTTGCAATTGTGAGTTATAAAGTCAGAATTATGAGATATAAACTCACAATATTGAGAAAAGTCAAAATTATGAGATATACACTTGCAATATTGGCGAAAAGTCAGAATTATGAGATCTAAACTCACAAACTACATTCATAATTGCAAGACAAAAACTTTTGCAAGTATTGCAGGTTTGAATCTCCTAGTTCTGAATTTATAAATTGCAATTAAAATCTCAAAATTCTGAGAAAAAGAGTGAAATGCAAACAAATTGTGAGAATATAAAATGTGGAATATGATGTATAAATGCAATGGGGGGGGGGGGGTATTTGTGGTTGCTAAAACAATTATTATTAATAAATAAACTATTTTGGCTTTAAATATCATGCTAGTATAAATTCTTGAGTACAGTATCGTGATTTGCATCAAATCATGGAATGAGTGTATTGTCAGTTTGCAATAAGCAGCATAACAAGAGGTTTTGTACAGCCAAAAATAACTAGAAGCAGATGACACCGGAAGACAGACACAATTCAATTTATAAATGGCCGTGCCCACTTTTACTTAAAAATTAAGGTGGATAGTCACAGAAACTGCCTAGAATGTAATAATCAATGCACCATAAAGCAGAGACATAAAATGTGTAGTATTATTTTTTAATCAAATTATATCAAAATTATAATCAGATAATGTAATAATTGTGAAAAGCCTACATACTGTTGTCTGCTATTGGTTACTTTATATGCTAAAAGATTAAAAAACAAAACATACCTGCAAAGAGCCTGTAGGTTCTTTGGCCTTTAAAAGTTTTGCCCCGCACCCCCGGTGACAAGAGATCTGAAAATAACAACATGATTTAATATACAGCTGCATAATTTACAGATGGCCAACATCAACTATTAAGATGATCCATTTGCTAGTTCTGAGAACCAGCTCAAAAGAGAAACACTCAGTGTACGTAGAATGCTTAATAAATTGAATCCAGATTTGAATAGCATCCAGATGGACTAACAAACAGACTGGTATTTAGTGACTGACATGTAGCTTTCATAAGCAGGAAACCATTCACAATAGAGAAGTCTTTATGCTACTCCCTCATTAGTGCTCTTGTTTATCTTGGTCAGGCTCATATTTAGTGGGGGGACCTGGTCTCTTTGTTGGAAGCAGAACTGAGAGCACATGCAAAGTCTTGCTCAAACAATTTCTCACTCTCACACTATTTGAGTAATGACCTGCCTACTTGGAACAATCCATTAAAATAGAGGTTTGTGAAGGGTAACTGAGGGAGAGAATGGGCCTGCATAGTGCATGTCCACAAAATGATGAAAAGGTGTGGAAGATAGAGACTCCAAAGAAATACGACCTACTCCGAATGAACAAAGACCATATCAGACGGGTATGGCACGCTTAGCCTATAACATGCATTTTAAACAATTTACTTTTGCGTAATTCCAATACATACATTCATAAATTTATATGAATACAGGTTACTACAAAAAAAATTCATAGGTAGCTACAGTGGAATGCAGTGGGTGGAAAACAGGAATTTTTCTCCTGATGTTAGCTGATATAGAACAAACGCAACTGAAATCCCACGATCCAAAACTGACCGAGTAGCTGGTGAAAATCGCTTAAAAAAAAACATGTTAAAAGCAGAACGTTTCAGTGGAGAAAAAAAAATGAAATAAGCACCTTTACTGATCTCCAGATCAACAGGGTAATCAATATTCTTGACCAGTTTTTGACATCCACCGGTCTTCTCAAAGACAAATCTCTTGAGGTGAAGCACCAGCACTGGAGGAAGCTCTTCAAGCGTCACTCTCCGGCTGATCTCAATCTAAAAGAAGAGAAAGACAAAGAGGGCAAGAAATCAGAATTCAACATCAACACAAGAAAGTCAGAATCAAACTTAAACTGTATAATCTTGGATGTTTAAATGCTTTCTCCTATGCCTTCAAAATAAGGAGAGTGGACGATTAGCAATTTAAAAAAAAAAACGCTTGAAGTTTTAACAAGAAATACTGTAATAAAGCTTCTGTAAAAAATGCTATGGTAAAAACCTGTTGGCCAACTGGTTAACAGCAAACTCCTTTACGACACATGTTTCCACCTGGTATTAAGATGTGTTATGATCAGTCGGATCACAAGTGGACGATGCTAAATACAGGTGTAAAAACGTTTTGAGCTTGTCCACTTTCGACCACTTCCAGAGGTAGTCCATTTGATCGAAAGAGCTGGAAAAAAAAACCCTACATTGACCCACCCATAGACCTTACCCTCGAAGAAATCAAGACAGAAGTGTCTGAAAGTGGACAAAAGCGACGATTAAGACACCAGGTGTAAACGGGTATGTGCCTGCCTCATCTACTTGTGATTCGATCAGCCAAAATGCATCTTAAAACCATTGAAAACAGGGTCTAATATATCCAAACAGGAAAGTAATTTTACAGTAAAATACTATTAAATGCATAGACTTAAGTAAAAGCAAACATTCATATTTACTGTAAAAAAAAGGTAAACTGATATCCCACAATTTCCAGTATGACACTTTATATTTGATGTAGGAATGCTTACAAATCGACAATTGTCGATAATCTCTAAAACTTAACGATGGTCAATTAAGCAAGGTCATCATGAGGGAAGCATCATTTTGAGGTGCTTGCAGCTGATGTGCAAAACACATGCAATAGACACAAGAGAAAAATTTAAGCAAGCACGCCGTAGTTATATACTCCAAATATATTGTCTTCAAGCCATGCAACGGATTAGGTAGTCTATTCCAAACAAATGATTTTACTGAACATTATTTACTTGCGTAAACACCACGATAAAAATACATAGAATAACAAGTAATAAGATCCTAGTTGATTATCTTCCAGCACTGTTTCAGCTGCGTCCATGGTAAATCAAGACCTATCAACCAATCAAAAAAAAAAAAAAAAAAAAAAAAAAAAAACGGTCAGGCAAATCTTCCCTTTAAAGTGAAAGTCGTGACGTGTTGTCAAGTATGGTGACCCATACTCGAAATTGGTGCTCTGCATTTAACCCATCCCAAGTGCACACACACAGCAGTGAGTAGTGAACACACACATACACACACAGTGAACACACACCCGGAGCAGTGGGCAGCTATTGCGACAGCGCCCGGGGAGCAATTGGGGGTTAGGTGCCTTGCTCAAGGGCACTTTAGTCGTGGTATTGAAGGTGGAGAGAGTGTTGTTTATTCACAATTCCCACCTTCAATTCCTGCCGGCGTGGGAATCGAACCCGCAACCTTCTGATTACAAGCCCAACTCCCTCACCATTAGACCCCTAGTACACTTTCAGCTGTAAAACAGTTGTGTCCGATTGGTCTCTACAAACCTACTCATTATACTTTCAAATGAACTTTCAAATGACATTAGAAAACACTGCGTCATAACAGCATATAGCTTTAACCAAGCAGTAGAGCTGCAACTAACGATTATTTTTTCTGTCGACTAATCTAACGCATTGAGGAATCAGGAGCGCGAGCAACTCAAACCTCGCACGTGCGAAAGAGAGCGTCCGCGCACATCCAAATAAACTTCTTTGAAATGCAAAAAATTTTCGTTCGCTCTAAATGTTTTCTTATTTGTGAGACGAAGATTTCCTCCTCAACTCAGTTCGCACGCTCAAAATAGGATTTTGCGCGCGAAAAAATTTGGCAGAGATCCTGTTCCATAGGTGGTACGCCATTTCGGTTTTGCAAAGGGAACAAAGGGCCGTTTTATTCGGCCTCTGTTTAAAGTATTCCCATACTTTTGATAATCGTGGTCTTTGTTTTTGTGATAGAATGGAACTTTCTCTGTTACCAGGAGCAGAAGCCGCCATTATGCGAGATGAATGTAAACAGTGTGACGCGTCGACGCATTTAACGCACGTCGACGTAATCGATGATGTCAACGCGTCGTTGCAGCACTACCAAGCAGCATGTCATGTCACTGATTTACACATTGTCTTATGTTGTGTTCGCAGGATCGCTACAAATTTGTTTACACCAGGTATTAAAATCCATCTCGGTTATTGAGGGGGAGACAAAACAATAACATTGATATCTGTGGGAAGATGTTTACAGTTAATGATTCACACCTCCTGCTTGCTCTTAGTGGTGTAGCCCTGAACGGACTCCCGCGCCACCAGTACCTCCAGGGCCTCCTGGACTGTACGGATCTTCTCTGATTGGATGTCCAATTGCAGCGTGAAGAAGGGCTGCAAGGTGGCCGACTCTTTTGAGCTCTGCTGGTATACCACAGACCTATAAACAAAAAACGAACAAAAAAGATTTTAGAAAAGTGGAGAGTGTGACCAATTTTAGAGGTAATAAGTAAACCATTCACTCTGTTACAAGAACAAAATAAATTGGAAAAGAGAGTATGCTACTCTAAATCTGAAAGGCCCAAACTGTATGTTTCTTAAAGGAAAGCAAATGAAGGGCTTAGCTACAAAATTAAATTCTCCATCAGGCAAACCGTAGACCCAAACTAAGAAAAAAGGCTTCATCTAATCCTTGACGCCCCCACAGGTTCATGCGTCTGCGCTTCTGCAGCCACCAAAATTAGCTGGGCTGCAGTGGTGAGCCACAAGGCTTGTTTTTCTGCAGTGAATTGTTTGTAATGGCTGTAGCCACACAGCTTGGAGCATCATCAGGACAGCAGCATGGGCTGAAGATAACACCAAACCTACCAAGCACTTGTGTCATACCACAATGAGCAAAGTGAGCCAATGAAAAAGTCAAATCTGGTGTCATGGCTTTACTTTTCCAGTTTATTTTTCTTGCAGAAGTGCTGTCTGTATATATATCTGTCCACCTCTGTAGCTCAATGAGTCACAGAGGTCAGGTGTCTCTCATAGAAACTTTTAAGGCCCTGATATACCAAATCAAAGTCTGTTCATTTTAAGAGATCGAAACAGCTTGTCAAAGAACACTTCCCAGAAAAGTTTGCTCTGGCTGGTAAACACCTTTAAACTACATAAGTAGATCTGGCCGCTTTGACGTGGAAATCTTCTCTGGTTTCATTTCTTCTGCTCAGTTTGTCAAGACCAGACTTGAGTAAAAACATGAACACACTGAAGATCTGCATTATAATAGAAATTGAAGCTGTCATTCTAATCAAATCAAAAATACAGTTAAGCTGCTTGCATTTAAAAGGACAGATCAACCAAAGATGAAAATACCCCATGATTTACTCACCTTCAAGCCAACCTAGTGTGTATATGATGGCTTGAGGGACCGTTCATATGCTTTGAAGTCCAAAAAAATGCATCCATCCATAATAAATACAATCTATACGGCTCCAGGGGGTTAACAAAAAGCCTTTCGAAGCCTTTTTTGTAAGAAAAATGAACATAATAACTTGCTTTCGTCAAGACGATCGTAAGCATACTGCGCAACTTGCGCAAAATGAATAACCCGTGAAGCGATAAGTGACCCAAGATGTAGAAGTATCTTAAGCTTAGACGCCTCTCGTGTTTATAAAATAATAATAATAAAATAAAAGAAGAACTTTGCAACAAACTATACTCTGACATTTCTGTTTAAAATTTCTCATTTTGCACTTCTAATTCATGACCAGGGTTTTGTTTTGGTACAAAAAGTACAAAAATATCCTCCAAGAGCAACTTCTCCCAACCATCAAAGAACAGTTTGGACAGCACCTTGCCATAATACAGAGTATTGTGACTCCTCAAATAGAGTCAATGCAAATATTGACTCTTTGCATAAGCTTAATGTAATTGTCAACAAAAGCATTTGACACTTATGAAATGCTTGGAATTATACTTCAATATACCATAGTAACATCTGACAAAAAGATCTAAAACCACTGAAGTGAAAATTGATATTTGTGTTATTCTCAAACCTTTTGGCTACAACTGTACACGGATTGTGGATGAGTAAATCATGGAATAATTTTCATTTTTGGATGAACAATCCCTTTAAGCAATCTACTCTATAAAGTGCTGCATAAATAAACACGACTTGGCCAAATTGCACAATAATTGCAAATACATCCACATTGCTATGATCAGATGCTTTCTTAACTGCCGTTTTCCCACCGGTCACTTTTGGTGTGGGTTTATTTTGATATAAGCACACAGCACATATTCATATATTGATATAAATGACGCACCCAGCATCATGGGCAGCGCCGGGATGTTCGATGAACTTCTTTTTACCCCTAAGCGAAGAACAAAAAAAAAAAAAAAAAAAACTTCGTCATGAGTATATAAGGGCCTTTATGAGGGCAATGACTTTACAGCAGTGGTTCTCAAGACTTTTCAGGTCAGGTCCCGTCTTTGAAGATAAGTAGAATAGTACATAGGGGCTTTTACACTGGGGATACACAGAGGACCAGCCTGAGAATCACTGCTCTACAGTATCTAGTAGTAGCTGACACGGAAACAAGAATTCAAAGCCCACCTGATGTGGCCACCAAATATGTCGGTGATAGGTGTGCGGATGAAATCTGCCTGCCGGGTGATGGAGGTTTTGTTTTTGGGTCCGACCTGTTCCCACTCATCATCACTGCCTTCTTCCTTCTCAGCAGGGTCTTCCTCCACACCAGGCTGAGACTCAGGCCCATTTGGTGTGGGGGCTTCTTCTCAGAGACAGAAACAGACATCTAGTTAACATGAAGCAATCAGAAACCCTATAAATCTAGAGTGGGTAGGACACCAACCAAGAGACAATTTCTCTTGCAAACACTGCAGAAGTCAGAAAAGAACGTACTTTCTTCTTGTGGAGAGATAAGCTTCTTCAGCGCCAGCATTTCCTCATGCAGTCCATTTAAAATGAAACCAAGGTACTCCTCCGCATCCTCCTGGCGTCCCTGAGAGAAAGAGAGATCATTAATACATGAGACTTTACTCATCCACCACACCTCAGACTACACTTTTACTGGGTTTCAAACCAAAAGCAGTTACCAGTCAGACAATCATTAAAGTCTCGTTTCCACCAAATTACCCAGAACAATTTGTCCTAGGAACTTCACCCCCCCCCAGACCCATTGCGGTCTGCATATCCACTGCAGTATAAGTACCGTGAAGAAGAGTCTGGTGACAAAGGACTGCGCGCAACTTTCCAGTTCCTGCTGGATTCATAATCGGTCCATCTGTCATGCATTTTAAAACTCCATTGTTGACTCAAATAGCAAACAACTCTTACTACAGATTGTTAAAAATGGGTTGAAATAAAATGGTCAACCAATTTAGATGCTCCGTGAACTCAATCAATCAGCATGTTCAGCGCCCAAGTCCCACCCTCGAACGTTCCAGAACTTTTAGAAAAGTTTTTCTACCTTTTTTTTTTTTTTTTTTGGGGGGGGGGGGGGGGTCATTTAGACTCTGGTTCCTGCGGTCGAAATACAGAGTACCACCCCAAAATTCCTAGTACCTAGAGAAAGCGATGGAGTTCCTGCGATGGAAACGGGGCCTAAGCTTTTGAATGACTGTACTACTTCCAGATATACTGCCATCCAAGGCACCACAATGTCTAATAAGATAACCAAATCATAATTACTGCAATGCTTATTTCTCAGTAAAAGAGAACAACCTTTTACAACCTTATTTTTTTAAGCGTGAACGCAACAAGGGATATGGCCCACCCTCTGTATATTGCCTGCTAAGCCAGCATGGTTCAGACATGCTGCCGTTCTTCCACATCCGGAAGACTGTATCCACAAATTCAGCTCACTAATGGCTGAAGAATGCTATAACTAAGGGCTTTATCTTTCTGCTTTGATCCGTTCATTAAAGGATCTCGACACTCATTCCTCAATGTTACTGAATGTGCATACAAATACAAACAGGGATGGAACAGGAAGGTCCTGTCCTCAGGTGTGCCAAATATGGGTGTCTTCCTGAAAAATGAATTGTTGGTGGCAATTACAACCAAGCATTACATAAACTAGACTTATAATTGTAGTCGCTTTCCTTTCAGATAAAGGAGACATTCAATATGCATATCACTGGGGGTCCTCCAAAAAACAGTGTTGGGGCCTTAGCAAGTCCCATTATACAATGGGGTTTATTGTAAACCATCCGGTCTTTATGCTGCTTACCTTCTCAGAAAGGCTTGATTTTATGAGGGTAAGGAGTTTATAGATGTAGGTGGTTCAAAAGGAGCACCCACTCTAAGGTCTTTTATTATCTTCTCTCCAGCAGCTACAAGAGAAGCAGAAGATAGTATGATATATAAATACATGGGTGGAAAAAAAGGAATGTAAAGATAGTGTCCATTAACTCTGGACAGACATTACCTTGCTGTTTAGCCTTGGAGGGGACAGGCATATTGCTGAACTCATTCACAAGCCGAACACTACAAGACAAAAGACTATGGTCACAAATAGATACTTAAAAACATGTCCCTGCATGCAGTAAATGGAATAAAACAGCACAACACTGCCCGTAAACAGGCCGATTCTTTGGAAAGCAGGATCCCTTAAACTCGAAAGTCCCCAATTCCACATGTTTCTAGTTGACATTTCTATTGTCATACAGTACAGTCAAACCAGCCATTCCTGTTTCTTATTAACATGGTAAGAAAAGCTGATTGTAATTATCGTAGATGCAGTTGACATGACGACATCAGTGGGCCGCAAAAACATGGCTCAAGGGCCGTATGTGATCCACGTTGTGAGTAGTTTCATATTATGATTAATCACATTAGAGCCCCTTAAGCTGGTAAAGACTAAGGATAGATATGTTATGACATTACATATCCTGTTCATATAAACACAAGGTAAGAATATAATTGTTATATTAATATTTACTACAGAAAAAAAGCATGTAACTTACAAGTTATCCATCATGGGTGTGGATGTGCAGGCTCTCTGAGTCTCACTGAAAAGGGGAATAGACTTCATCAGATGATACATGGGGGGACACGCAATCAGGGCCTGCAGGGTCTAAAGCTAAGAGTCAAGTGAGAATAAACAAATAGGACAAGGCAGGCTTGACCGATGCAGTGCTGTTTAAACAGCTCAACGAGACCGGATGAACTGAGGCAAAAAAAGGATACAGCATTGATATAGCACCAGTTTCCCTTGTTTATCAGTCCTCTTGGTTGCAAAGACACTGGTTTGTGTATCAACTTCACATTCTCAATTAATTCTGATGGATGGAAAGAAAAATAAAATCATGTTTGTGAATGAAACAGATGTGCGCAAAACCACATTTTCAAGATACAGGTGAGTTGCCTGAACTAGGCAGTCTTTAGTATGCCCTGTATTAGTTTCCCCTGATTGGTTCATAGGACACATTTACATGAGATTTTTTAATTAAAAAAAACAGTCAACTTGATACAGAGTCGAATGAGACAAATCTAGACAAAGATCATAAACAATCATTAGTCTAAAGAATAGATAAACGATGCGATGTTCATCACTCCCACCTTGCTTGTGAGACTGACGCACATGAAGCAAATTGTGGCAAAATGAGGAGAATTTTGTACCACGCCTAGGAAGGGAGACTGAAATAAAGGGTAAAGCTCCCATGGTAACGTGGAAATCTGAATTTAGTATTATTTTAATAGAATTAAAGTGGCATGCATAGCAGAAAGAAAAAGAAAATCCCTTAATATTTCATTGGGCAGTACATGTAACCCATTGCACTTCTGTAATGTGACCAAGGTAAACTGTATATTTTCCAAAAAAAACAAAACAAAAACACAAATTTTATCCAACACAGATTTACGAGTACATAAAAAAGTGGGTGTTCCACAGAAGAACACGTTGTTAAAACAATGTCTCAAAAGCTGTTTGGCTATTGGAAAATATTGGCAAATATTAATGACACCAGAAGAAAAGTAAAATCATTTCAACAGTTTTACGATGCATCTTACATAAGACCAGAAATGTGCATAATGTCAATTTTGATTTCATGTCGATTCCATATTGATTCTAAACTTTGTAGCAAAGAAAAAAAGACAGCAATGGTCATGCAAATCTAAATAATATCCCTTTAATTTAAGCTTATAGTCTAAGGTGTCTGTGGCTGGATATATCTATACCAGGCTGCATCACATTCATTATTATCTCAAAACAGCAGCTAGTACAGAAATCCAATCTAAGAGCCCAACGAAATGCTTAAAGGCACTCTGTAGATTCTGAAAACTAAATCATATGAGGGCAGCCAAAGGTCAGGAAAAGACCTCCACAAACATCAAGGCAGTTTAGAGAGTGACTAAAGGAATGCTGATGGAAAGACACAAGTGGCAGGGTTTTTTCTTGCACATGTATAATAAAAAACGAATTCACAAGATCATAAGTCCTATCATTAACAGCGTTGAAGAAAAACACATCTGAAGGAGTCATATAAATGCCATCAAGCAGATGCTCTTCCTGTTATGCAACAGAACATGCATTTACCCAGGAGAAGAGTCTAGAATGTTTGCGTGTCCAAATATGCAAATGCTGAGATCAATACAATGTGTCCAATCATAATATGGCAAGTCTGCAATAATAAAATGGGCATCTATGAGATTTATAAATTAGCACCATTTCTTTTTTTCTTTTAAAAAAGGTCTTGTGCAAGTTCAGGGGAAACCCAGAGAAAGATTTAATGCAGTGGAATTTCACAGTGATTGCTTCCAAGGTCAAGGAATCATTGTTATAGGCGTGTTTACTGAGCAGTAGCCATTGTAACAAATCAACACCCAGGCTCTGGACAAGGAACAACGCCGTTTTATATTTCAGATGGAGACATTCGGAAAATGAATGTTAATATGATGGGTAAATACAGCAACTGGGCGGGCCTTTCCTCAAGACCTGTCATGATTAATTTGAGCAAAAAGATGGAGGTATTTTTTAAAAGAATTGTGATCAAAGAGGCCCTGAAGTTATTAGGCTTATGGGTGCCGTCTGCAGATCAACGAAACAGGGTGATGCTGCCATCTTGTGGACAGAAACATGAACCACATAGAAGGAATTGCTCACCAATAGATAAACATTCTTCCATTATTCACCCAAATGTTCCAAACCAACATGCTATTATTTTCTTCTATGCAATACAAAACATTCATGCAGCTCTCTTCCATAGCAACAGACATGGTGACTGTGTCTGTCCACCTCAAAAAAGACACCACATCTCATTTGAAAGCAACAGAACAGATGATGGCAAAATTGTTCGGAAGCTTCAGAAGATGTGGCATATTGCACAAAAGATAAATGGAACCCTTTCATGGTACTTTTTGGAGCTTGACAGGCACGGTCCAAAATGAATAGTCATTGTAAGAAAAAGAGCTGCTTAAAGACTCTTCGAAGACAGAAATAAGTAACAGAACATGGTTTGGTGCAAAGACGGTGAATTATTCAAATTTCTTTGATGTTTTTGAAATTGAAAAACATTTACCTTAAACAGGTCAAATAACAGACCAATAACAAAAATACTTAAAGGGGTATATAAAGGGTAAGGAAAAATGGTGTTCGTTTCGTGCGTGGTATGAGATTGATTGTGTGCATGGTTGAGATTTTGTTTGCCATATTTTGAGCACGTTGAGCCTAAATTAAATTTGTTCATTTAAATTGATCAAATCTCTTCAGAAGTCTTGGATTAAATTACTTGATTAATATGGATTACATTTACATTCTTTATGAAGTTTGCACATTTTAGGTGGAATGGACTGTCATTTTTGGAGTGACAAATCTCTCAGATTTCATGAAATATCCTCATTTTTGTTTCGAAGACGACTGACGACTGAAAGATCTGGAACATCATGAGAGTGAGTAAACAACATTTTTCATTTTTGATTGAACTATCCCTTTAGCCAAGTCAGCAAGCAAGCATTTTCTTCAAAACTAACAGTCAACATTTTTTACAGTTTGGACTCGAAACCATTAACATTGTCACGTCACGTTTTACCTGCCAATTTTGGGGCCATAGGGTCTTCAGACACAGGGACCGGGCCCTCACGCACCTCATTGACCTTTTCGGGCAACTCAGAGGCAGCTGGTGTGAATGCGACAACAGCAGGTGCGCTCTTCACCTCAACGTAAGCCTGAGGGCCTCCAGGCAAAGGCTTGGAGTTGTGGAAGAGACTGGCCCAGGATTTTGGGGGGTTGGCCACAGGTGCTGCAGGGGGAACGGGCGAGACTACAGGCTGAACTTCAGAGTCTAAAGACAGAGGAGTAAAAGAGGAAGCGGACTGCACCTCATCTGTTTCAGACGAGTCTTGGAGTCCCTCTGCGGCTCCAGAAGCCGAGGCAGTCTCTGGTAGCCCGTTAGCCTCCCCTGAGCCCTCGGCCTCCCTCTGATCAGTAGTAGCAGGAATTGTGGTTGTGGGGGTGGCCAAAGCAGCAGCAGGGGGAAGAGGAGATGGTGGAGAGGAGCTGTGCCCTCCATTACCCAGAAGTACTGGGCTCTCTAAAGCTGGGGGTTCTGCATGTTGCTCTGCAGTCCTGGCACCCTGTGCAACCCCACTGCTCTGAGAGGACGAAGATGAAGTAGACAAAGAAGCTGCACCATTTCTGTCTGACAAAGAGGCAGCTCCACTCATCAAGTCCAATGTTGAATTGTCAGGGCTTTCACAAGTCCTCTGATGGGAAAGGGGGGCGTTTTGGGGTGTGAATGTGGTGGATGTTACAGAATCTGGGGGGATGAGCTCAGCGCCAGCTAGCATGTCCCCCATCATGTCCTCTGAACTCAGGAGTGGAGCATTTGGAGAATGTCCGTTAACCAGGCCTGAGGCCCCGACACCATCTGTGGCCATGCCGGTGTTGCTGGAACCCTCTAGGTAGTTGTAGTATCCCGGCGGCCGTTTTTTCTTTTTCTTCCGTTGTCCCAACCCACCCGAAACCCCATCCATGTCTGAACAGGTCTGGTGGACTGAACTCTCGGAGTTGCCGCAGCACAGGGAGTTGAAGTCAGCACCATCTGGGATATCAGCGACCGGCGTGGCTGTGGGAATGCCCTTCTGAGATGGTTGGCAGCCTAAGATGAACTCAGGGGCCTGAGGATTAAGAGTGCTGGAGACTTTGTACAGTGAGTCTTTCACTGCCACAGGCTCAGCATTTATTACCTCATCCACGCCAAACTCGATATGCTGGTAGTCCTCTCCTGCAGACCAAAACAATAGTTAGATTCATGTACATGTAAACAGGCTAAACCAAACTGCCATTTCAATAGTTAACTTCTCGTTGTTAAATGAAGAGATGCTTCGAATTAGTTTACAGTCAGAAATCTTATTCTGCTCAATCAACAAGCTTTACTGAAAAGGTTAGTTCACCCAAAAACTGCAATTTCTGTAGTTAAGTACTCACCCGTGTCGTTCCAAACCCGTAAGATCCTCTCATCTTCAGAACACAAATTAAGATTTCTCTGATGAAATTCAAGTTTTGTTTTGTTTTTATTCCGCATAGAAAGCAAAGTAATTATCCCATTAAAGTCCAGAAAGGTATTAAAGACATTAAACTAGTCAACGTGACAAGAGTGGTTCAACCTTAATGTTATAAAAGCAACAAGCAAACCTTTTGTTTGCAAAAACCGAACAAAAATCCAGTACTAATCCAGAGTAAACTCCGAAACACTGTACGAGTCTGACAGGGTAGAGTTCAAATTGAATAAAGTTATTTTTGGTTTTATTTTTGACAAAATTCTCATTGCTTCATAACATTAAGGTTGAACCACTGTAGTCATGTTGACAATGTCTTTACTACTTTACAATTACGTTGCTTTCTATGGGGGATTAGAAAACAAACAAACTTGGATTTCATCAAAAATATCTTAATTTGTGTTCCAAAGACAACAAGTCTTACAGGTTTGGAATGAAATGAAGGTGAGTAAATAACAGAAGTTTCATTTTTGGATGAACTAACTCTCAAGAGATTAAAATGTCTTTTTTTTTTTTTTTTTTTTTACAATGCATTGTACTTAAATACAAAGAATCTGATTGATTGAAAAGTGGTTGTAGTACTGAACAGTGCAGACTAAGCAGTGAAGGATAGTTTGAAGTGAAAGAAAGCAGTGTTAGTGAATGCAATTACTGTAAGACTTTGAATCTCAAAATTAGCCAGTAATCTGAAGAAAGGAGAAGAAAAAAAAAACAAAAAAAGATACCAGAAGTCATCATGGAAACACAAGTTCCCAAGCAATGGATAAATGAATAGATAAGACCTCATCCTCTGTTAGTATTCATTTTAGATTTTATTTTGGGAAAGCATGGAAAGAGCTCCTGAAAGAAGGTCCATGAAGTCAATTTCTTAGTCCACTCTGGAGATGGGTTTTGAAACAGAATTTCCAGAAAAGTAATAAAAATAAAAAAAAAGTTAAAGTTTCAAAAGCCTCCCATCAACTCCAAGCACTGCAGGTAGATGCATATGCGCCAGAGAGACGCCTGGCACCTAGGCATGCAAAACTCCAAAGATTAAATGGACAGGCAAGAATAAGTAAGGGTTTAAGGTTGATAAAGGGGAAGGTTTAGAAAGCTGTCAGTGTTTAAGACCTGGGTGTTGAGTTCTGCAACAAAAACAGAAGAGTAAGGCGCAGTGTAGTGGACCGAAAACTCACCGCAAACCTGCCGTCTCAATGATTCCGTTATGTAAGGCACAGCAGGGAGTGCAGTAACCTCCTAAATAATTGATACAGATGAGGGTGAAGGTCACAACTACCTGAGAGGGCAATATGATACTGTCTCGGGAAAGATTATCAAGACTACAAAGATGGGCAAATAGCCTAAGGAGGTTTATATTCAACTCACTGATGAAAGAGGGCCATTCTACCAATTAATGATTACGATGGGAACAGGACAGATGAATTTTATGAATTCTGTATTCCATGTGTGAAGCTGTAAGCTATGGTCAAAGCATAATACATGAAAACAATTGTGTGCTTATGTGGTCGTAATTGTGATCAAGCACCTCGTAATCTGTAACTCATATCTATTTTTGAGTCAGTATTTGTAGCAACATTCAGGTGAGGCTTTGAACTTACCTGAAGAATGGCTGACGCAGGAGACTTTATCATTGAAGGGGGGAAGCTGATAAGAAATTTGCATGAGATCACTCAATCACATGAAGACAATAAAAGTACATTTACATACAAACAAACCTTTACTCCATTGCCTAAATGCATGTCATCTCAACTAAAACGGTACAGTTTTTATAACATGTACTTTGGAGTGGAAGGCCAGAGTTTAATCCGCAATTAGAATGGACAGCAAAGGATGTGCGCCAAATAACAATGACTCAGGAGGGAAAAAGGTGGATGTATGACGGCATAACATGTAAGAAGCGAGTGAATTTCTGTACTTGACCTTACATTTCCAATACCCTATGTGCAAGTTTGAGTGAAAATAAATTCCAATTGTAAAGTTTCATTAAAATGTAAAATTTATCATTTCTTACACTAGTAGTAACATTAAATATGTAAAAGGCTTAAGAAAGATTACACTGAAAGATTAAAAGCACAAGGTTAATAAATTCCATTTCAGATGTTGCAAATTGTAAGAACATATACATGACTGAAATTACACTGAAATTTGCAATGGAAATTACATTTTCATAAAACATTCAAATTGTGCAAAAGAAACAGTTAAACTAGGGTAGCAAATGGCAAATGCAATTAAGCTAAAGATTGCCCAACATTTCATGTGCGTTTTAGATGTTTTCACGTGTGCAAGTACCTCAACGTAACAGCGGGGAGTCACAAAGAACTGATTGAACTCGTCTGGGCTGAACTCCCCAAAGATGTACTGTAAAAATAAAATCAGACAAGTGCATAATGTTAGGTGACACTTAATGATGGGCAAGTCTTGATTTTAACTTCTTGTTCATTGCAAACAACGTTTTCTATCTTTATGGCATCCTTTAACACTGAGGTGGTCTTTTTGGCATGAGAGTCAGCATGGTACTACAAGTCGATTATTTCAATTCAGGCCACTTATTAAAACACAATCAAAGCTCTGTGTATGAGGGTAAATGAGGACGTGGCAGCCATCATTACCGCATGATTGCAACATCAGGTTGGTGAAAGTAAAGAGCAAGTTGGAAACTGATGAGTCATGCAGCATGGCAATATGGCTCCCTCATGCCCCACTGTGACAAAGCAATGGCAGAGAGACCCTTCAAGCACTCACTTTGGCCAATGTGTAACATTCTATGAGTGTAGACAATTAAACATTACTGCATTTTTTGTGAACGTTTTTACAGAGTTATTTAATGTGGTGTGACTTTAGTTCCTTCGACAAAAAAAAGGGGGGAAAAAAAAAGAAAAAAAGGGATGATTTTACAACAGTAGTCTGAGGTTTATGGACATTTATAAACGAATCAAATATGCTTCTTTGGATCAAGATGCTGATTTTACTGCCTGACTTCTGACCTCCAATCCAACAGCTTTCCTGATGTGCGATACTGATAAAATAATAGAAGTTGTATATAATATATATATACACACACACAAATAGGTGTGAAAAGTGTTTGCCCCTTGCTGATTTCTTATATTGTTGCATGTTTGTCACACTTAAATGTTTCAGATCAAACAAATTGAAATATTAGTCAAAGATAACAAGTACACACAAATTGCAGTTTTTAAATGAAGGTTATTATTAAGGGAAAACAAATCCAAATCTACATGGCCCAGTGTGAAAAAGTGTTTGCCCCACCTGTTAAAACATAACTTAACTGTAGTTTATCACACTTCCATTTGTCTAGTCACACCTAGAGAGTCACACCTGATTACTGCCACACCTGTTCAAGAAATTTTGAACTGCCAGACAAAATGAAGAATAAATGAAAATCTAAACAACTGAGATCCATCAGTTTGGAAAAGGGTACAAAGCCATTTCTAAAGCTTTGGGATTCCAGCGAACCACAGTGAGAGCCATTATCCACAATTGGCGAAAACATGGAACAGTGGTGAACCTTCTCAGGAGTGGCCAGCCAAACAAAATCACCACAAGGACGCAGTGACGACTCATCCACGGGGTCACAAAAGACCCTACAACAACATCCAAAGAACTGCAGGCCTCACTTGCCACAGTTAAGATCAGTGTTCATGACTCCACCATAAGAAAGAGACTGGGCAAAAATGGCCTGCATGACAGCGTTCCAAAACTAAAACCACTGCTGAGCAAAAAGATCATTAAGGCTCATCTCATTTTTGCCAGAAAACACCTTGATGATTCAAGACTTTTGGGAAAATACTCTGGACTGATGAGAGAAAAGTTGAACTTTTTGGAAGGTGTGGGTCCCATTACACGTAGCGTAAAGGTACATTGTGCCAAACATCTTCTCAATCTTGTAATAAAAAGCGTTTATAAACCTGTTGTCCAAAAGACATGTAGTTTTAAATCCAAATTCATTTCATAACGTCAGTCTAGTGTTTGAAATAACTCCCTTTTGTGATCTGATGTGACATCACAGAATGAGGTAGAAAATATATTTTCTAGTATCCAATAGACTGCAATAAATTGTATTATAAATAGACTTGATTCTAAATGAAAACCGATAAACCATATATCGTCGCACTCGTGTGTTTATTGTCTTCATGTTTGATCAGTCAAAGCGTTTCTTTATTCAGCTACAGACAGCTGGATGCCTTTGCCCATAAGGAATTTCCTGGAATGCCATACATTACTTCTATGAGGCATATTTGGAGTTTCTGCACAAGGGTGCCCTCCAGGTTCCATTGTGAATGACACCTACATTACATGCATTAAACCAATAGGAAAAACCATTCTTCTCTATAAAGAAATTTGATTTATTATATTCTTAAATACTAAGGGTGTAACGATACCCTCATGCAATACGATATTATCATGATACTCCAATACGATAAAAGGACATTTTAATTCAACTACTAATGGTAATTTTAATTATTAGTGGACATACAAGCACAAATTGTGCATACCTACAAACTAACACAAACCTGGTGTTGTTTTTTTGTAAAAAAAAAAAATTAAAAAGTAGAACTGTCATTAACAATTTAACACTATAATAAAAACTTCCTTGTATGCACAATGTAAAAGCAAGTAGCCAACAAATCAGCTCATTTTAAACAAATCAAAAGCACGTGAATCAATCTTTTTCAATCTCAATCAAGTTTTGCCATCCAAATAAGGGATATATTATATTGCTGTTATATTATAAACACATAAATAGTAATTATCACAGCATTAACACAAATTGTGCATATTTTTATTATAGTCTTTATTATATACAATTCCATGTACAAAAAAAAGGCTTACACTTCAAGTAACAGGAACAACCAAGAGTAAAATTGTTTAGCAAATAGGTTATATGTTAAATATGTTAATTTGATACAATTAACCGTCAGTACAAAATTCATAATCGGCTTACAAATATGTTTTCAAAAAAATTGGTAGCACTGTGTCTTTATGGTATTGTCAGAAATCCGCCATCATAACATGGAAATGCAAAAGCTAAATATTGAATAAAATCAGCTGATTGTTGCATTAAAATTTTTTTTAAAAATATCACCTGAATAGTGATGGTACAATTTCTAAATTATTTTTTGCTGTTTAATAACTTGCATAATGCCAGCAATCTGCTTTTAATTTTTTTATGTATTCATTTTTAACTAAATTAAAATGAAACTGAATTAAGGAAAATTAAAGGACAGTTTAGAGGATCCCTTAAAGGATGAGTTAAATTCAATATGAAGGACATGTGCAATGGTGTCAGAGTTCCAGGATGAACAGCGCGTCTCCTCTACTTGGGTCCTTCACAGAAACAGCTGAGTGTGTTCTAAAACATGCAGAAAAACAAATGCGGTCGCTGATTTTCCTCATTTTTATTTTATTCATGCAGGATATTTTCACTCGCAGGTATCATGTTGTCAACTTGTCACCACTGCAACCGCTTGCGCATCCAAATTGAACGCGCTTCTTATGTATGAAAAGAACCTGTACACAAGAAAGGCAGCAAGATCGTAAGAAAAGCTTGTCACATACCAACAACTATACATTTAAAACTATTCTATTTGATGCCAGAACTGTTTCCGTCACCAAGTTTCATTCATGAATGCTCCCCCTAAATCTACATGATATGGAAAGAACAAAAAATTATTTGCCTGAAAGCCAATAGACAATATATCTCTATTTTTTTCTATTTAGATAAAAAGCCCAACTACTTTCCTGTATTAATGTTTTAAAAACTGCTGTCACTTTAAGACCTAATGCAGGATCCAATATAACGTTACACATACATTATCTTTCTCAAATGTCTACTTTCACCCAAAAATTAAATTTGTCATTAATTACTCGCCCTCATGTTGTTTCCATACCTGTAGGAACTTTGTTCATCTTCGAAACGAAGATTTGATCAAATCTGATGGCTCCATTGACAGCAAGTTAATTTACACTTTCAATACCCAGAAAGGTACTAAAGACATTTAAAACAGTCCATGTGACTACAGTGGTTCAACTCTAATGTTATGAAGCGAAGAGAAATTCTTTTTGACGGACAAAAGTTAACGACTTTATTCAACAATTTCCTCTCTTCCATATCAGTCTCTGACGCGCGTTCAGGAGAGCGCCACAACACATGCGTGTGATGACAACACAGGAACTGACGTTCTGTTATGACCCAGAAACGCAGGGTTGCATTTACAAAGAGTTCATAACCAGATTGGATGAATTTTTCACAATCTTACTTATTTGAATAAGAATATACAGACAATTAACTAAGAGCTGAAAGAAGCCACATACAATACATTAAATGATAAAACAAACACCTTAATTATCAATGCAAGACGTCTTATTTTTGGAATGGAAAAACAAAATCACGATATAGCCTAAACTTCAAAAGACTATTTTATCGCTTACAAAAAAAGAGAAAAAAGCGGGCTGTACGTTGCAATGTCACAAGGTGGCGCTGTTGTGCATTCTACAGGCTCACGTTTCAAAGTGATTCTCAATCAATAAACGATTGCTGAAGAACTCGAGATGATGAATTATGACAATGTATACTTTATACGTTTTAGACGGCTGTAAGAATGGATAATATCTCCCTCACTGAAGCATCAGCCCGCAATAGGCTATAGACATTTCAAAATAAGAGTCCGTATATTCGGGCTTGTTTATAATTAATTCACAATGTTGTTTTTTTCTAATGGGGATTATTGGTATTTTGATTACACAAATTCTATTAAATTTTATTTTATTTAATTCATAATAAATTATTGTAATCTCTAGTTGGGATGCTCCTTCACAGGAAAAAAACAAGTCTAAAAAACATTTATATAATTTAATACAGTTAACCAAAATTACACAAAGAGCACCCTTTCTCAATTTTAGCAAGGTTACAAATGTGATATTGATTTTCTGCTACAGTTTAATAAACAAGCAATTTACATTAAGTGATTTACAATGTAGACACCAAATTGCTAGTTCCCCTCCATTTCACCAACAAAACAGCTCTAAACAAAGTCCACACAGCATTGTTTAGCATCTGAGCAACACTTCCTAAATGAATTGGCCATTTGAATGAACTGGTTGAATCTCAATGACTCGCTCGTTAACAGGGGCTTGCTGCCACCTCCTGGCGGGTTTAAGTTTCACATTTAAAGCCGTTTTTCATTTCATAAATAATTTGAACATTTCAAAACATTATTTATGCATCTGTAACTACTCTTGACTAAGATTAATCTATAGTTATAGACTTATACATTAGAGTACAATTTTTGTACCTGAAAATCTCCCGTTTAAGCCTACATAACCTGAAAAGCACCGTTTACCTCATTTGTTTATTCTGTTGTATTTATTTGTGCCATTACTTTTTGATTTGATTATTTGTTTCCATTGTATTACTTACTGTTTACAAGTCAAACAATATGTAAAATTTAAGTTAATCAATCTAGTAGCTTTTGGTGTCAATCTCATTTATTAAGGTTACATGTATCAAAAACTATAATATATTTTAATTTTTTTTAATATATAAATAATTTTTTTAATGTTGGACCAGGCCAGCTTTGATAAATAAAAAAAAAGAGAAACTTTACGTTTCTAATAGGTCTTCAAGAGAACTGAAAGTGTCAGATGAAAATCCAAACAAGGCTCTGTAAACGAGCACATAATACCACTACACATTCACAACTAGCTGTATGAAAAGGGAGAGCAAGAAAAAAAAGAAACTGCAGTTCAAGCACATGTAACTGTTTGCAAATCACCGACCTACACTGCTGAAACTGCACCACAAGGGACAAACAGCAAGCAGTAATCCAATGGCCTCTGGATGGCGAGTACATCACAACAGAAAGAATGTGTCTTTGCCCATTTTCCACAGGCGTGCCGCACGTACCACACTAAGCTCCCCATCGCTGTTCATTTGGACTGGGGATTACCACAAATTAGCCATCTGCATTATTTCAACATGCTCTGGTGATAACACACACCACACACGCACACTTGTGAACGACAAAGAGCCAAGGGTGACACTCGCGCAACAGGAATTGAAAAATTATCAATTATCAAAATCGACTTTTATAGAATATTGCAGTACGAATTAAATAAGTTGTTCATGTGCATTTTTTTAAATTCATGTGACCTCATAATATTTAATCAAAAACTTCCACTCCCCGTCGCAACATCTCTTCTCTCGTGATGTGAACAGGCGCAAGGGCAGGACAAAAATCCCTCTCCTCCAGCAACCTGTCACTCAAATGAGATCGCAGCAATTAGCAAATGACCACGATCCGTTCAATACCTGGATACACATCAAAACAAATCACTGGGGAAAGAAAGACTTTTGTTGCATGCTGATTTTAACATGACAAATGTGTTGCTTAATTGAAGTATAAGATTTAAAAAATTGCTCAAGTGTCTTTCGGTACGTTGAAGAGACAAACCACATTTATAAAGACAAAGCAAGAGCTGAAGAATGTGCACAGTGTAAAATGCGTCAAACAAACCCCCACAGATAAGGACCAGCCAGACAAGTCACTGGATTTTCTGGTTTCAGGCCTGCCTTAACTGCACAACTAGTTCTAACAATCACCATAAACGACCATTACCACATTCAAATGCGTTTTGATATGGCCTCTCTCAGCAAGCTAAGGTGAGACCCTTATATTGCTCAGACCAGCAATATAATGAAAATGTCAATGCAAGTCAAGCAACAAATCAAACTGGCTACACAACCAATTACTGATTCACCACATTTACATATTTTATAATGCTCCTTTAGAGCAATAAACCTTCAACCACACAAAACCTACATCAATACCTATCGAGCAGGACATATTCAAAGTTTTACTTTTGTTCTACTAGCCACAAGTCCACCCATGTCATTTCAAATGAGGTGCGATCATCCCAGATCACCGAACTTCTAAAACAGATGTCATCACAGTGTGCCCATCAGCTGCCAGCATCATTTCATTTCATCTATAACAGGCTACAACTGAGGGATCTCTTCTAAACTTGGCAAATCATAAACTGCCCCACCCATAATTGCAATACATCCAACTTCCATTTTTAGGCACTTCTTTCATTCCAGGAATAGTCTTCATCAGATTCTCCTCACATACTCAATTCAACATGGCCCAATCCTTATTAGCAGTGTTGTACATAGTCTGTCACAGAACATTAACAGACACATCAGTTCTGTAATGGCTGAAAGCATGTCCGATGCCAGGGGAATCTGAAGGTACAGAGCAGCATGTTATGTCAAGCATGGACTTGAGTAAGTCAGAAACTATTGTTTATGTGATGTAGGATTCCAAAAAGGTTGTAAATGTATTCAAAATCACAGTTAACTCAATTTCTGTTTGACATTTGTGTATGCAGTTACATTTAGTCGACATAAACCAGTCTGGTTCAAAATACAATGGCGGATATTAGTGGTGAAGCGATGTTTTTTTTTTTTTTGATGGCTGATGGCGATATCTCAAAGAGCAGGGTGGCTGATATACCTCACACTATTTAAATTAAAGATAGTAATTAACATGCTGCAATAAAGTTTATTTTACGTATTTACAAATAAATAAATTATGAAAAGACACATATATATTCCAATTATATTTTCACAAATTAAAACAATTTAAAAAAAAGTCCATGTGCCCTGGGAATCATTTTCTTGAATGAAGACCACCAAGTAACTAATTTTACAAACAGCACACATTGCATATTAATTTGACATGGCAGCAAATCATGCCCCGATCCAATTTGCATGGACAAACGGCCATGCAGAGTACAGATGTATTTTTATACAGCATACAAATACACAATTCAGAGGATGTAACCACTGGATTGGATTCACTAAAGTTATATAAATGTGTATTAGCTGAATGCCCACTGTCATTCTATGTCAAATCAACCAAGTTTCGGAAACTTCCCGGCTCAAATATTTATTTTGTTCATATTTTTTCTGGTGAAAGAAACGAATAGTGATGAAAGCCAAAATATCAAATATCAGGGATGAATATTTATTGAGTAATCCACTATATCATAGAGGGGGGTCAAAAATGGAGTCAAATTACAAGGCGGAAAATATGACTTTAAAAAGTTTTTACTTTTTCTTTATTTTTACTCAGAGATTGGTAGGTCTGTTAGTAAAATCTGTTGACTTTAGCAATCCATTGCGTTACATGCTAATGCTGACAGTTCAAAATGAAAAAATAAATGTTGAAACTAGAAATGTATCTTGTTCCTCTCTATCATAACAACTGCATAGAACTTTCTTGTCCGAGTAACATAAATACTCTTTCCACCAAGTTTGCCTGCCGGTAACTGAAGTATTAAAAATTTTACATTCTGCTTCCTCTGGTATGTTAATCTCAAATATTCATCTAAGACATTTAGGCCTGGTTTCACAAACTGGGCTTAGATTAAGCCCGGATTAGGCCTTAATTCACTTAGGACATTTAAATAGCTTTTATAAAGCTGCCAAAAAACATTAAAAAATATATATATTTCTGGAGTTCATCTTGAGACAAATCACTGGCACTGACATTTTCAGATATAAGTGAAGGTTGCTTTCAGTTCAGACAGACAGCTTAAATATGCATTTTAGTCTGGAACTAGGTTTAAGCCTCGTCTGTGAAACCGGAGGTTAATATTTAGTCTTACACCAGATAAAAGTATTAACAAATTTAAAAATTTGAGCCGGGGAAGTGTCTGAAATTTGGTTGATTTGACATGAAATGACCCTATACAGTGGACATTCAAGGGTTAGTTCACCCAAAAATGAATTTTTGTCATTAATTACTCACCCTCATGTCATGTGAAGGGTGTAGAACGACATGAGGGTGAGTAATTAATGACAAAATTTTCATTTCTGGGTGAACTAACCCTTTCAGCTAATACACAAACTCTGGTTCAGTTGACAAGGACTTTAGGACACCGACGCTACAGTAGAAACAGTACATGTAGACATTAAATTTGTTATACAATTTACAAGCTTACTATATTATGAACTGCAATGGCCGCTCTCACGACTGGCGTGGAAAACACATCTCAAATAAGTGCAATTTTTCAGTATACCAGCTTGTAAACAACAATGATGAATGTTAAATTGTAATAACCATTTATTAGTAATACTCTATAATTTATAAGTAAATTGATGAAGACGGAGAATGGGAGATCTGACATCTGCGCTGTCAAAATTAGACCTGCTATAATTACAAAAAAATGCCAAATATCGACCTTGGCGATATATATCAGTTGACCACTAGTGAATATACATAGCTAAAGAGAATATACAAGCTATAACAGAATAATGACATGTGAATAACCATAAAATCTAACAACACTTACTGAATTTTAGAGAGCAATGAAAAAAGCACTTCAGGAATGCCAAAGTAATAACCATAACCATCCTTCATGTTTACATGACTACTGACAGGTAGCCTGGCTAACCAACATTTTGCTTTATGCATCTAGATTGTCTATTAAGACACAGGCATCTTCCATTTACCAGAAACACTTGATTTATTTACATATTTCAACCATATAGCAACCCAATACAACGTAGCGCGACAAGCCATTCAACTTTATGAAAGTGGCAAAACTTGAAGATCCCACATGTTTATATACACATGACAGCCTGATCCAGAGCATTAAACATTCGGGATGCATTTCATTATTCATGACTTTACGTAGAGGACAGCACAGTTGAGACATGTCGTTCAGCATGTGGCTAACAGTTGAGCTACAGTGATGTAGCATCTACAGCGAGCCTCGTTTAAAGTTAGCCGACTTCAAACCCTGTGTGAAGCCACTGAAAATACAGCACAATGTTGACAAACTGTCATCGAAAATGTAAAGGATGCCATGTGCTCAATAAAAAGGCGAAAAACTCAAACGCAAGAGTTTGAATGAGGTTGAAGACAGGAAGCGATACCGCCCCCAATCAACAGGCCTATTTCACTACATTAGCCACACGACACGACTCTATTTCAACTTGCTTCAACTAAAGACACTTCGAGGAAACAGCTCATACTCTCTTACTGCATTCGCTGGAGTGTGTAGACACGCAATACCCGACAGAAACGTCGCCAGAAGCGCGGCACGTTCACAATAAGGGAAAACGTTCGCCTGCTAATGACCGTTATTAAATGAGCACGCGCGCGTGGCCAGGCCGCTGCAGCAGCGCGAGCGGGTGGGCCACGCACAAACTCGTGGCCGAAAAGCTCACATTCACTCAAAGCCACACAGGCCAGCATGACAGCTGAACATCGTTCGTAAAGCGTGTTTGTAAAGCTCGCTCGAAGGCGAGCTAGCTGACGGAAAGCGAGTGGCTTTCGTGAAGCGCGTGAGGCCTGCAACCATGCTGCTGATTCAATGAGCTCGCGCGCGCACACCTCGCACTCCGACAGAAAGTACAGCACAGGACAAAAACACCCACTCTGGACCATTTTGTGATCCGAAATGTAACGAAAAGAGGCAGAAGTGTTTTCCTACCTGGTTTACTGTGTGAAGCCATGCTCCCGGTGAGAATTGTCCACAATCACAAGGATGAATGTTCTCTCGGGGGGAAAGGGGGTAAGGTGAGTTTGTAGTACTTGGTATTACCAATAAACACCTACTGTGACATGGTTTCCATTTTGCTATGGTTTGTCATACAGTGGTTTTACTCAGGTTCAGTGCCACTACTCCAGCATATCACGCCGTTTCCCCCACCGTCGCCGCCATCTTTATCTCGCGCCTGTGTGCTCCCAGTGGCTAGCTCGTGCGCGCACCCTTCTCAACAAGCTCGTGTGCGTGCGTTGACGTCCAGCCGGGAGGGTGGGCGCGCCAAAATGACGTGCAAATTCACGGGGGGGGGGGGGTTGAAATGCTTTGCCAAAACAAAGCAATGATTTTGCTAGACTTAGTTGAAAAATATAATGTATTATAATATTTTGTTATCACCCCTGTGATATTCTTGTAATCGGCTGTTTTTGTGTTTATACGGTTATTATTTATTTATTTTTTTAGTCTTTGCAGACATTTTTCTTTATTATTTATTTATACTTCTTTTTGTGTCTGAGCCCTTAAATTAAACGTCACCTTGTTTTAATTTTTAATTTATTTATTTAGTTTGGTTTTCTTAAGAAAAAAAAATACAAAACAAAGTACAGTAAAGTGCATAGTTAAATACATTAAAGCCAACAAATGTTTCAAGTCTTAATGTTTTATTATTATTATTATTATTATTATTATTATTTAAAAAGTCTTGTCAATACCCATGCTGGTTTCAGCCTGCGAGTTACTGAGAATGGAGCTGTTCAGTTTGTTTGTCCTAAAATCCTGGTTGTTTTTGACTTATGAATAAAATAAGATCTGTTGTTAATATGTTGTTACATATGAGGACTACGTCTACAAGGATGTCATTTTGTATGCATGGGAAATGGACAACAGGTGTAGTTTTTATGTAACTTGTTAGCAACTAGCAGCAGCTTCAAAACTCACTCTAAGGTATGTAATTATCTTTCAGAAAAAAGTTTTTTTAAGGGGACCTATTATGCAAAATTCACTTTTACATGGTGTTTGAATATAAATGTGTCGGCAGTCTGTGTTCACAACCACCCTAAAAATTCACCCACTGCTTTTTTTTCCCCATAAGCAGAATAATCACTTTGCATATCTGTGACGTCCCCGCCCACTTAAGAAGTTCATTCTTATTAAAGCTACTACGTTATTCAATCAAGAGCAGTGAGTGATTTTTTGTTTTTCTTTTGTTGTTTGGTTAATATTACCAGCATATATATCAGTGTATTACACTTTTGTCACTTTAATTCAAAGATCTAATACACAGACATGCAATTTCTTTACTTGCTGTTCATTTCCAACTGTGTTTGTGAACTTTGTGTGTTTTTGACATAACCTTGTTTGGATTTGACAGTTTACACATAAGTCTTGTAAGAGAAATCAATTTAATACTAACAGGACACGCCGTCTGACATCCAGCATTCTGTGTGCTCCGAAAACCATATCAGAAGTTTTATCTGTTATGGCTTCAAAACATATACAAACAATTAAAAATCCATGATGTGGAAGAACTGAATTGTGACGTGCGACCGCAATACAAATGATAATCAAAACCAAACAGCTGTTTTAGTTTTTGGCGGAGTATCTGAGCTGTAAAGTCTCCGCATTCTTCTGGAAAGCGGGGTGGGGAGCAGCAGCTCATTTGCATTTAAAGATGCATGCACGAAAACAGCATGTTTTCCCTTTCACTCAAAAATTTAAAAAAATTACATCATGGTATAATAAATTATCTGGTGTATTTTGAACTTCACAGACACATTCTGGAGACACCTAAGGCTTGTATTATATCTTGTAAAAAGAGCATAATATTTTCCCTTTAAAGCAATGTTAATAACCACAGACCTTATTGAGCATGTACTTTCATCCGCCAGGCCTGGTATATTAGTATTACATAGGGATGCAATTTTGTATGATGATGTAAACAGTGTGTGTGTGTGTGTGTGTGTACTTGTTTTGACTATACTTGTGAGGACCAAATGTCCTCACTTGTATTGTGAAATACTTTCTCAACTCTTAAAATAAGTTTTTCTTTAAATCTTGTGATGGTCACATGTTTCTGTGATAGGTTTAGGTGTAGAGGTTGGGTTTCGTGATAGAAAATATCATTGACCTGATATAAAATCAATGGAAGTCTATGCAATGTCCTCACTAAGATAGCACAACAAACCTGTGTGTGTGTGTGTGTGTGTGTGTGTGTGTGTGTGTGTGTGTTTGTGTTTGTGTGTGTTTTGAATCAGTTGATTGAAACAAACTGTCAGACAGAACTATTTCACTGACAATAATCTGACATTTCATCACCATTTGTTAAACTTTTTATTTTTTATTAATGCTAAGAGCACAATAAAGCCAGTGCTAAATAAGAAAATTAAATTACATATCACAAAAATACATATTTAAAAAAAAAAAAAAAAAAAAGGGAAAATATTATAATGATGACACAGTGAGATTTGTAAGGGCTTTGGAGTTGTCCAGGTAGGATTTAAGTTCCTTACAGAAAATAAAAATAGGCTTAGCACCATTTGTTCAACTCATAAATTATCCAACACAAATCTTCCACGTTGGCCAACAAATGAGGTCATGACTGAACAGCTCTGTTGTTTAACAGAAAAAGATGTGCTCACTTTCAGACTTTTCTTGGCAGATAAAGCTAAAGAAATAAAAATACATGGTATACATTATGTTCATTATTTACACATGTAAATGTATGGTTTTGTTGTATTATTATATTGTGTGTGGGTGTTTTAAAACGGCAATTCGGATTCACTGATCTATAATGGAGATGGATTCAATTTTGGATGTTATTGTATTTAAACTTCACTCTGACTACATTTACAGTTTGAATTTGCGCGTTGTTAATGATTGAATTACTTTTTTACATATTACATCCTCACTAATCAAAAAGACGTATTTCAAGCATGTTTTTTTGTTTTATTTAAGGTTTGACAAGGCAGAATATTGCAGCACAAAACCGTAAAATGTGTCAAACATAACACATACACACAAACAACCGTTATATACCTGATTTAAAACAAATTAAAAAGCAAGTAAAATAATTCAGACATATCATAGCATCATTGTTTTCTGTGAGGTACTATATTATTAATCAACAGACAAATAAAAGCAGAAATAGACTTCATACACAAAAGTTGTTTGTAAAGCAGTTTAAGAGCGCGTGGAAAAAAAGAAAGTTCATGTCTTTTTGTTTTACTCCTAGGTGTAACCCCTCCACCCGGGTCCTACTTGAGCTGCTCTGAGCGGGCCTCAAACCCGGGTCTTCCAGCATGGCCTCCGTTACACTCACCCCCCTAAACCTCACTCCCATCCGGGTCACGGCACCAATTTAACCCCTCCACCCGGGTCCTACTCGACCTGCTCTGAGTGGGAACCCAGGTCGAACCCAGGTCTTCCGGCATGGGAGTCTGTCACCAGAGCATCGGCTGATGTCAGAGGAGTGAGGTTTACTTGCACAGCAACTACTAGCTGGCCTCCGTTACACTCACCCCACTAGACCTCACTCCCATCCGGGTCACGGCACCAATTTAACCCCTCCACCCGGGTCCTACTCGACCTGGTCTGAGCAGGCCTTGAACTCAAGTCTTCCGGCATGGGAGTCGGACACTAGAGCATCTCTTGAGGTCAGAGAAGTGAGCTTTACTCGCACAGCAACTACTAGCTGGCCTCCGTTACACTCACCCCCCGAGACCTCACTCCCATCCGGGTCACGGCACCAATTTAACCCCTCCACCCGGGTCCTACTCGACCTGCTCTGAGTGGGAACCCAGGTCGAACCCAGGTCTTCCGGCATGGGAGTCTGTCACCAGAGCATCGGCTGATGTCAGAGGAGTGAGGTTTACTTGCACAGCAACTACTAGCTGGCCTCCGTTACACTCACCCCACTAAACCTCACTCCCATCCGGGTCACGGCACCAATTTAACCCCTCCACCCGGGTCCTACTCGACCTGCTCTGAGCGGGCCTTGAACTCAAGTCTTCCGGCATGGGAGTCGGACACTAGAGCATCTCTTGAGGTCAGAGAAGTGAGCTTTACTCGCACAGCAACTACTAGCTGGCCTCCGTTACACTCACCCCCCGAGACCTCACTCCCATCCGGGTCACGGCACCAATTTAACCCCTCCACCCGGGTCCTACTCGACCTGCTCTGAGCGGCCCTCACCCATGTCTTCCGGCATGGGAGTCGGACACTAGAGCATCTCTTGAGGTCAGGGAAGTGAGGATTATTCGCACAGCAACTACTAGCTGGCCTCCGTTACATAGGCGTGGCAAATTTCTTGCACTGCCGTAGTAGATAAGTAGGTGATGGAGCCACAGACAGGAAACAATGCAGTGATTATGAACTATCCTGAATTAATTTAGTAAAAGTACGTGTGGTGGCCTCATCACGTCTCTCACTCAGCGATGGGACAGTAGATGTTGGAATATTATCCGAAAACACCGTTTTTGAACCCTCTCTAACTCATCAGAGAGACCTGGGCAAGCGTACTCAAGAACTGGCCGTATAAAAGTCAAATATATTTGTGTTAAGACATCACAATGGAGACACGCTTTTTTAGCAACACATAGATAGTAGATTCTAGGACGTAATTTCATAATCATTTACTTAATGTGGGCGTCCCATGACAGATCAAAGGAAATTTAAGCAGTTTAAAGTTGGAAACTCTTATGTCCTGAAATAACATTGCTTTTCGTAAAATATAGGCTACAACTTAATGCCGATTAATTTTTGGACACTTTGATAAGTTACACAAACGCGCCACATTGGTGAAATGTTCCGTATACATTGATGAACAGACAAAATTTTGTTCTAAACCTACTGTGTTTGACTTGAAGCCGCGCAGCGCAAACCGATCAGTGTATGACATCAAAGTACAGCGAGAGCGATTAGACCGCAGACGGCTCCGTGTGCTTTCGATTCGCTCTCGCTGTACTTTAATGCCATACACCGATCGGTCTCCGCTACGCTGTTATGAGCAGCACAACACATGCCTGTGATGCTGATGCAGGAGCCGGCCAATAGTGAATCTGGAACCTGGAAGTGCTGCAGTGTGCTTACTACATCAACTGTAAAGGAGTTGACATGGAAGAGAAGAGATTGTTGAATAAAGTCGTTATTTTTTTTGTTTTTACACACAAAAAAAATTCTCATCACTTCATTAACAATCTCTTTAGTTCCTTTCTGGGTCTTGACAGAGGTAATTAAATTGCTGTCTACAGAGGAGTCAGAAAGCTCTCGGATTTCATCAAAAATATCTTAATTTGCGTTCCAAAGATGAACAAAGGTCTTAAGGGTTTGGAACGTCATGAGGGTGAGTAATTAATAACAGAATTTTTATTTTGGGGTGAAGTAACCCTTTAAATAATAAATGAGCTTTATAGTGAATTCCAAGTGATAAATAGCTTAATGCGTTCCATTTAAACCTTATGCTCCAGTAGTGGGCACTCGTCCAACATTAGTGTGTCCTACTGCTTCTCACACTATTCACAGAACTACAAACCACGCCTCCTGCATCATGTTACGCCCCTGCAATGAAACAGTCATTCTGGATATCATCAGAGCCCCTTCTACTCTAAGTGGTTTGTAGCACTACAGGATGCTGACAGACCCTCCAATGACGCCCTTGGGGGATTTCTGCTTAAGCCACGCCCATTCACGTAACCCAGCCTACTAGCGGTTTAAGCTCCTCCCACTTGGAGGTCTGCATGCTGCAGCCGTACCTACTTGGAAATCTTAGTAGCTGACTTGCTGTGTGCGTGTTGCCTCACTGCCTTATCAGGCAATGACTTTGTAGGCAGTACAAACCTCACAAAACTGGTTTCAGACAGACTTCTGTCATAATGGCAGCATAATGGTTTAATAATCTACAGCAAAACAGAGAGCTTTGGTGAGAACTAATTTCTACAATAGTAAATTCTTGCCAGAAATTACAAAGAAGTAGCCAGAAACATACATTTACACACAAATTGACCACCAATCACAACTTTCATACTCCATCTTTATTTTTTAGCTCAACTGTGGAACGCCACTCCAGTTTTAGACACGCACTCGGGACCTTCCCTAAGCACTTCCCCTCGAGGAATCCCACCATTTTGAAGTGTGTTTCACTTCGTGAAGTGGACGGGGGACATTCATATAGACAGACCCTTGCTCCCTCGATTTTGACAGAGTCTTCTTCATATTCAGACAGCTCCATATTCAACAATGCAACACCAATGCGACATCACCACATATTGCGTATAATAAAAATTAAATAATAAATCAACTCCATTGCGGATTCCAAGTGATCAAGGGCTTAGAATGTTCCGATTCAGGGCACTCATGCAACATAAGCAATGATGTACATCCGAGTCAACGAGACTGAGTGAAGTTAGGGAGGGAAGGGCATGGAAAACGAACTGGAACGCAGCCTATCACATAATAGAAAGCACTGGATTGTGTGGGATATCAAAGGTAATCAGTAAATGATATGTCTGTGCTGCCTTCAAAAATCGATCAGATGACGAGCTGTGTCCGAAACCGCTCACTCGTTCACTAATCCCTATATAGTGTACGCCATTTGAGTGCACTATTTTATACTTACGTTATAAAATAATGTTCATAACAATAAGAATCATAATGACTTTATTTTGTAATCACACATACCTCCATTTCATCAATTGTATAATTGGTTTGTCATGATTAATGTATTTATAATCATTAAATACTATAAAAGAAAACTGTAAACAAAAATAAACATACATTAACAAGTGTACATTATTTCATTTATTTATTAATTTTAATAAAGTTTTTTTTAGTTTGTTAGAAACTCTCACGCTCAGATGACGTGATCGTCTCTTAAAGTTTAATGAGTTAACAACAATGCCACAAATTATTAAAACACCTTGCTGTTAGTAACATTAAATTGAGTTAATCCTTACATAATATATTTTAATAATAAAATATTCATTTCATTTTTTAAATTCATCTATATACACTATAATGAATTGCTGTAAAAATTACAGCATTATTTTACAGCCGCTGGCTGTTTTTTAATAATAGAGCATATTGCTGTAAACTGCAATGCATTCTGGGAAAACGTGTTGGTTTGACTCAAATTTACAGAATATTGCTGTAAATTGACCCTTAGAAATTTAAAAAAAAAAAATACAGTTATTTACTGTAATCAGAGAATACAGTGAAATTCTGTAAATTAAATTACAGTAACACTACTGTAAAATTTACAGTAACTGGCTGGCAACCCTGCTGCCAGTATTATACGGTAAAATTTACAGTAATTTTTTAACAGTGTAATAATACGAATCGCTATATTTTAGTAGGTTTTATTCAAGTAATGATTAATAATAATATTAATTAAAAAAGGTAAAACAATAGAACTAACATGAAATAAATTTTAAAGCAGAAATAAGAAAAGTAATCTGTAAAGTAATCTCTGGATTACCCTCGCTCGCAATTCCGCTCTTTCGCACACTCTCTCTCAGTCCTGTTCACATCGGATTTTGGGAAATAGTGCCTGTATAGTGAATAGTGAATGTACACTCGAAATCAAAGAGAATTGTGAGTATAAAGTAGTGAACGAATGTAGGGAATGAAGTTGTTCGTTCAGAATTCGGACACCACTACAAAACGGCCGACACCCGATAGTGTACGCCCAACAAACACAGAACGTTGCCTCAACGTAGCCAACCTTTTAGCAACGTTGTAACAACATGGCTAAAAGGTTGTTGGTTCTACATTGTGTCGTTAAGGTTGTTACTGTGCTGTCACAATGTTGCCATTCAACCACGTTTCAGGACCATTGCTGCTGAAGGTTGTGCTTAGGCTGTTATTTGGACATGCGATACCTTCCTACTATGAAAAGCGTCCTCCAAAGCCAGAATTTTTATTTTATTTTATTAATTTAATTTTAATTAACCAGAGAAACATACAGTACAGAAATGTACATATGAATACACAAAACATGCCAGAGCGTACAAACTGTTGAACAAAAATCACTTGGACAATCAATCTCTAAACTAAACCTCTTCCAACTGTATATATACCATGTAAAATTTTAAATGTAAGAAGGCAGCATTTTTAAGCTTTCTGAGGCAGCCACTGTGTGACGTCATGACGCATCTGCGTCAGGGAGGCGGAGTCAGAGTCAGACAGGTTTCACAGGTGTGTGGCTCCGCAACAATAACACCAGAGAACTGAACGAAACTTTGACAAATCACTGCTTATTTCATTTATTTTGGTAAAAGGTAGGCTCCGGGTTAATTAATTGTTTTATTACTGAGTTACGTGTAGTTTTCCGTTGACTAGTACGGTTTATTTTGGTGATTTGATTCAGGAAATTGCTCACGGAGTGACTAGATAAACTTTTAAACGTTTGCTTTACTTTATAAAAGTAGTGTGATTAAACTGAAAAATATTTTTAGATCAGAAATTGAATAAATGTGTCAAACCACAACCACATCAGTTGATTGATAATGTAACTCCGATGTGTTGGTTTCATTATCCGGGGACTTTACAGCTACTCGCGTGAACGTGCATCAAATTTGAAAGTTTTGTAAAGCTTATGTAAATGATGTTGGGAGAAACGTTGGTTAGAACAACTTTACTGGAACATCCTTATGATATTATTTGTACTTGATGAATGTTAATGTTTGAATATTACTAATAAATGTTCAAAGAATGTTATATTGTTTTGAAAATGTTGTACTAACTTTATAATCTTTTTAAATAATGTTCTAATCATGACAAGAAAACGTTTTAGAAACATTACAAATCACTGTTCCCACAACAGTGTTTATAGAACAAATTTGTTCGCTGGGTTCTCGTTTCTTAGGCAATGGCAGACTCAAACCGGCATCATCACACAAGGGACCGAGACTACTCTGGTCGAGACAGGAGAGATGAAGCTGGACGCGAACACAGACAGGACAGGAGACACCGAGAGGACAGAAGGACACCTGATGGAGACGACAGATCACGAAGCCACCGAGAGAAACAGAGATACGCTGACACACAGAGCGACCCCCGTGTGTACGAGTCCACCCGGTATCATAGCCAGGGAGTGTAAGGAATGATTTTGATGTGCTTTTTCTCACTTACAAAAATCTGTGTCTTCTGAAACATGCAAAACTGCGGTCTGTGTCTCTCTGCTTGTTTTAATGTTTTTTACAGGCCCAGTTACACCGAGACGTCATCCTCATACTATGATGACGGTCAACCAGATCCTCATAAAGGGGCACTTTACAACTTGAGATACATTACGACAAGCAGGGGTAAACTAATTTTGAGATTATGTTGGCTTCAACTAGAAGCTACTTTGAAACTGTGTCTTGCTAACCTACCTAATAATTAATATAAGACAACTTCAGATCTAAGTGCCATCTGACATTTTCTTCTGAAATGAGTATTTTTTATCAAGCTCATAAGTTCAGTAATTTCACTTTAAAGGTAATTAAATAGGTCCTTTTCTTTGCCATTTAAGTGAAATATGAAAATAAACTGAACATAAACATACAAGCTTAATAAAAATGTCCATTTTAGAAGAAAAGTTCAGATGGCACTCAGAGGCTTTTGCAACTGAAGTCTTATTTTTATATATGAAATGACTGTTAGTAGTTTCACTACTTTCAGTAGTTTTGCACTGAAATAAAGATGTACGTTTATATTTATATATATATATGTATATATATATATAATATGTATATATATGTATATGTAATATATATATATATGTATATGTAATATATGTATATATATATATATGTATATATATATGTATATATATGTATATATGTATATGTATATATATATATGTATATATATATGTGTATATATACATGTGTATATATATATATGTATATATATATGTATATATATATATGTATATGTATATATATGTATATATATATATGTATATGTATATATATGTATATATATATATATGTATATGTATATGTATATATATATGTATATATATATATACATGTGTATATATATATATATGTGTATATATATATATGTATATGTATGTATATGTATATATATATATGTATATGTATATATATATATATATATATATATATATATACATGTGTATATATATATATGTGTATATATATATATATATACGTATGTATATGTATGTATATGTATATATATGTGTATATATATATATATATATATATATATATATACTAACATTGGGGTCAATATTTTAATGTTTTTGAAAGAATTATGCTCAACAAGGCAGCATTAAATAGATCGAAAATACAGTAAAATAGTAATATGGTGAAATATTATTACAATTGAAAAGTTTTCTATTTGAATATATTGTAAACTATAATTTATTCCTTAATTTTCAGTATCATTACGCCACATGATCATTCAGAAATCATTCTGAATCATGCTGATTTGCTGCTCATCAATGCTGAAAACAGTTGCGCTGCTTAATACTTTTGTGAAATCATGATAATCTCTTCAGGATTCTTTGATGAACTTAAAAAGAAGAGCATTTAGTTGAAATAAGTCTTTTGTAACATTATAAACAGTGTTGGGGAAAGTTACTTTTAAAAGTAATCCATTATAATATGGCGTTACTCCCTAAAAAAAAAGTAACTAATTACATTACTTAGTTTTCTAAATTTGTAACATAGTTTCCGTTTATAAACGGAAACTATGTTACAAATTTAGTTACATTTAATATAAATATATTATTTAAATAACACGCAAACTACCTATCTCTTAAGCAAACTAACCCTGGAACATGAGCTGCAGGTTATGTTCAGAGAATAAGTTGCTACTTGCATACCCTGAAGTTACCTCCATTTTTGCAACCAAAAGTTGAGGTTATTGGCTTATTTACTCTTAAGCATACCTGGGTATGTCACATAACCTGATTTCTGGAATACCCTGGGCTGGGCTCGCTTGTTTGTTTTTAAATAACAAAAACACAGAAGTTCTATTTTTGGCAAATGCCAAGGCCCTTTCACACCAAAAGTGAATTGAGTCAGGAGAAGAAAGTTGATCAGTCTTATTTTAGCAATAAAAGAATAAAAAATGAAACAATTGTACTTATCAGTACGGTTGAATTGGGTCATCGAAAGGTTGTTAATCTTTAATTGGGTCACTAATACGGTGAGATTACATAACTTATTTAACATTTAAATTATTGCCGTTTTGCTTAATAGTCTGCATTTCACTGTTCTTTTATTCCTTTTGAGGAATACTGAATCTCTTGTGCAAGTGAGAAGAGTAAATGTAAATTAACTCTTTACACAGCACATACAACTCCTCTGCACTTCCTCCGTCAATAAAAGGGAAAATAAAGTAACTTGCGTTACTTATGAAAAAGTGACTTGGATATTTTATTGTAAATTTAAAAGTAATGCATTGCTTTGTTACTTGAAAAGTAATCCGATTACATTACCCCCAACACTGATTATAAATGTCTTTAAAGTTACGTTTGATGAATTTAATGCATCCTTGTTGAATAAAACTATTAATTTCTTTAAAAAAAAAAACCATACTGACCCCAATCATTATTCATGAACATGTAACAAATACATAAATGTGCATATGTTCTTGTCCTGTAGGCATCTGTCAGGCCATGGAATTCTTCTTAAGCTTGTTGATTGTCATCTGTGCTGGAGTGAACCATAGTAACTCGGGTCGGTATCGGGATATTGCCAGCTTAGGCGGTCTGTACCAGTACTATTATGGAGGAGCCAACGCATTCACTGGAGCAGAGGCACAGAAGGTCCAGCAGCTTGACGACCAGTTCTACCGGCTCAAACTGCCCCCTTACGTCTACAGCATGGCATGCGGCGGGTCATTGATGCTTTATGTTTGTGCCTTGCTGGCTCTCGGAGTATTTCGCATGCCCTACCGCTTCCCCCCTCTGCTGCTGGCTGAGGCCTTGCTGGATGCGCTCATAGGTCTTGGTTTTATTCCCGCTCTCGCTTTCTACTTCATAAAGCTGCAGGAGATCTACAACAACTCCATCTGTAAAGAGAGGGAAGCAATGTACAGCAGCAAAGGTCACAGAGGATTTGAGTGCAATCTCAATGGGGCAGACATAGCAGGAGGGTTGTTTGGTGTTCTGGGGATTATTATTTTCCCCATAAGTGCAGCGTTGGCCATCAAAGCCTTCAGAAGAGTGCGGAAGATGAAGCAGAGGCCGACAGAAGACAACAACCTCTGAGTGTTATGCCATTTCATGTATGTGGGAATCACAGGAGGTCTCACGCCAAAGTAAATGCTTTGGTTAGTGTTTTTACGATGTCAGAAGTATATATATGTATATTTTTAATTTTTTCTTTTTTTTTTCATGCTTTCAAGATTATTATAAAGGACTTTTGTATAGAAGCTTGTTTCCGCCGTGAAATAAAAATAAAACAAAAGGTAATTGCAACTTTTTCTGTTACAATTCTGACTTTTTTTTTCCTTCTCAGAATTGCGAGTTGTAATGCGCGATTTGTTTTGTCAGAATTCCGAGTTTATATCTTGCAGTTCTGAAGAAAAAAGCCAAAATTGCGACTTGTCAAAACTGTGACAGTCACAATTACCTTTTTTAATTTTTAATTTAGTGGCGGAAACGAGTTTCCATACTTTTGCACATTTTTGTACTTTTATAAAAATAGTTTTGGTCGCAATTTACCTAAAGCCTTTATATTTAATGCATTTATTAGGCACTTATTGTCAAATTAATAATTGTAACCACAGTTCTAATACATATATTCATTGAACACACCTTTAGAAAGTATAATGCATTAAACACATGATCAATTTTAGATGCAACAAGGAATCTGCTTATGCATTTTACCTATAAATGCATTGTACAAAGGCTTAAATTAAAGCGTTAGTATACTTTATCAATTACAAACACTATACAATAACAAAATGAAGTTACATTATATATTGCATATTCAAGAGTTAATTATGTCTATATTTCCTTTGGTGCAAACGGCTCCCATTCACATTAAGCTGAATCATTAGTTTTTCGTCTCTTTATATGTGAATCTGTTATACGGACTATATTTAAAGTATTTTGAAACAAATGTGCTAATACATCTGATAAAGAACTGTTGTGACATCAAAGACATGTTTCACAGTAAAAATCTTTATTGCTACTTGGCTGAAAAGTTAATTAAAAATACAGCTTTCTGCTCAAAACTAAGCATAGCAGCATCTGAAATGAAACGATGAACCAGAACCCGCTCTAAAAATCCCAAGAAGTACAGTCCTAGCTGACAGACAGCAGAAGTGCTCGCATTTAGTCCTTTTACTGAACCAGTAAAACGACTCAAATCATCTCCTAAACTAAAAACAATTAAATAATTTAACACAATGAAAATATTCAGCAGTGTACTGCATGCTAAAATAGAAACTTAAAAATATAATATACATTATGCTTCAGATATTAAAACAATTTCTTATAAACAAAAGTTAATATTTTATACAAATAATCACATGATAATATATTCTTTGTATTATATATTTATATTCATTTATATAGGGCATGCTTCTCACATTAAATACATGAATAATTAGTATCTTCAACGATAGTACCTTGATTGGTGACGGTTTACCATAGAACCCTTAAATCCTAGATTTTGCACTGGAGGACCTATAAATTTGCATGAAACAATGAAGTACAAAAATAAACCTCAGCTTCTTGGCATTGAGAGGAAATATTAAAGCATCTCTTTAAAACAAAATGTACATAAATGATGACAAGATCAAGCTTTGGTCACATGTCAAACAACAGGAACTTCATCTCAACCCTCATCTGTCCACAACGAACCATGATTATGTGCAAAAATGTCAATGAACGCGCCAGATAAAGATGCGTTTTTGCATTCGAATGAAAATATCCTCTCTGTCAGGGTAAAACCACAATCACACGTTTCATGCACCAACAGCAACTCTCATACTGCGCAAATGTACAAATGGACTTGAGGCAAATGCTTTCTTTGTTAAAGATACAGGAGATGAAGCATGTTTCGGATAACCTCACTGGAGGTCGAGTCAAAACTTGGAAAAGCGGAAACATACTGTATTGTTAAATTAGGTGAAGAAATGTCTGCCAAATGGAAGCGCAAACACGATCACCGTTTTCAATCAAGTTTCTTGAACACTCCCCCATCTGTCATTGGTCAGAAAAACAGATAACCCCGCCCCCAAACTCACACCATTGGTTGAGACTGGTTTCCCAGTCAAGCACAAAGATTAAAATCCATAATGTTTACACTTTTTGTGGGAATCAACCTATAAATGGCTCGCTCATAATTGAGCAGGGATGAGAGGGATTATTAAAAACAGGTTTAATTTCCAAAATTGCTTGTTGTGTTGTAAAGCGTTCCTTTTATTCTGCATAAGAGTTCCCACAAGCATTATAAAATGAGATAAACTTATAGAGATTCAATAATGTGCTGAATCGGAGAAAAAAAGAAGCTTTCTCTAACTTTTATGTTCAGTTTGAATACAAACATGATCGAGATCATTTTCTAGTGCTATGTCCAACTAAGACACCACTAACACACTGGCGTACAAATCATCCTAATCACAAAACTTCATGCTCCATGATGGAATATTAGAACCCCCAAATGTCCTATAGAGTTGAAATATAATAATAAAAAAAATCCAAATATTTACTGAGAGCAGGGAGGTTCTGTGCTTTGTGTTCTTCCTGTAAAGGAACAGTTCGCCCTACAATGGAAATCATGCCTTCATTTACTCTGCCTCATGCCGTTACAAAATTGTATGACGCTATTTCTTCTGTTGAACATAGAAGATATTTTGAGAAAAGTGTTTGTTGCCCATACAATGGAAGTCAATGGTAACCCAAACTGTTTGGTTACCAACATTGCTCAAAAAATATTGAATCAACCACTCACTTCTAATACACCAGAGACCCGGGTTCAATCCCCACCAAGGGCAACTTCTCACATGGTAGTCGTTTTGGATAAAAGCGTCTGCAAAATGAATGAATGTAAATGCAATGTTTGGATTTGGAACGACATGAGGATACGATGACAACATTTTTGGATGTACTGTCCCTTTAAGAATCACCTCTGCCCTTCCATTTAACGGATGAATATAAACTTTATGGCTAACTGAATATAACGCATTTGAAAACTGCATTTGGCTAACATCTTGAAAAATGTTTTCTCACAGAGATCACCTCAGCATGTTTTGGCCAGGAGAACACAGAGCACACAGGTATCTAACACGACAACAATTTACTAAAAATGTTTTATTCCTTTGCTTTTCTCGCGTACAGACGACAAAGTTGTCGACGCTATCCTCGTTCTCAAGGATCAGCGAAAACAATGCCGTATTTAGTAGATGTCGCTTTGTAAAGAAACACGTAATACGCATGCGCGTGATGTAAAAATATTGTCGTGTAAACAAACGGCCAAAACGCATAAAAAAACTTTCGTTTTTAGTTGAACTGTGGCAAAACAACTAGCTTAGTTGCCTTGGCTGGAGAAACAATAGACACTATTCCACAACAGAGCACTCCATTTGACACCCACAGACTGATTTTCCCAGTCCTATTCATAATCATTTCAGATTAATAATCTAATTAGATATGTATGATAGTTGCATATATCATTTATAAGCATGATGCAGGGCTATAGAATGTCTAAGGTGCTCTCAAAAGCAGTATGATTTGCTGTATCCATCACATTTGTTTGAAAAATTACTTTCCATTTCAGTTCTACAGCTAATAACAGAGTTAGACTACATCTTGCTAACAAAGCAAGCCGTCAAACGCTTGAACTCTGCCTCTTAGCACAGTATGAATCAGCATGTTGTGCCTCAATAACCACATCTCTCATCTCAACCAAACACAAGAAATTAATTACATATATATATATTTTTTAGGGGCTATAACAGAAAAAAATACCTACTTTCTAAAAAAAAAAAAAAAAAAAAAAGGCCATAAATCATAGCCTAATATTGATTTATATGGATTTCAACAAATAGTTAAAACGCATTTCTTAAATATGTCTGTTTATATAGATTCTCTGAGCTACGTACAAAGTGCTTATACAGTGTAAAACCCCTTTATTTTATATGATTGTACAACAATACTTGATGCACTGAAGCATACAGCTCTAAATGATTTAGGGAGTCTAGGGATCAATTTCCAGCAAAATGTACTTCACATTTTTGTGTGCAAAAAAATGGGAATTGGAATATAAACACTAAAGAAAAAGGGTGAGGAAAACCTGCCTCAAGACCATGACAGGAAAAAAAACAAAACAAAACCCTATGAATCATGCAGGGCTGCTGCATCCATGCCAGTGGCTTCAGCTCTCAGTAGCACCCGAGGGACGGCTGAAATACTCAAAATAACTAGCCTACCTTCAAACTACATATCTTTTGGCACAAGAGCTACAGTTTTAGGTCTGTAGGCAATTATAATTAACACCACAAATGACTCTCTAATGCTTGCAGAAAAGTTAATGGTAATAAAAGTTCAATTCAAAATCATCCTGGATGTAAAATACTGGGATCCAGATTAGTTACATGGCGGCCTTTTTCTCACACATATAGCAAACACAAATCGGTATGCATGTTTGGCACAAAGAGCATTTACCATGAAGACTATTAATTAAAAAAAGACTCAATATGTCTGCCGTAATGGATAGAATTCACAAAATTAGCCTTTTGAATCTTGAGATGGAATGGCTTAAACATAATATCTGAGCATACAAATATTTTCAACTTTTCATGGATGATCTACAAATTCAAGAACTGAATTTAATATGCCAATGCTGACATTTTTTTTTTTAAATAAGATGTGATTTCTACATGTGAAGTACATCAAAGTTTCAGTTTCATGTAAAGACAGTTTGTAATGAATTATGAGAGTGCACCTAATAAATTATAAATAATTTAATACAACTGATGCTCTAAAATTGGCAAAAAAAAAAGTGGGCTTCAGATAACATCGCTAAATTTAATATCTAACAATTAACAGTGGGCTTTGCTCTTTTCCTTCATTTTAATTGCTTAATTCTTCATTAATTTATTTTTTTTAAATTGAAATGTAATGAATTAAGAAAAAAAAACTTGCTGGGAAAACCCTGAAAAAAACATTGTTGTTTCCAATAAACACCACTAGATGTCTCCTCAAACCATGAGCACAGTGCTTTACTGCACACAATTACTTGATACTGTGATTGTGGCAATTACAACCTCAAATCACCCAATTTGCAATAATACTTCTTTTTCCTCTGGTCCCCCTATTAAAATAAAAGAAAACTGTTTCCTTATATGTACCATGCATGGCTAAAATAAAGCGCGCACACACACACACACACACTGCACAATACATGATATCATATGCCCTGTACCTCTCATACAAAAAAAAAACGTGTCAGCTGTTCACTTTTTTTTCCTTGACAATGAGAAAATATCCCAAACTCACTCAGATCAACGGCAAAACCACACTACTACAACGACCCAATGACATATTCATGGCTCGAGGATTTGTAGTATGAGCTCTGTCATGTAGTCATGGCACACTCGAAACTTCAAGTACTCTAAACAACCCGAGACAGCTCAAGTTATGATTTCAGACAGGGTTGTGAGGTCTTTCTGCTCCCCAAATGACCTTAGCCATAAAGGTATGACAATGCTTCCACTGAGTATTGGATGTACTAAGAAATAGAGGTTCTCACTCGGACCTCCATGACTAGGCTGAGTCCCTCTCCAGGTAGATCTGTAAGGGCTTGAATGTTACGTTGGGTTCATTGTACTCTTCTGTTGTGCGGAGTGTTTCAGAGACCCCCATGGCTTTGTCTGGGAGATCCCGTATGCATACAAGTAAGGAGATCGGGCGAGATGGCGAAAGCTCTGGTCTTTCAACAATACATATTTCCACAACTACCACTCTTTTCCATGAAATGGAGCAGGATGTTTCCAGCAAGTCAGATGGGGAAGAGATCCTTTTGACCCTCTGAAATATTCCTCACAGTCTTCAAAGGTGCAGATTACTGACAATTTGCCACTATAGGAAGGTAGGAGAACAAAACTGCACATACACTAACAGTAAAGGCTCTCAGAACTTCAACCATCTTCAAGAGGCACTTTTCTCATCTTTTGGTCTCAGTTTAGCTGATAGTATCTTTCCACCAGAAGGCAAATGTGATCATTGAAGCCTACTCAAGCCTGTGACCTTTGATATAAAGGGCGAATGTCGAAATGAACTCACGCATGGTGATGAATGAGGTACTCCAGCTCCATGCTGTGGTTTTTGGTCAGGAATAGCCCATGTATTTCCTCAAAGACCTCAATCTTCATGATTTCATCGGTCCTGACATTTGCACCCATTTCCACCCTTCCGGTCTACAACTCTGAGGTGGCTATGCCACCACAGATCAGCCCAAGAATGCACATGCAGGGACCCACACGTGATGACGGCGCTAAATAAGAACTGGAATATCTCGAAGGCAGGAAGTGCGTGCTAGCCTCTTTGATGTGGCACTATGATGCGGAGATGCTCCAATGGTGCGGTCCGCTTGCACCCACTAGAGAGCGGTGTCATAGACATCCTGTTGCAGGACGGTGGTGGAGTGGAGACCGGGGACCGTGGGGTGAGAATGGTCCCAGTTGGGGTCTCTTGCCGAGGGTGGTGTTGACGGAGGCGGTGGCCCGGGAACCACAGGGCTCTGGCCCCTCAGCTGCTCCCGCACATCCTGCTCCAGACTAGGCGGTATAATTAATTGGTCTTCAGGGTCTTGCTGGGCTGGTGCGGCGAAATATCCGGATTTCTTTTTGGGGGCCTCGAGTGCTACTTCAATGATGTTGTGGCTATCCTCCAGAGCCACTACCGAGCCATTAGAGAGCTTCTTCCCGAAAAGGCTGGAGGTGGAAGGAGACTTCTTCAGATCAGAGATCTCCCGCCCACATACAGCCAGTAGGCAGCCGTTGGTGGCAGAAACCACGACACTGTTTTGTCGACGCATTTTGCTGTTGTAGTCCGAGCCCCTCAAATCATGGCGGCCGTCCAGGTCCTTGGGACTTTCGGGTGGTCCAGAGCGTAGCTGAAAAGCACAGCAGTGAATGTCCACCTCCACCTCTAGCTTACTCCCGTTTGAGATGACACCTTCTAAAGGAGCCTCATCGTCACTGTCGAGCCCGTTGTCTGACTGGTTGCTGGAAAAGGTGGCACTGGAAGGTTGTCGCTGGAACAGAGCCGGGTGCGCCCCTGGCCCCAGGCTCACCAGCGGTCCCATGTTACACAAGGTAGCAGCAGGATGCAGACTACAGCGACGCTCTGGACGAGCTGCTGGTCCCGACGAGGGGTGCTCGTCCGAGGCCGTGGACCCGGCCTCGCTGCCCACTTCGGAGGCTGACATCTCGCTGTTGAACTCCGAGGCGATGCCGCTGCTTGATGATGGTGTAGCTGGGTCACCAGGGGAGACGGAGATCGGTAAAGGTGTCGGGGCAGGTGGTCCTCTGGCTTCTGCCGTCAAGAGAGGAGGCTCGCACGTACAGCTGTCTTCTCCGATATGCAACGCCACCACTACTGCTCCGACATTATCCCTGCACCCATAGCTCTGTGCCAGCGTGCAGAGCTTTTTGGCAGCGGCGCGGGGGTCTCTGACAGCTAGCACAGTGCTCACTGCCTCCTGGTAGGAAACCTTCTGGAAGAGTGCTTTGTTTCCTAGGATCAGGAACTCATCTTGGGAACACAGAGGCTCTGTGTGCACCCAGGGTTTGGGAATCACCCAAGGAAATAGGTAGGAACAGCCAAGTAACCGTGAGCAGCATGTCACCCCACTCACCTTGTTATCCTACAGCACAAAAGAGCCAAATGATTAAAAACACAAGCTTTTACTTCTCACATATTGACATCATGAAGCCTCAGCCAGTTAACTTACTATGAATTGAGAAAGAGTCAATACCTCAGTGATAATAGCTTTAGCCAGTTTGACACGCTCCATCTCCTCAGCGCTCTGTTCTAGGCTGAAAACTTTCGAGAGGGTATGAGGTTGCCCATCACGACACAGGACAGCCTGGCAGGTGCCTACGTTGGCCACGGTGAGGCTAAAGTAGCTTCCAGGCTCGGAGGACTCATGATGAATGTAACAGAGTAGAGCAGAGGCTCCTAACTTCTGGCCTGCCATGCCAAGTTTCCTACAAAAATGCACAACAGAAATAAGAGAAATGCATTATTCATTTAGCTAAAAATCTAAGGCTTTTTTGTGAATTATGGTGCATCAACACACATGAATAGTAAGTAGTATTGTACAATTACTATATATAATGTATCATATTACATGTTATATATTATAAAATGATTCAGATTACAGGAATTTCATGAACTGAATAAAAATATAAAGGAAAAACACACCTAATGTGCATTCTTTGTCATTTTGTAGAAGTAGAGTTTTAAAAACGCTGCTGTATTTTTTGTAGAAAAGGTACATTTACTTTTTGACCAAATGACCAAAGTCATTTGAACACACCTGGCCTTGTAATTACAATCTTCCCAGGAAGACTTGCATGCATCAAAGCTGTTTCAGTCTTGAAATCTTGTATCAATCACATTTTCATATGTATTATACATTTGAATGTACATTAACTACTTTCTGCTAAGCTTTACAAAAATAAGGGATAATGTACAGTAAGATGGCCATTAATGCAAAGTGGACCCTGACGCAAAGTGGTGGGGTCTAGTGTGATTCTACATTATCCGACTCATGGACAAGAAACTAAAATTACTTATGCAAGAAGAAAGAGATTACAGTGTAACCCTAAAAACTAGAAAGCAGCACAGTGCAGAAAAAACAGTTCCCTGGAACAGTGGTCAATTATAAAAGCTAGTTTAGTGGTCATTATTCAAAACTATTTCTTGATTCTGACCAATCAGAATGAAGTACTCAAGAGAGCCATGTAATAATGTTCAATGCTTATAAATTCATACTAAGTGACAAGCTATCGAGTGTTACAAATTATTTTACAAGCAAGCATACAAAATGTATGAATAAAGAAAAGAGTGCTTAATCAAAATGTCTGTGCAAAACACACCTATGAGAGGCAAGGAAAGTGTTGCACATGTATACACTATCCACACTGGAGTGCTGTATCTCTTCTGCCAATACATCTCCCATGGTGCACTGCAGTAATCTGGAAACTTCCTCATTACGGTCACCGTCAAAGATCCCATAAGCAGCCTCTGGACTGTCCCCGAAGCGATCCACAGCCAGCACAGACACACACAACCTGAACCCAGGTAAAACAAGATTTCAATGAAACAAATGGTCTTCATGAAAACAACACCCAACCAAAATGTTACAATGTGCTCAATATCACATTACAATTACATTTCACTGAATGGTAATGGATACACCTATATAGGTACATACACAAACTCACTCTCCCTGACAAACGCACAAAAAAGTGGACCCCCTAGGTGGACATAGAGTACAGAGGATACGATATTTGAGACTAACTGCTTTGAAACTGGAGGTAATGCCCTTCGCAGGGGAGCCATGCACACGGAGGTCACATTAAACATGTAGAAACAAGACCTTTAAGCCTATGGGAAGCATTGTCCCTGGTAACTGCAGAAACCAATGCTATGATTAATTTGAAAATGCCAGCTGTTTTTATGCCATCCAAGTATTTCTTTGTCCGTGAATTAGTTGTCTCAGAGCCAGATTTTTTGTTCGGCAGAATATCTGGGGCCGGATTCGAGAAAATGTTCTTAAAGGGATAGTTCATTCTGTCAACATTTACTCAGCCTCAGGTTGTTCCAAACCTGAATGAATTTAATTCTTCTGCTGAATATAAAAGGCGATATTTTAAAGAATATGGGTAACTAAACAGTTAATGACTTCCATGGTATTTTTCTATGGGGCCCATCAATTGCTTGGTTACCCATATTCTTCAAAATATCTTCTTTTGTGTTCAGCAGATGAGAGAAATTCATACAGGTTTAGAACAATTTGAGGGTGATTCAATGACAGAATTTTCATTTTTGGGTAATCTATCCCTTTAAGAAAGAAATTAAGAAATTTCTTAAAATGAATTTCAAGAAATTCGTAAAAATGTTCCAAGTGCCATTTTTGAAAATGTTTTTGGTGTTTGTATGATTGTTGCAAGAACTGCTGTCTGCAAATTACCGTAATAATTATAAGCGTGCAGACTATTTTCAGTGAGACTGGCTTCACGGAAGTTCAGCACTCTACGTCCCTACTGAACTCATTTTTGTAGAGATGTTACTGAATTTCAAATTCAGCAAAAAGTCATTTCATTCATAATTCTGATTACCCATGCATATCCCTAGTAATATGTGTTATATATGTAACCAGTCTTATGTTATAAAGCTAAACATTTTAAATAACCCAATAATTCATTAAACATCTTACCTTTGGGGCTGGTTATGCCAATTTTACAATGATTTTCAAGATTTTGAATTCTAAAGTTCTTAAGAACATCCTTAAGAAGTATTTGTGGGGAGACGAAATACACTAACTTCTTAAGTAAAAGAGGAAGAATTTTTTCAAGAAACGCTATTTTGGACAGGAAGGGTCTGAATAGCACAAAGCAACCAACCTATTTTTTTTTTTTTGACGTGACATATAGGATTGGGTTAATAATAATTTTTTTATTAGACCACAGTGTCGCCTTCAGACCCTGAAGTTTCACTGCAGCCAAACACACTCATTCTTTCCAAATCTTTGACTCAAGTCTCCAGATGTTGCTCACTTGTTCCTTTGACCACACATCTCAGCGTAACCATGATCCCACAGGGTGGACGTGCCCTGTGTGTCTCCTGCTGTCACGGCTGGCTTCTGGTCCAGCTTCAATGTACTTATGTGACTGGAAGAGAGAAGGACACAGAGACATAAAGACAAAAGAGCAATTAACCACCTGGGTCTGAGTTCATCAGCTGCATAATGAGTGTAGACAGGTCTGTGTTATGCATCCCACTTGGTGAACTGCTGTTTGTAGCACCTCACCTGAAGAGGTTGAGCGTTTTATGCTCTAACATGAGGCTACTGTTGCCGGTCAGGTCCAGCTCTTGCAGTGTGGAAGGCAGAGAGTCCGGCAACAAGATTTCTGTCTGCTCATTGCAGCTCACATCTACCAGCTACACAAAGAGCAGACAAGACACAGTATTCTTCATGTGAAACGCTGAATATAAAATAATGTGTGTAACAAACGGCAGACCACATCAAACAACATTTTGTTGGATTAGGGGGAAAAAATTGTTTGATTGACAGGCGATCTGACCAATCATAACGCCAGTCAGGGAAGATATTAGATTAATGTTGGTGAACTTAAACAGGAAAAATTCTAAATTGCTTGAAACAACATTCCTTCTGATGTTCATTCACGTTTATTTGATGCTATAAATGAACTAGTATGAAGAGATGATCGCTTCACGAGGAGCTACAGCGATCTGTCACGACACATTAAAGACACACTAGACGCTATTTATTGTTTAAACCTCTTTAAAAAATTACAATGTTTTAAATATGAAATTGTTTCATATCAAAAGTAACCTGCTCTGTGTTGTCTGTCGACGTGTTGTCAGTAATTGCTCCAGGATGTATTTTTCACCTCGTGAGAACATGATGGGTGGCATGAGAGCGGTGGACTTGACGAACATAGCAACAGTAACTAAAGGGGGCGGGTCTTTGCGAAGGGTCAATTCTGCCAGACTTAACTAAATGATTTATATAGTGGCATTTTCACAATTATATATTATAAATATAGTTTTTTTTCATATAAAAGTATAAATCATAATAAATATTAAGATAATACATATAAATATTGCATCCAAAATAGAAACGTTTAATCTAAACATGAATGAACATGTGAAGCATCACTAATTTTCATGTTTTCACCGTTTATATTTAGATTTAGCATTTAAATTTATTATCAAGTGGCTGCTGAAAATTCAGCTTTGCCATAGTAGAAATAAATTACATTTTAAAATATATTGCAATAGAAAACAGTTCTTTCAAACTGTAATAATATTTCACAATATTACTGTTTTTTTTTTGTTTTTTTTAATTAAATAAATGCAGCTTTGGTGAGCATAAGAGACTTCTTTCAAAAACATTGACATCGAGGGCCGCAAAGAAAATAAGCCAATGGCTTTATTGCGTTTTTATCCTCGACAGTTTTTTGAAGTGTATGGGATACTTGTTATTTTGTACAATTTATAAACTTGTCAAAAAAAAAAAAAAAACAGGTAGTGTATGTACATTTTAAAACATGGATTTGAATTGTTTCCAATCTAGATCTGTTTTTTTTTTTTTTCAAAACCATAAATCATCTTTATTAACACTAATGAAATCTATAAAATTTTTTGCAACCTAAATTACTCTAATAGTCAATCCATACATTTAAAATAGTATTACAAATGCATCTTTTTTCTACTTTCTCTTACTGCCACCTGATGACTCTGTGGTTGACCCGTAAGATCCTTACAATATTTATGGCTAGGTTTTCATGCCCTGGTCATCATATATCACCCAAACTCACACCAACCTTGATCTCGGGGAGGTTGAGGACCTCTGGGAACACGCTGATATGGTTGGAGTGGGCGATGAGGGTGTGCAGTCTCTTGCAGCTGGACACAGTGGAGGGGATCGTTTTCAGCCTGTTCCCACTCAGATTCAACTCCTCCAGTACCTCCAGTTTACTCAGTTTGCTGAAAACATAAGGGTGATTTATACACATATAGTCACTGACCTTTCTTGAATGATGTAGAAGTATACTAGTTCAAGTGTCAGTGAAGTATAGGTACCTAGCAGGGAAGGACAGCAGTTGGTTATAAGCCATATGCAAGACCCGCAGGTTCTGATGCCCCACCAGTAGAGCGGCGCAGTTCTCATTCAGGTTGTTTCCTGTGAGATAGAGCTCCTGCAGGGTGCTGAGGCTCTCCTCTGATTGGCTGCTCGGCGGGATCGTCTCCAGTGCATTGGCAGATACGTTCAGATACTTTAAACTAGTAGACGTGAAGAAAAAGGAATTTGGTGAATATAGCTTGTCTTTTCTTTTCATTTAAACAGCAATCGTCATAAAACAAAAACCATCTTGGAAACAACCAAAGCCTCAGAGCTGCAGTAAATCTTTCAGCAATAGAGATGCTTGATGGATGACAAGTAAATTAACATACAGGAAATGGAAGAGCTGCAGGCTGTTCTGGCTCATATTACTGTGTCTCACTGAGCCGTATCCTCCTTTACACATCCATGAGAGTCTTTGTAGGAGCATGTCAGTTCCTCTATGCACAGGACATGCACTTATACTGTGTTGGGCTTGTTACTCAAAAGATTTATTACTCATTACTCCTTGAAAAAAAAAGTAATAACATTACATTACGTTTCATTTCCTGGCAACAGTAATTCGCTGTACTACTAGTTATATTGCGCTTCCGTTACACCCCACAGATGGGGTTATAGCGTATTTTATCCTCAAAATTCTGCCTTCGTATGCATGTTTTTCCTAACAAAACTCATTTGAATTACTTTTATGATGGACGGATGCGCTTTTTGAAGCTTCAAAAACTCGGACACCATTCAATGGCATTACAAAGCTGGGAAGAGCCATATTATTGTGTTCGGCTGAAAGAAGAAAGTCATATTCGCCTAAGATGGCTTGAAAGTGAGTAAATCATGGGATTATTTGAATTTGTGTGTGTACTAGTCGTCATTTAGCATTTAAATTTATTATCATGTGGCTGCTGAAAATTCAGCTTTGCCATAGTAGAAATAAATTACATTTTAAAATATATTACAATAGAAAATAGTTCTTTCAAATTATAATAATATTTCACAATATTACAGATTTTTTTTTTATAATTAAATAAATGCAGCTTTGGTGAGCATAAGAGATAAGAGGGTTATAGCGTATTTTCTCCTCAAAATTCTGCCTTCTCATGTATGGGTATGTTTAAATTATTTATTTAATATTGCAAATGTGAACAAAACGTATCTGTTAATGCATATTTAAAACTTTAGAAACTTTAAATCCCTGGCTTCCGCTAAGTGTGCTTGTGATCATGAGAGAGTCGAGTTCTGGCGGAAGGGTGACCTTTGACCCAACACGTGACGTAGGACGTAGGCTTAGGTGAGAAGAGACGCCTCTCACGAAAACCCTCTCATGAAGGCGCGTGCGGCCGTTGCCGGAAGCCAGTGATTATAGTTTTAAATATGCATGTTTTTCCTAACAAAACCCACTGGACTCATATGAATTACTTTTATGATGGACGGATGCACTTTTTGAAGCTTCAAGAACTCAGACACCATTCAATGGCATTACAAAGCTGGGAAGAGCCATATTATTGTGTTCGACTGAAAGAAGAAAGTCATATTCGCCTAAGATGGCTTGAAAGTGAGTAAATCATCGGATTATTTGAATTTGTGTGTGTACTATTCAATTTTTTCCATGAGTCTGATGAATATTGCTCTGATTAAACTCTAAATGTATTTGGATACTTTTTGTTTTATACATACATACATATATACATATATATATATATATATATATATATATATATATATATATATATATATATATATATATATATATAAATAAATAAATAAATATATATATATAAAATATATATATATAAAATCACTATATATAAATATATATATATATATATATAAAAATATAAATAAATAAATATATACATATATATATATATATATATATAAATATAAATAAATAAATATATATATATATATATATATATATATATATATATATATATATATATATAAAATATATATATATAAAATCACTATATATATAAATATATATATATATATATATATAGTGATTTTTATTTCCAAAGAGCAGTTTCCAGAAAATTCCCTGGTTTGATAAGTTTGTGTAAAAGGCTAGGAGGTCTAGTGAAGAGCTCAAGCAGCAGGGCTAAAGTTCCACAGAGCAGATAGAGATGCAGCTGCAGCTTGCACTGCACCTGTCACATGAAGAAATTGCAAAGAAAAAGAGGAAAAACACTAGGAAAATGGAGGGGGAGAGAGAGAGAGAAAAAAAGAAAGCACAGCCGAGAGTAAGAGGAACAGAGAGAGTTCAGAAGGAGGGAGTGACCTACTTTAAGGCCTTGTAGAAGAAGCACTCTGGCAGTTCTCGCAACTTGTTGTGTTGCAGGTCGAGTGTTTCCAGTGGGATGTGGTCAAGCAGGTCAGCCAGTCTCTCCAACCTATTGTTGCCAGCCAGCAGTTTACGCAGACTCATACTGCTAAGAAGTCTGACAGGAACGAATGAAGATGAGAGACATCAAAAGAAAATGAATGAGGGAAGAAACTCAAAAGCAAAAAGCATATTCTGTACAATAATTAACATTCTAACATTATTTATTCATCATCATTTAATTCCAAACCCATTTGCTATATTTGTTTCTAGAGGAGAAGAATGGAGAGTTTTTTTTTTTTTTAACAAACAAAGCACCATAAATGTAGTTCATGGGGGGTTGGGGAATCAATTCGCAATTTTTCTTAAATAAATAAAGGTTAATAGAGGTTTGCTGTGCTTGTTTGAAGGGGTATAGACTATTAAACAAAATATTACTATGAATAATTCAGTGTAAAATAAAAAAGAATTTTATTTTACAAAAATTTTCAAACATTAAACTAACAAGCTTTTATTTCGGTCAAACACCAGATGGAGCTCTTAAATCTCTCAACAACATATGTTTGACTTGCACGTAAAAAGAACACAATGCCTCGGTTCATCTGAGAATCGCACTGAGCCATATCGCGATTTCGGTTTCATTTCCATTAATCACGCAGCCCTACATAAAATTAAGGCTTCTGTAGCCAAACAACAGTTTTGTGTGAGCAACAGACACAAATTTCAGTAGTTATTCACTTAAATATAATTTAAAATATTATTTACATCTTATTATTTTTATACAATAGGTTCTTGTGTTTGTTGTAGCCAAAAATTGGCACGGTAGATCGACTTGACAACTTTGCAACAAAGGATGATATTTGAGAGCTGCAACTGAAAGTTTTCAGTAAACATGTTTTTGTTTTCATTGCTTTTTGGAGCTTGACAAGTATAATATGAGGGAAAATATAACCACAATACAAGATTGCAAAGATACGAGGCTGAGTACATAAAAACAGAATTCTCCTTTATAATGAACTATTCCTTTAAAATACCAACGCAGCATTTTCTTGCGAGGCAAAGATTGCAACACTCACAGTCTCAAATGGGACACAAACTTCAAGCCACGCATTATCTCATTTGTGCACGGCTTTTAGCTCTTTCACATGCAAATGACTGAATGTTAATGTGGAATTAGCTGGAAATGGTGCTTTCATCTGCTTGGCGTTTACATCACTTTGCTTTGAGACAGCAGAGTGGCCTCATCAAGCGTCTGCTGATGAACGCTGTCCCATTTCTATTCAGATCCACCGTCTGGCCAGACAGTCCCTTTAACTGACATCATTCAAATCAAACGGGCAATTTATGTTGAATAAATAAGTACAAAATGCTGACATTAAGATTCTGAAATGGGGGAGCAGCAGGACGGTTTCTTTTTAGAGGGAAGATGCAAATGCAATTTATGAGGGTCTGAACACACACATCATGCACACAAATGCACACACCTGGCTGGGAGCTCAGACAGCAGATTATGGGAGACGTCCAGCACCTCAATCTTCCTGCTGTCACACACCCAGTCTGGCAGGTATTCCAGGAGATTCCTGCAGGAGGGATGTGAATTAACTCCAGGCTAATTACATGAGAGCATTATCATTGTACAAGTGTGGGGAGTAAAGGACATGACTGCTGTGCATTGAGCTTCTTGTAAAGAGAGCTGATGAACATTTGCATTACAATAGTCATTTACAAGTACAGAGCAGTGTTAGTTTATTTGATTAATATTTAATATTATTTGAATGAACTTTTTTGTTTTAGTAATTTTTTCTGTCATTTTAATATTTTTATATTTCAAATGTAACTATTTTGGTTTCAGTAATTTTAGTACTTCAATTTTTTCTCTCTCTAATATTTATATTCCATTTTATTTTAGCTTTGTTTCAATTAACAAGAACGACTTTTGTAACACTTTATTTTAGTGTCCTTGTTACACTTTACATGTACTTACTGTGGTAATAACCAGTGTTGGGGAAAGTTATGTTTAAAAGTAATGCATTACAACATTGCGTTAATCCCTTAAAAAAGTAACTACTTGCATTACTTAGTTACTTTTTAATCGAAAGTAATGTGTTGCATCACTTTTACTCACATGGGCTGAGCTGGCTTGTTTGTTTTTTAATAGCAAAAAAACCCAAAAGTTCTATTTTTGGCAAATTTCAAGGCCCTTCGCCGCCAAAAGTGATATAACTCAGGAGAAGAAAGTTCAACACTCTTACTTCAGCAATAATAATAATAGTAAAAATAAAAAAATAACCACAAATGAGTCATTTTTTGCTTATTAGTGTGGATGAATTAGATCATCGAAGGTGAACAGCAACGAAATGAGTTAATTAAGTGATTTCTCATACATAAAATATGTATTGTTTAACATTTAATTATTGAAGCTTTGCTTAATAGTATGCATTTTGCCGTTTTTATTAGTTTTGATAAATATCGTATCTGTTTTTGTGCAAGTTTTTGGAGTGGGTGCTGGAACACACTAGACCAGCAAACACCATCTGCCCAGCGGAGATCATTTCTAGCCCCACTCCAAACCCAGAGCCCAGCCAGCCATCACCCTGTAGCACGGATACGACACCAGAGCCCACTACAGATGGAGGGATTAAGTCTGCCGTAGAGCCCTACTGTGAGTCTGACAAGGTGTATGAGCCTGCAACACTGTCCGTCATCGTAGGACAGCTAGTGGAGTACTAGAGAATGGAGCAAGACCTCGTCCACACTCCCATCACTGAGGGTGAGCAGAAGCTGACCTCTGCATTATTTTATAACTTCGAAGAGGAGGCTTACCTTAATGTCCCATCTTCGCTGGTCCCGTCCAACACGAAATCTCCTGTGGTTCTGCTGGTTCAGTCCAGTTCAAAGTATCCTGCATCTCTGCTGGTTCCGCCCAGCTCGATGTCTCCTGTGTCTCCAGAGTTCCCGCCCAGCCTCCCTCTCCCGCCTCCTCTTTCAAAGTCAGCCAGTGCATAAGCCCCGCCTCTGCTAGTTCCCTTCAGCCTCTCATCTTCTCCTCTATTTACCTCGGGTCTTCAGGTCTCCAGCTTCACCCAGGCAAGAGGATCCCCTGGCTCCGCCTCTAGACACCGATCCCATCGACCTCTCGGCTTTGCCTTGGCTCCTCCCTCTCTCCACCAGATTCCGTCGTCCTTGTAGCTCCACTGGGCTTCCTCGTCCTTCCAGCTCCGCCTTGGTCAGACATCACCCTGCCTCCACAACGGACTTATGAGCCATCCGCTGTGCTCCATCTCACCATCCTTTCAGCTCTATCTGGCTCCGCCTTCCTTCCAGCTTCGCCTCTGTCCTCAGTCCCACCAGTTCCTCCTCAGTCCCACCAGCTCTGCTCAGTCACCCTGGCTCCATCTTAAACACTTGTTGCTGCAACTCTGCCTCAAGGACCATCGGTAACGCCCGTTCTCATCTGCTCTCCATCTATGCCCTGGGCTCCACTTCCATTGGCCTTATCTCTGTCACTCGTCCCCCTGGAGTTGTCAGCCCAGTCTCCGCCATGGCTCCTCCCTCCCTCGACTCCGCCGTGGGCCATCATCCTGGCTGCGCTTTGGGTCCCTGCCGTGTTCCTCCTGCTCCTGGCTCCTCTCATCGTCATCACCACCCTGGTCTCTCCTGCCGCCAGCACCACGGGGTTCCTGTCTTTCACCCTCTCCACGTCCTCCTCCTCTAGAGCCCAGACCCTCTCTCCTCAGTTGGACTGACTCTCAGAGGGGGGGCATACTGTAACGTGTATGTTCTACTTTATTATCATGTTGTTTTGGTTTTCCTGTTTACCTGTGTTCCCTAGTTTGTTCCCTTAGTTACTTATTACGTTCACCTGTGAATCATTATGTCTCCCGTGTATTTAAGCCCCTAGTCTCCTCAGTTCTTGGTTTGGTGTCGTCAATGTTTAGTGGTTGTGCTTAATATAATCTCCTGTGTTTTAGTTTGTGAATTAGAATGAAGATTATTTTGTATACTCATTCATGGTGCGTGTCTTTAGAGGACCCACGTCCGACATAACCTGCATTATTTATTTGAAAAAGTAACTTGGATATTTTGTTGTAAATTTAAAAGGAATACGTTACTTTACAAGTTACTTGAAAAAGTAATCTGATTACGTTACTCACATTACTTACGCGTTACCTCCAACACTGGTAATAAGAGGAAGTTATGCATAATTACTAATTCTAAAAATCTAATTCTAAACCAAACTCTAATCATAACTAGTAAGTGCAAGTTGTTCTTTTATATTTCTCAGTACTTAAATGTATAATTACACTGTTAAAATAAGGTATAAGGCATTTTTAATAGGTTTAGTTTACCATAATAACACTGGTACAGCATTTTACTAATAAACAACAAGTTAATAAATAATTAGTTTACATATATTTAAAAAAAAAAAAAAAAAAAAAGGAATTTTTTGGTTACTTATTAAATGTCATTGGTCCAAAATGTTGCAAAGTTTATGCAACATTTTTCGCTTTTAGTCTGGACAGAAAAAAAAATTGCTGCTGGTTAGGATACGGTATGTCAGTTCATCATATACTCACCTTGATAGGTCCATGTGAGTCAGTTGGTTGGGAACAGGGTAGATGTTCACCGTGGTCAGACCTATGAAAAATAAAGTGATTAGGATAATATAATGAAAATGTCTGTACATCTTTGGCGTCAAATATTTCTATTTGTACTTACGGTTGTTATTGGCGTGGAGTGTGCGCAGAGTGAAGCCGGTGAGCGTGAGGGAACCCAGCTGGTTTCGCTGACACTGCAGCGTCTCCAGACTGCAGGCCGCACTCAGGTCTAGAGAGGTCAGCCTGTTGTCTCTCAGGTCTAGCTGGGTAAGATGTTTTATAGGTTCCAGTGTTTCGCTTTTAACACAGTGGAGGCCATTTAATCTACAAACAATAAGACAGTCCATATGTTACCTGCAAAGAATCTAAACAGCAAAAAGAAGTGAAGAATCCAAAGCGACAAAAATATGTTGGAAAACAAAGAAATAAACAGAAAAACAGACAGAAAAGTGGAGCTCCAAGACTTTGAATATTGAGAAGATGTCCTTGTTATCTTATTTTAATAAATAGTTACATTACATGTTCAGATGTTTGTACTGTATATTTTTCTTGTGCAACCAAAAAACACTTACTCTGCATTTGCAATAAATATTATTTAATATTAAAATATCCTATATTATAATCCTGAACTGAATTATAGCCAATACCTTTGCAGTAAATCCGTTCGTTCGAATGGTACACATAATTGAACTACTTCAAAAAGTTTTCATTTGAGTCATGAAGATATAGTGAGAAGTAAGAGCTTCAGTTTCCCAGTTTTTTTAGACATCAGCAACACAGAATAAAAGTAATTCCGACATGACATCGACAACAAGTGCGTACAGACACTTGCTAGACCCTTACATTATGACCACCCTCAGCCCAACTGTCATCCAGCCATGTGTCGTCCGCAGCTCGTTGATGCCAGAGGGGAACAGAGACTGTCGTGCATTGATCACAACGACCGCAGGGCCACAGTGCGACAAATCACCAGCAGCTACAACAGTGGTGACCAAGACAATGTGTCACAGCACACAGCTCATCACAGCCTTTTGGGTACGGGCCTGCGTAGCCAATGACCCAGCCGGGTCCCCATGCTAACTGCACGCCGTTGCCAACAACGGATGGGCCCCGAGATAATCGAGATTGGGCCTTGGATGAATGAAAGAAAGTGGCAAGTTCTGGCCAAGCGTGGATGCCATTCTATGGCACCTGGACGCAGTGTTGGGCAGTCACAGGCCGGCGGCGGTTTTCTTGGGACACTTTAGGCCACAATAACGCAACAGCAGTCAGGAATCTGAACTTTGTTACGGATCAAGTGCACCCATTCATGGAAACTGTGTTCCCTGCCCGTGAAGGTCATTACCAACAGGATAATGTGCCATCCCATACTGCCAGAATCATCAAACAGTGGTTCAAGGAACATGGAGGTGAATTTTTGTTAATGTCTTGCATTCGACTTGGAAAAGCGGGTTTGCGCCACATCACCACCACCCCGCAATGTATCGGAACTGGAGGACATGCTGTTGACATTATGGTACCAGATGCCCCAGGATACCTATCGCCACCTCATCGAATCAATGCCACACCCCGTGGTTGCTGTTTTGCAGGCTAAAGGAGATCCCATAGGTTATTAGATTAGATAGGTTGTCATAATGCAATGGAGAATCGGTGTAATTTCTAATACATTTCCAAATAATAAAGGTTGCAAATGTTTTTTATATATATATATATATATATATATATATATATATATATATATATATATATATAGACACACACATACATACATATATATATATATACACATACATACATATGTAATTATACACACACACACATATGTATAAATCAAAGTATATTATAAAAAGCAAATGCACTACTTATTCTTCAAGATATTGCATATACAATATATATTGCATTGACACTTGGGTGACATTCTGTGGGGCTTTGTAAATGCATATCAGAACTAAAAGAACTAGAAATGACCTTTACAGTGGTTCATCTACATTCTCCTGCCATCTGTTGAAACAGAACTTAACCGAACGGCTTCCCGTTATGAGAGACGCCACAGTTCGCTAATGACTATCACAGCCAAATGATAAGGGCATTAAACCTTTCTGTTTCCCGCAGCCCCCCTTGAACTCAAATTCCCGCTCACATCTGCTGCTCGCACACGTTCCGCCCGTGAGATCGGTGAATATGTGAGGAATCCGAGTGGTGACTCGTGTCAAGAGCAGTGGGATAATCCAGCAGAAAAGCTCATTCAGGTGACAGACGCCTCCCTCTTTCCCTCAGCCTCAGCCAGGGAGTGTTTCAGACCCCGCGTGAGTTCCCACCACAGCACAGCTCTGCGTTATGAGCCTGGCTGGATTTCTAATCCACAGCAGGTGCAGTCAGGACCCTGAAAATCCTCAAACCTCAGTCTGTTTCACTCATTCTCTCTCTCTCTCTCTCAGGTGAGTCACAGACTGTGAGCTGTGATCAAAACCACAAGCTGTTTAAAAATGACTTTATGAGAAGAGCAATCGTGACTTTGTTAGCGACAGGGCAGTCTAAACCTCAGACGGAAATGGCAAACCGATATCAAAATTTCCAACCTGATTGGCTGCTTTTATGAAACTGGAAGCAATGGCACACAGATGATGACGAGTTATGTTTACAAGGGTTGATACAGTAACGCTTTTGAAGATAAAATAAGTTCAGATAAATGACTAGATCTGTCAGTTTTCTAGATTAGTCGCCAAATCAAATCTGTGAAAGATATTCAGAGTTTTGTCAGACGAACTTACACTACCGTTCAAACGTTTTTGAAAGAAATGAAGTCTCTTATGCTCACCAAGGCTGGATTTATTTGATCATAAATACAATAAAAACAGTAATATTGTGAAATATTATTAAAATTAAAATAACATTTTTCTATTTTAATGTATTTAAAAATTAAATTTATTCCAGTGACACAAAGCTGAATTTTCAGCATCATTACTCCAGTCTTCAGTGTCACATGATCCTTCAGAAATCATTCTAATATGCTGATTTGCTGCTCAAGAAATATTTCATATTATTATCAGTTGTTCTGCGTAATATTTAATATTCTTAATATTTTGTTTTGGATTCTCTGATGAATAGAAAGTTCGAACTAATAATTTTAATTTTTTATTTTTTTGTTATATCATTATAAATGTCTTTACTGTCACTTTTGATCAATTTAATTTAAAAAACACACACACACACACACACACACACACACACATATATATATATATATACATATATATTCATTTATTAATAAAAAAAAATAGAAGTCTCTGATCAGAATCAGTTTCTAACTGATAGAAATTCTGTTTATGAATAAATATTTTCCGCAATTTTGCAGTGTTTTCTGTACACATACATGATATAAAAATAGCAAACTGTGTCTGGATGCTTTACATGTCAGACAGATGGTCTCATCCTTTCAAAATTGGCATTTTTTGCCAGAATAATCTACAAAGAGGACCAGATTTTAATGTCGTAGTCTGGGCCACCTGTGAGAACAAATAGAGCGGTGCTGCTGTCAACTCTGTGATTTACCGATAGGAGATCTTATTACATTACTATTGTATATTGATCCTACATTATGCATAAAGTCTGAGCTGAGAGTAATAACATACAGACAGGTGACAGACAGAAGAGAGAGAGAAAGGAGGAACAGAAGGAGCCCGACAGCATGACGCACAAAGACAGATAGATGGAGAGAGAGAAAGAGGAAGATGTTTTTAATAGCTCACCGTAAATCAATACTCTTAATGTGACTCATTCGTAGCAGGCAGCACAGATCCAGAGTCTCCACCCTGTTCCCAGCCATCGCCAGCTTGTCCAGAGCGCAGAGCCGCTCCACCACGCCGGGATCTGAGGAAAATCGTTGAAAGAAAGTCCCAGGCTGCAGAGCTGCACGAGGCTGCCCAGCTCCTCTGGAAGAGAATCCAAGCGATTCCCATCCAAACACAGTGTCTGTAAGCTGAAGAGATAACAGTCTATGAACTCAGAGCTAAACAGACCCGCGCTTAAAGCATTAGATCACACAAAATTGAAAATTCTGCCGTTAATTACTCACCTTCATGTTGTTCCAAACCCGGAACACAAATGAAGAACATTTTGATGACATCTGTGAGCTTTCGGTCTCTCCAGACGTAGACAGCTACGAATTCAAACTTTGACGCTTCAAAAAGTTCATTAAGAGATTGTAAAACTCTTGGTGTAGTCCAAATTTATTTTTATGTTTTATGATGAAAAGAATTTAGGATTTTATTCACATATAACCATTGATCAGTGAACAGAAGCTCAACCTAACCAAACGCACAAGAACAAAACTCTTCTGGAAGAGTTTTCTGATCTCTTTATTAACTTTTTGAAGCATCAAAGTTTTAATTGTGTAGGCTGTCTATGGAGAGACGGAAAGTTCTCAGATTTCATCAAAAAGACCTTCGTGTGTGTTCTGAAGAGGAACAAGGTCTTACGGGTTTGGAACAACTATGCCTTTAAGATATGGGAAATGATAAAGTGGTTACTCTGATATTAAAGATGCATACATATTTGTCAATGCTGTTCATTTGTTAATGGGTGGGGGGGGATTTTAATAGTAATTATCTTATTAGTAAGTAAAGATTTACAAAAACCAACAACTTGTTTTAAACATAGATGTCACATTAAAACTTTTTAACATCTTTTTAATTGCTTTATCCTTGCCCCAGATCCCAACCTTTTGTCAAATAGTTTTGACCATGTAGCAAATGTGCTATAACTATATTTCTTTTGTAAACCATTTCTTACTAACTGTAAAATGCATAGATGTTACTATTTATAAATGCAATTACCCGTACTTATTTAACACTTCTGTCTTTTTTAGTCAAATTTCTGTTGTTACTTTGCATCATTATATTATATTATATTAAATTAATATTTCATATGTTCATGTATTAAAGCAACATATTATAATATAATTAACATAATATAATTAATACAATTAATATCACATAATATAATATACTATAATTAATATTATATAAAATATATAATATAATATATAACAATATAATACAACATAATATAACATATTATAACATAATATAATATAATATAATATAACATAATATAACATAATTTAATATAATATAACATAATATAATATAACATAATATAATATAATATAACATAATATAATATATAATATAACATAATATAACATAATATAATATAATATAATATATAATATAATATATAACATAATATAATGTCATATAATATAATATAATATAACATAATTTAATATAATATAACATAATATAATGTCATATAATATAATATAATATAATATAACATAATATAATATAATATAATATAATATAAACATAATATAACATAATATAATATAATATAATATAATATAACATAATATAATATACTATAACATAATATAATATAATATAACATAACATAATATAATATAATATAACATAATATAATATAATGTAACATAATATAACGTAATATAATATAACATAATATAACATAATATAATGTAATATAACATAGCCTAATGCTAATAATTTTCAGGACACTAATATTGACAGATAGGGTCAACACTATTCAGTAAGATTCCACTGCAGGCCTCCTACACGCTCAGAGCACCTCATATAAGCTGAGCAGAGAGCGGTAAAACTAGGCTGATTTTTATGCTTGATTTAATCTGGTGGCGTAATATGCACGGCTGAACTTCATGCATTTTACAGGCTCATTTGGAGGGGGGGGAGAACTTCGCTTGACAGGCTCTTTGGTACCACACTGACTGTAATTGCAGGAGCAGTGGTGCTATAAAACGCTGAATATTTTAAATATAATCATGCAAATCAAAGGATTATTTCGATTATAACCCATAATCATGCTCGTTATGTTGTGCGATGTTTTTCAAATGACCTACAAGGCATATTTGTGCACTTACAAAAGTTGAGCGGATTACAAAAAGAGAGGCCATTTTGGCAATAACAAAAAGGACAAGCACATATTTTCTCTTTAAGATCAGCTACAACAACAGCAACAAGCAAACCATATATGCAGATGGAGTGTTGCGCAGTCGTGTAATGCGCGCTGACCTCTGGAGGTTGTCGACGCGGGCCGGGATGGCGCTGAGGCCGTTGCAGGACAGATAGAGCTCCGTCAGTGTCAGGATCTCACACACCGACTCCGGGAATACGCCCAGCCCATTGTGAGAAAGGTTTAAGCTCTTCAGCTGGGCAAATCTGCGGAAATATTCAGTGCGCTTAATGGACAAGGTTATTTCCTGATGATATGACTATCATGAGATATGAGAAACACTTATGCATAATGGACGTACAACAAATGCATTCAGAGGGCAAGCAAGTCTTTGGAAGAAGAAGCCTGTCTAACTGTTTCTCTGTAAGGCCAGCAAATATGGAAAATCATCATGGTAGCCATAAAGCCAACTTACAAGATCTCAATAAGTGTATTCTTCTCTCTTTTTTTTAAATTTAATAACAATTATTTAATTTCAATAAATATCTATATTTTGGTCATAAATGTGGTATTTGAGCAGGAACTCCTGGAGACAAATTAAGTAAAGAGACGTGTGCAATGGAGACGGTTTTGATCCAAATGTAGACAATATCTCTTCTGGGAGACAAAATTAGTAGTTATCTTTATTATCCCATGGGGAGACGTTCAGTGAATTTTGCGGACATGACAATAGACAAAAGGACAAGAAAAATCATCAAAAACATTAAACACCTTCTATAAATATTAAAAAAAAAAAAAGAAAAGATTAGAAGTAATCTGCCATATAAAATAGTCTCTCCATTATCATATGTCCAATTCATAAGTCATACAAGGTACGACATATGTAATACAGTTCAAAAGTTTAGAGTCGGTTAGAATTTAATACTTTTATTCAGCAAGGACACTTTAAATTCACAATGTTACAAAAGATTTCCATTTCAAATAAATGCTGTTAAAAATTACATCACAATATCCACAAATATATTAAGCAGCATAAGTGTTTTCAACATTGATAACAATTCAAAATGTTTCTTGAGCAGCAAATCAGAATATTAGAATGATTTCTGAAGGATCATGTGACACTGAAGACTGGAGTAATGATGCTGAAAATTCAACTTTGAGACCACAGGAATAAATTACATTTTAAAATATATCTAAAAGAAAACAGCCATTTTAAATTGTAATAATATTAGACGATATTACTGCTTTACTGTATTCTTGATCAAATAAATGCAGGCTTTAAGAGACTGCTTTCAAATACATAAAATCTTACAAACTTTCCATTTCTTTTTTTATTATCAATGTTGAAAACAGTTTTTGAACAAAATTATTAGGCAGCACAACTAAGTCTCATAAAACAACCACACTTTATACAGGGAGTGCAGAATTATTAGGCAAGTTGTATTTTTGAGGATTAATTGTATTATTGAACAACAACCATGTTCTCAATGAACACAAAAAACTCATTAATATCAAAGCTGAATATTTTTGGAAGTTTTAGTTTTTAGTTTTTAGTTTTAGCTATTTTAGGGGGATATCTGTGTGTGCAGGTGACTATTACTGTGCATAATTATTAGGCACCTTAACAAAAAACAAATTTATACCCATTTCAATTATTTATTTTTACCAGTGAAACCAATATAACATCTCAACATTCACAAATATAAATTTCTGACATTCAAAAACCAAACAAAAACAAATCAGTGACCAATATAGCCACCTTTCTTTGCAAGGACACTCAAAAGCCTGCCATCCATGGATTCTGTCAGTGTTTTGATCTGTTCACCATCAACCACAGCCTCCCAGACACTGTTCAGAGAGGTGTACTGTTTTCCCTCCTTGTAAATCGCACATTTGATGATGGACCACAGGTTCTCAATGGGGTTCAGATCAGGTGAACAAGGAGGCCATATCATTAGATTTTCTTCTTTTATACCCTTTCTTGCCAGCCACGCTGTGGAGTACTTGGACGCGTGTGATGGAGCATTGTCCTGCATGAAAATCATGTTTTCTTGAAGGATGTAGACTTCTTCCTGTACCACTGCTTGAAGAAGGTGTCTTCCAGAAACTGGCAGTAGGAACCCGAAAAGGCCCCACAAGCTCATCTTTGATGATACCAGCCCAAACCAGTACTCCACCTCCACCTTGCTGGCGTCTGAGTCGGACTGGAGCTCTCTGCCCTTGACCAATCCAGCCACAGGCCCATCCATCTGGCCCATCAAGACTCACTCTCATTTCATCAGTCCATGAAACCTTAGAAAAATCAGTCTTGAGATATTTCTTGGCCCAGTCTTGACGTTTCAGCTTGTGTGTCTTGTTCAGTGGTCGTCGACTTTCTGCCTTTTTTACCTTGGCCATGTCTCTGAGTATTGCACACCTTGTGCTTTTGGGCACTCCAGTGATGTTGCAGCTCTGAAATATGGCCAAACTGGTGGCAAGTGGCATCTTGGCAGCTGCACGCTTGACTTTTCTCAGTTCACGGGCAGTTATTTTGCGCCTTGGTTTTTCCACACGCTTCTTGCGACCTTGTTGACTATTTTGAATGAAACGCTTGATTGTTCGATGATCACGCTTCAGAAGACTTCTGCATCCCTTTGCAATATATCTCACTATTTTTGACTTTTCTGAGCCTGTCAAGTCCTCCTTTTGACCCATTTTGCCAAAGGAAAGGAAGTTGCCTAATAATTATGCACACCTGATATAGGGTGTTGATGTCATTAGACCACACCCCTTCTCATTACAGAGATGCACATCACCTAATATGCTTAATTGGTAGTAGGCTTTCCAGCCTATACAGCTTGGAGTAAGACAACATGCATAACAAGGGTGATGTGGTCAAAATACTCATTTGCCTAATAATTCTGCACTCCTTGTAAATGACTATTACTCCCAAAGTATCTTTCCAACATTGTTTTATTGGTTTGTGTGTGTGTGTGTGTGTGTGTGTGTGTGTGTGTGTATTCCCTACATTACGGGGACCAAATGTCCCCACAGGTATAGTAATACTAGTAAATTTTGATCTTGTGGGGACATTTGTTTGGTCCCCATGAGGAAACAAGCTTATAAAATCATACAGAATTATCTTTTTTGAAAATCTAAAATAAAGTAGTATCATATCATATTGTATCGTTTCAAACTAAATGACATCATTGCATGCTCATCCTTGCCTCTCCTGCCCAATTTCCCACAATCCTGTTTCCTTTAACTGGCTCAATGGCTTTTGTATCCTTGTTACCACAGGCAAATGACGCTGTCAGACGGGTCTCTTCATGGACGAATGACTGCCAAAGAGCGCTCATCCAGCCCAGAGCAACCGCCTGACATGACAAATGCCCCAGAGCGAGGCATCTTGCAGCGACACAAAAATATCTATAGCATGAAAGCTAAATATCAGCGGCTGCAGCTATATGTGGTCTGATGTGCTAATAGTGAGCCTGCCATGAATGATGTGGATGGGAGGTAAAGCAATGACACAGCCGTGGAGGTGGCAGCCTGACTCAGAACATATGCTGAGCTCTCGCCTCTCTCTCTCTCTCTCTCAAACACACACACATCACCCCACCACCACCACCATCATCCTACGCATCCTGCACCACCCACCACACACAGTTACTAAATATATGTCACAGCTGAGATGAGAGGAGAGAGAGAGAGAGAGAGAGAGAGAGAGAGGAAGGGAGGGAGGGGGGGGAGAAAAGACCAGAAAGTAGAGGCGTAATGGAGCAAGCATGTGTGAAAGCTCTCTCGAGTAGTAACATGGCAGAGAAGCTTCTTTCATGAGGCAATATTTCACCCCAAAATCAACACCAAAAATAAGATGCTTAACCCAATAAAACCTACTGTACCATATTTACACACAAATTTCTAAGGCAAATTATCCAAACCTGTTGTACACACTCTGCTACATCCCTTCTGGCGTCTGATTCAAAGTATCGTATTGTATTGTTCATTCCTATTTCATGTTATCGAAAGTCGTAACTAATGTTAACTAATGAAACCTTACTGTAAAATGTTACTGTAATATTTCAAGAGGAACACTTAATGGACCGAAGCAGCTTTAAATTACTTGATTACTCATGTTAAAATGTGATTATCAAATATGATACACCAGACTTTTGAGGAACTTTTATTTGTTCATTATATTGCATTGCATACGTTTTGCCTCCCACGATAAAAACTACAGAGCTTTGATCATAAAACTATATGCATTTAAATATTATCTTAAGACAGAAATTGTAATGGTTATCAGCAGGAGTGCCTGTAGTACCACTAGAGGGCACTCCATCTTGGACTCTCACACATACACATTTACTCCCGGACTTCATTTCCCACAATGCACTTCACATTCACTCCACGCATGCAAACTACATTTCCCAAAAGCCCCGTACCTATCACTGATCATCTCACCAACTGCAGCTCATTATCAGGACTATTTAAGCACCACTCAAACACACATACACCGCGAGGTCTTGTTATTTGCCTGTGTGTAACTTTTCTGAGCGTTTATTACCCGTGTTTCCGTGCCTGTTTTTGACCCTGTCTGTTTACCGTTCTCTGACCGTTCTCCGCCTGCCCTGGGATTAACTGCTTTGTTTTGCTGGACTGTTCTATTTGCTGCCTGCCCCGACATTCTCACCTGTCCACCCACTACGATTCTGCCTATTCCTCTGAAATATCTGTTTGCTGTTCTGTGACGATTGCCTGTTTGACTACCCCTGTTACAATAAAGCCTGCAATTGGATCCCACTCCTTTGACTCTTCATTACAGAAATATAGCGACAACTGATATTTAAAGCATTTTATGTCAGTAGTCAATTACACTGTTATAAAGTCGCCATTTACATTTATTTCATCACTTAACAAAATCTCATCTTATTTTTTGGCCATATAAATACCACCCCAAAACTGCAACAAATTGACAATTTTTGCTCAGTTTGGCCATCTACATAAATTTGAGGTACACCTATTCACCTTTCTTTTAATATGTCGTCTAAAGGTTTAATAAACCAGAAAAATATATTACATCAAAAATATACTTAAAAAATTGTGTATGAAGATGTAATGCAAGTCTCTGGTGTCCTCAGAATGTGTCTGAGGTTAAAGTTCAAAATACCCCTCTCAGATCATTTATTACAGCTCGTCAAATTTGCTCCTATTTGGGTGTGAGCAAAAACACGCTGTTTTTGTGTATGTGCCTTTAAATGCAAATGAGCTGCTGCTCCCAGCCCGCTTTCCATAAGAGGGCGGAGCTTTCACAGCTCAAGCTTCAGTTGCTCAACAACAACAAAGCTGGAGAATCTCTTGCAGCCAAAACGAGAATCGTCAGTAACGTGTTCAGTCTTACATTGTTCCAAAGAGTCAGACACTGATGGAGAGACAGTGGAAGAAGTTACAACTTTTAGAATGAATGAAACTGGACCTTTCTGAATGATTAGTGGATAAATTTATGTAGTTGCTGTGGAGTTGATTCAACTCATAGACTAGCATGTGACGTCATGTTCATTTTTTGTATAAATCCAGCGTTGAATTGACCCTCGTCTGTGAAGCAGTCCGGTGTAAAATGACGGCATGTTACCAACACTCTACTACAACAACTCTTCCTCTTCTCTAAAGCGGCCCAACATGGCCTCGCCCCCCTTCGTTGTGTTTTATGTAAATGATTTGGGGTTTGTGATGTCACCAACCCAGGAAGAAGCTCGTTGTAGTCCCTACCAGCCATTTATTGTAGTCCTTAAAAGAAAATATCTCCCTTTGCATTGAAGTTTGAGCGTGGTATCTTTGCAGATGTTGTTTATACTCAAACAGAAACATTACACACTAACTAAAGTTAAAAAAGTGAAATCATAGTCAAGAACCCTTTTAAATAAATTTGATTTATTCTTTTCTTTAACTTAATTTTTTTTTCATTCCCTTGATTTTGGAGTGAAACATGACCAGAACATTTCTTTTGCATACAATAAATATCCGTGGCCCATTTACTGCTGTGTCTGCTGTGTCTAATGGCCCATCTAATGATAACCGTAGCGATTTAAACACCACTAATCATAGTTGATGATTAACGTGCAATACGATCATCCCTCTCCTGTAAGTTCCCATTTAGTGATGCTCTTATTGCTCTTGTTTGCACAGAAGCGGCTGTCATTGACATAAGTGCATGTACAGAATAAATAGCTCCTCTCGGTGTGCACGGCAGCGCAGCGAGAGACCGCATCCCAACGGAAACAACAGCAACAAATTTATGCACAAGTTTGTGATTATGTAAAGAGCTTTAAAGAAAGCTATTTTTCTGAAGTACACCTAGCAGGAAAACAGTAATTATAGCTCTGCTTTTCTGTCCTCAATCTACATACAGCATCGCAGACCATCGTGGAGACTCCAGTAAGCATAACAATTGTAAAGAGCATCTAAAGCTGAATGATCTAAATTCACCTGTTGAAGTTGCCGAGTCCTCCAGGCCGTCCAGCCTCATGAAGTTGTTGCGTAAGTTGAGGTGTGTGACGTCCTGGCAGTAGAACAGATACTCGGGCACTTCCTCCAGACTGTAGCAGGATAAATCCACCAGACTTATAGTCTGAGACACCACCTACATGGCATTGTGAAAACGCACAACTCATCAGCATGATCACTATTATACGGAAGCTCGTTTCCACCACGGAAAACTGAGACCCATCATCTCACAATTGCAGGTTATATCTCACACTTCTGACCATATAACACGCGTCTGTATCAGAATTGTGAGATGTCAACTCGCAATCACGAGAAAAAAAGTCAGAATTGGGAGATAAAAAGTTGCATGTGGAAAAAGTGACGTTATAATAAAGCCTAAAATATGAAAATCGATTAGATTGGTTCATTGCTTGAATAAAATGATGGAACAATGATAAAAGACAACCAATGTTATGTCACAAAATAGCTAACAACATACATTAAATATAAATAAAAATATATTAAAGTAAATGATTATAACCTGTCAATTAAATACTAATTTAACAAAAATAATAACAGTTTTAGGTGTTTTTTTCCTCCTCAAGTATGACTTTCATATTCTCACAATATCATACTACTATAAAAAAAAATTACATTTTTGTATATATATATATATATATATATATATTATATATAATATATATATATATATATATATATATATATATATATATATATATATATATATATATATATATATATATATATATTTTTTTTTTTTTTTTTTTTTTTTTTTTGCATGTGTCTATTTTGTTGAGTATTATATTTGATCCATCAGGATTTAATAGTAGTATGATATACTATTAAATCCTGATGGATCAAATATAATACTCAACAAAATAGACACATGCAAAAAAAAAAAAAAAAAAAAAGTAAATTGTTTTTTACAAAATGAAAAAAAAATATTTTTTTACTCTGGCAAGAACTACTTTATTAGCCTAACTGTAGTCGCCAATCAATATAGCAATTGATATATAAATGGTTTTACCATCTACATTAAAACACGGCATAATCAGTAAGTTTTTAAGGCTTGAGAAAGGCTGAAGAGCTCAGCGGTGACATCATTCAGGCGCTGCAGCGTGAGCCAAACTCAGATCAGGGAAATGAAGCACACTGTCATTACATCACTGGAACAAAATCTGAGAGTGCTGGTTAATTCACATGGATGGAGTCCGTGGGACGGACTAATGCTAAGGGTCAATGATGTCATGCTCATATTTTTGTCTACAGCTATTAATTAATTTGAAAAAATATTAATAAAATGCAATTCATGCAGACATTTACCAGAATACAGGTATTATATTATGAACATGTTTTCGGTTTGTTAACTAAAATTAGTTGTCGGGCATTTAGTCATTTAATCAAAAGAAAAAGAAAGTAAAAGAGAGATTCAATAAGAGGCTGAAACAGACAGTAGTACGTGAAACGGATATAGTTTGGCATAATCTATTTTTTATTATGATTTCTATGCTTTAAAATGTTACTAATGTAGCCACAAATAAACTATGTAAAAAATATCATTAATTTTCAAAGCATTTTGCTTTAAAATGTTACTAATATTACCACAAAAAAACTCTGAAAAGTAATTTTGGAAAATTTTTGGAAATTTAACTTGACATTTAACTTTAACTTGACAAAGTTTTTAAACCATAACTTTTTGTTTATTTTTTAAAGGTTTGCACATGATTTTTAAACAGCATTTAAGGGAAAAAAAAGGAAAATAAAGTATTATTTATATATTATTATTTGACTATTATATTATATTAATATTAGACTATTATTATAGCTTTTTAAAAACTTTTGTATTATTTCCATTCATTTATTTTATATATATATATATATATATATACACACATATAAATAAACTTAAACTTTATTTCAGTTAGTTGCCAAGGCAACATTTTCAATCTAATATTTATATTTTATTTCAGCTTTATTTCAACAGATGAAAATGATTGTTAGGAGTTTTAGTTTTAGTCAACAATGATTTGGACTGGATTGAAAGGCTCTTTTATTACGGAGACACACACAGACACACACTCTGTTTCTCATCTATCACGCCACCTCAAACAGCCCTTTACCTCAGGATCACCCTCGCACACAATTGTTCAGAACACGTTTTGCATTATTCAGGAAGTTTCTGGTGTAGGACAGTTAGCTGTGCTCTCCAGAGATGGTCAGATCTCATTAGACTCCAGAGACACAGACAGAGTTTGGAATGCCAATTAATTAGGTGATTAAGACAAATGAGGGCTAACAGAGCGCAGAGAAGCCCAACAGAAAATAAACACAAAACAAACATACAAGTTCAGGACAATAAATTTGTGTGCTTTAAACAAGTGAAAACACAGACAGCTGTTACAGCAAAGCTGTTCGCTGCAGGCGGTGGGTACGGCGTGTCCCTCCATGCCCAAAATACAAACATGTACAATCTGTGAGGGGTTTTTACTGAAAAAGTGATCCGCTGTTGAATCACTGTGGGTTTCCAAATGAAATTTTAATGCATGTCTAGATTAGATAAAGCACATTCACTCACTTTAGAAGCCTGCCGATGCCAGCGCTGGTAGTCGGCCAGCGTGTCAAAGTTAACGTAGTAGGTCTGGGCCTGCGGACCAGCGGAGCTGAACATCAGACAGTGCTGCCTCCTCTTCACCTCTTCCACCTGAGCCAAGAAATGAAGACACTGTATGCTTTGAAAAAAAAAAAACACTTATGCCATGAACTAACCAGAAATGAGTTCTTCCTCAGAGGAACTCACTCCCTCAAACTGATAGTACAGAAATAAAACACATTAAAAACAAATATATACGAACTGGACGTAATGCTTTTGGACGCTTAATTTCATGTTCACTGCAATTAAATAAAAATGCTTTCGTTTAAATTCATATTAAATGCAATTAATTGAACTTTTGGTGAGCACTTAAGTAGGACTTAAAGGGTTAGTTCAGCTAAAAATGAAATTTCTAGCCTTTATTCCTCACCCTCATGTCATTCTACACCTGTAAGACTTTCGTTCATCTTCAGAACACAAATGAAGATTTTTTTTAATGAAATCCGATGGCTGAGTGAGTCTCTACTGACAGCAAGATAATGAACACTTTCAGACACTTTTGCAGAAAGTTACTAAAACATATTTAAAACAGTTCATGTGAGTACAACCTTAATATTATAAAGTGATGAAAATACTTTTTGTGCAGCAAAAAAAAACAAACGTTTCAACAATATCTAGCGATGACCGATTTCAAAACACTGCTGCGAAGCTTTACGAATCTTTTGAGTTGAATCAGTGGTTCGGCTCGTGCATCAAACTGCCAAAGTCACATGAACTATAGAAATTGTGAAACACTTATGACGTAATGAATCATGTGACTTTGGTGCTCCAAACCACTGATTTGAAACAAAATATTTGTAAAGCATCAAAACAGTGTTTTAAAAACGGCCATCACTAGATATTGTTGTGTTCTGAAGATGAATGAAGGTCTTACAGGTTTGGAGTGACATGACATTGAACATTTAATAAAATCACACCGGAACGTTCAATCTGCGTTCGTTCGACCGCGCTCTCAAATGATCACAGAAGTACTGAGTGAAAAGTTTAAAGTAAGGATATAAAACACTAATGTTTACGATAGCGAACAAAATAGAGCAAACCACCTTTTGAAACGAACTTGCCGCTTCAAATAATGGTTCTTTTTTACATCTTACGCCACTAGGACTCACGCCAAAACTCCCGTTTAATTCATAGAATCTCTTAGTTACATTGTGTTGCACTGTTAGTTATGATGAAAGCATTTGTTAGTGTGCAGAAATTGAGTTGCAATGACAAGATCGCTGCTTTCATCCGCTCAACAACATGTCTGTGATCGGCTACGATGTTCATCACTGCAACCTTTCATGCATCTAAATATAACGCCATAGGTTTAAGTGTAATGCTATAATCAAAACTTCTCACCATTAGTTAACCTAGAGAGCTGCAATAGTAAAAACGTGCTAAAAGAGAGTAATATTTGATATGCAAATATGTCAGCCAATCACAGCAGTGGGTGTTTACACTGAAGTCTCACAGCAGACACACTAAGAAGGCTAAAATAAGGGAAGGGAAAATGCCTTTTATTTCTAAATTTTTGATGTAAAAAGCATACTAGTGCACCACAGGAAACATTATAAAACATGACCGCTTTAACAAAGGTTAGAGAGAAAGGTCTGATTGGCATGTGTATCTCTCTCCCTTCCCTCTTCATCCTCATCCTCATTCATTCACAGCTGTGTTGATGCATCTGCTCTCTGTTATCTGTTCTCAAAGCCTGTGGTGTGTGTGTGTGGGGGTGTCTCTAAATCCCTACCTTCCCCCCGACCAGGGGTAGGATGTGCATCTTGCCGGTCAGGCTGTCCTTGACAGAGGCCACGATAAGACAGGTCCCACACAGGATGACCTGCCGCTCGGCCCATTTATGAAGCTGTGTCTTTCCCTTCCTGACGCTGAACACGCCCTTCAGAAGAGTCCGCTCCTGCTGGTCTGCATTCACCGGTTTCTCTGTCCAGCCACACACACACACACACACACACACACACACAGAGAGAGAGAGGCACACAGCAATCAACCCACTGCCACTCACAATACAGATATCATTTATCAAACTAAACAGGTATTTTTCCCATGCAGAAGTTGTTTCCACAGTGCAAAGGTGTTCTGTATGGTTGTCAGCATGTTTTTTTTCTGTGCATTTGCTGGGGTGTTTTGTAATTTGGGGCAATGACGTATCCATGATAAAGAAAAGTCTAGTGTGCCGGGTTTTTAGCAATGCATTCATATGATTTTGGAAAACTTTATGTAACCATCGATTTAAAAGTAATAACATATTTTCCTTGCACCTTAAATACATGAGTGTACTGGTAGTAATTATTAAAAAGACATTTAAAACAATATTAATTATTTGGCAACCTAAACCAACCGACATTAAAAAGCCCAAATTATCCGATCTTTTTAAATTATCAGTCGAGAGGACCACAGGGACAGGGGAT